>JAUPFT010000021.1:2082385-2294885 GCA_036936625.1 Parnassius smintheus behrii
CATACAGGATCTGCCATACAGGAACACAAACAGAATCTTTTTTATTCAAGATAGATTATAAATAATAGTTATTGGAAGTCACTCTTTTAGTTAATTACCACTGGGTCGGAAAAAAACCTCTGCCATGGGAAGAACTAGCAAATAACACAGTGGGACCTTTTTAAAAAAAAAAGCTCACAGTCATGTATGTTACACAGTTATTCGACACAAAACAAATTAGAAATAGCTTGGTAGCGATCACCTCACCTGGGGTTCTTATCGTCCATAAATACCTTAATTTTATAATAAACCTTTTTATACAAACTTAGTTACATTGAATTTTTGAACTTTAAGCAGGTCAAATTTTGGATGTTTTCTGGGATTTCTAGAAAAAGAAAACTAAATGAATCTAAATTAACAAATCTGATGTAAAATGGATGCTGTGACTTGAACATCCATCCATTTAAAGGTAACTTCAAAAATAATTAATGTCATCCGTGGCTAAATATTGGTCTCTCCCTTAGATATTACCCCATATTTTCCATAGTTCCACACACATATATATATATATATATATATATATATATATATATATATATATATAAGACAATTCGTGTAATTTATAGGGAACCGGTGAAATAAACGTTTGTGTTGCTCTGAAAAAACAAAGTTTTATTAGTATAAATTATTTGTACATTTGTATTTTTCACTTAACTACACCTTACAATAATCACTAAACATACCTGAAAAAACAAAGAAACGACATTAAAAGTTATTGCACTTGTCGATTCCCTTTATTAGTTATTTTATTATTATCCGATTGTTTACGTGTTTTACAATTTTAACATTTTACTGACGCCATCTTCGAAACCGTCTGCTTTATCTATAGTCCACTCAAATACCTTGACAGCGCCATCTATCAAGTAGCGAAGTAAATTGTTTCTGCTTTATCGACTAACCATAAAAGAATTTAATAAACAATAACAAAACTTAAAGAAATGTAATTTCTTTACAACTCCTCCCCCAGGGCAGAAAATTTCATCGAAATTTTCGGTAACAATACCTAAACTTACTTACAATTATTATAATAGTTATAACTAAATCATACTCGTTGTATATCATGTTCTTAACTTGGTTCTTTATTTAGGAACTGGAATGAGCTTTGTGACGTGAAAAAGATTTGACTCGGATTTTCTGTGTCCTGTATCTATTCTATATATTGAAGATGATATATTTTCTTCAATTTTAAAAGGTCCAATCCTTAGCTCATCCAGTTTTTTCCTATTTAATTTATGTCCATTCTCAATATATACCAAATCACCCCTATTAAAACTATAGTCTTTTCTTTTTCTGTCAATCAAAATTTTATTATAGTTATGAGATTTTATTGTATTTTGTAACGCTTTTTCCCTATCTTCCATCCATTCCTCTATTCTTTTGCCTTGTTTTAATTCCTTTGGCACAATTGTAACATCTGTCCCATCTAGTAGGTATCTCGGTGCGAAGCCGGTGACTGTATGCTCCGTGTCGTTGTATTTACTTACACAGTTATGAGCAATTGTTGTCCATGCTATGGTGTTAGGTTTTTCATTTATCTGGCATCTTATTTTGTTGACCAGCGTTTGATTTAATCGCTCATTTGAGCCATTTGAAAATGGTGAATTTACTGCGGTGAAAACTAGCGCAATTGATTTGTCATTCAAAAACGTCTTAAGCTCCTTTGAATTTATTCCAGGGTACTGGTCTGCGAGAATAATATCGATGTCATTTAAGTTCGTTATATTACTAACCAGTTTTATGAAGTCCTTTGCATTCTGTGTCTTCGATGTTAGTATATATGCGTAACGAGTGAAGTGATCCACTAGAAGATGTAGATATCTCTTCGTCGACCGCGAGCCTCCGAAGCCTCCAATTGTGTCTATGGAGATAATTTCAAATGGTTTTGTGGCGGGTCCTAAGTGTGACATTAGGCCATATTTAGCTTGTCCTCTTGTTTTATTCTTTATACATATATCGCAAGTTTTACAAATATTATTTATGTTTGCTGTTAATTTTTTTGCTGTATATCTTGTACCAATTGCTTTTTGCATCTGTCTTACACCTATGAGACACATATTTTCATGAATATTTTTTATAAATTTTATACTGAAATCTTCCGACAGTATTATTTTTTCATGTTTTTTTACTTTTTTATAAAATATGTTGTTTTTGTATGTCAAATTATTCTTGTTATCATGTATATCTTTATTTTTCTCTTGATCTGTGATGATATCTTCTAATTTTACCAAATTTACTATTTTTAATTGTTCATCAATATCTTCGTTTTCATTCAGTACCGGGTTTCTGCTTAAGCAATCTGCTTCCAAATTTTCTCTACCTGGAGCATATTTTATCTGAAAGTCATACTGCGATAAATAATACATTAGTTCTCCCAATTCTTCATTAGGTCTAGATTTAACATTCATGTTCTCCAACGGTTTGTGATCTGAATATACTGTGAATGGTTTCCCTATTAACCAATATTGCCAATATCGTACTGCTTCTTTAATAGCCAGACATTCTAAGTATATTGCTTTTTTCTTTTTTTGGGATTCATTTAATTTTCTTGAAAAATAGGCTACTGGCTTTTCTTTTCCGTCTGGCTGAATTTGTTTTAGCACTTCTCCAATACCTTCCAATGATGCATCTGTGTATATATTTACTGGCAAGTCTTGATCATAAATTTCTAAGATGGGTTGTGAGCAAAGTAAATCTTTTATTTCTTCAAATGAGTTTTTACAGTCCGTTGACCAAATGAATTTTTGATTTTTCCTCAGTAAATTATATAGGGGCTCTAATATAATTGTGCTCTTGGGTATGTATTCATGGTAGAAATTAATTTTCCCCAAAAATTGTCTGAGATTTTTTAGAGTTTTTGGCGTAGGGAATTCTCTTATTGAAATTAAATTATCTCTAACTGGTCGAACTGTATTATTTTCTATTATGTGTCCAAGATATTTTACAGAATTCGACGCAAATGTACATTTTGTAAATTTTAGTCGAAATCCTTCTTGTTTTATTGCTTCCGGTAATTGTGATAAATGGTTTATATGTTCATTATAAGACTTTGAAAACACCAGGATATCATCTATATAATTAACAGTAAAATCAGTTAATTGATGTTTTCTTAGTATGTTTCTCAGGATTCTTTGAAATATTGTGGGAGACGATTTCAAACCGAAGGGTAGACACGTCCATTGAAAGTGGCCTTCTTGTGTAACAAAAGCTGTTTTTTTTCTGTCTTCAATTCGCAGTGGGATGGACCAAAATGCAGAGTTAATATCTAATGTTGAGAAGTACTTGCAGTTTCTTGTTTTTATTACCAAGTCTTCAATTAACGGGAATGGTTGAGCTTGTGGTGTTACTATTTTGTTGAGATCTCTGAAATCAATACATAATCTGTTTTTTTTTATTATCTTCTTTCTTAAAAGCTAAAGTTACAGGTGCTGCAAACGGGTTGTATGATTCTTCTATAAGATTTTTTTGAAGTAATTTTGCCACCTGCTCTTCTATCTCTTTTTTGTCCTCCATTGAACATCTATAGGGCCTTTTACTACAGTATTTGTCCGTTAGGAGGTCGATATGTGCTTCATAGTCTCTTACTGTTCCAATGTCGTATTTATCCTTCGCAAAACTCGATTTATATTTGTCAATCAGTGTATTTATTTCAAATTCTTGTTGAGCATTTAAATTACCCATTTTTATCCCAAAATTTTTTTCATTTACATGTTGATTGAAATTTATAGAGAATTTATTAGAGTAAAATTGTGCATCACTCTTACCTTCCTTAGAAGTCAATTTCTCATTTAATTCCATGTCAGTGTTGTCTTTGGTTTTTTGTGTGATTTCCAGGTTTTCATTCTGAACTAATCTAAACTCTTTTATCATGTCCAGTCCAATAAGGAAATCATATTGAAAATCTTTTCCATCCACAATATACACGTCGCATTTTTTTTCTATGTTTAATATTTTAATCTTTATTGTTGTCAAACCTCCTGTACTCTTCACGCCATTAATTGTTACTAAATTTGCATTACTAAACTCTCTTTTTCCTTCTTCTTGTTTTAGTTTTATTAATTTGGAATTAATCAAGGACACATTAGATCCTGAATCATATATGCCAAAAACGTTTAGTTTTTCATCTAATGTAAGTTTGACTTTGATTAATGGTGTGATTGTTAGTTTTTTGGATCTTTATCATTTAATTCAAGATCTAATATAGTATTGTTTATATTCCTGTAGTGATTTCTCTTGTTTTCTTGTTGCTCACTTTTTTTAAACCAGCATTTTTCTTCTGGGTGATAACGAGTTCCCTTGTTCAAATTTTCACAGATTTTGCAGGCTTGATATTTATCGGATTTTCCTTTATTTTCAAATGTGTCTCGTTTTGGTCTATAGTAGGTATGTTTATTTGTTGTATGCTCAAATTTTCCAATTTAATTGAAAAGACTTGCAGTGGATGTAATAGATTCCTTATCAATTTTGCCCAATATGTAATCTGGTAGGCCAGTTGCGATAAGATTTATTATCGTCTGTGTATCTATGTGTTTATTTACCTCTAATAACAGCCTTTCCTTTTTCGTAGCATATTCCAGTGCTGAACCTGCTTGAAATTTATAGGCAAATGCATATTTAACCTGTGACCAACCTTTATTTCCGTATGTCTCAGTAAAGTTATTCTTCCAAACAGTCCATTCTGAATTTACAGTGAATTTTATCAACATGCTAGTGTACCAATCATGGCATTGTTTCTCTAGTAGATGCTTTAAAGTCTCAATTTTCTCTGTATCCTGTAGTATTTCGAATTGTTCACACTCATTCTCAAATTCACCTATCCATTGATTCACATTGGAATTTTTTCCTGAAAATTTTTCAATTAAAAATTTTTCAGATGTTTTTCCTAGGTTTTTATTTCCAGACTTGACGTCGCAGTTTTTGTGAACTAGTGGTCTGGATTCCTCTGCAATTTCATCTAAATATTGATCTCCAAACTGCAAATTTTCGCCTTCATCTAAATAGATTTTTTTTTAATTCTGGAGATAATGGAATCCACAATTTACGTATTTGATGTCTTTTTTTTAGAGAATTCTTGACCTTCGTGAATACCTCTGTGCTCACAATACCCGTGTGTTTGCTTGCAGGCTTCATTTCGTCCGGAACATTATAATTACGTCCATCGGGTGTTTCAATTGAGGTTATGCAGATTACATTTGTTTTGCCATCACTTGCCGCTAATACCGCAAAAGTAAATCTCAACTTCTCCATTTTCTTTAACTAGAAATGTCGTTTTATAAGACAATTCGTGTAATTTATAGGGAATCGGTGAAATAAACGTTTGTGTTGCTCTGAAAAAACAAAGTTTTATTAGTATAAATTATTTGTACATTTGTATTTTTCACTTAACTACACCTTACAATAATCACTAAACATACCTGAAAAAACAAAGAAACGACATTAAAAGTTATTGCACTTGTCGATTCCCTTTATTAGTTATTTTATTATTATACGATTGTTTACGTGTTTTACAATTTTAACATTTTACTGACGCCATCTTCGAAACCGTCTGCTTTATCTATAGTCCACTCAAATACCTTGACAGCGCCATCTATCAAGTAGCGAAGTAAATTGTTTCTGCTTTATCGACTAACCATAAAAGAATTTAATAAACAATAACAAAACTTAAAGAAATGTAATTTCTTTACATATATATATATATATATATATATATATATATATATATATATATATATATATATATATATATATATATATATATGTAAAGAAATTATTGAATATTGGTGACCCCTGAGTAATATTTGTTTATTAGCTTCATATTCATACCATTACATTACATCCCTAGCCTTAACAGTGAAAGCCATTTCTACTATAATATTAATTCACCTATTGTATGTTATACGATTTATTCATTCATTCATTAATTAAGTTTGTTGAAGCCCACTGCTTAGGACTCACCGCCTCATGAAGGAGATATTTGCCATAAAAGTAAAGTAAAGTTACAGCCTATATACGTCCCACTGCTGGGCTCAGGCCTCCCCTCATTTCTGAGAGGGTTAAGGGCAAGGAAGTGTCCGCCACGCTGCCCAAATGCGTGTTGACGAACTTCACATGTCTTCGAAATATTTTTTTTCTTATTCCTCAGACATGCAGGTTTCCTCACGATGTTTTCCTTCATCGCCGAGCACGTGGTAAATCAGCACTTAAAATTGCAATTAACAATTTCATTGGTGCCGGCGGGGATCGAACCCGGGTTACTCGCGTTCTGTTATATTTTACAGCGAGCGTTAACCACTGAGCTACCACGGCTCATATTTGCCATAGTTGCCACATATGACAAGTGGGTTGGCAACCGAGTGCTCATTTAGATTTTATAAGAAAGACTCTGCAGCCCATCTCCTCTTTTATTTATCTCTCTAACGAAACGATTTTTCATTCAAACCATTTCAGAATCACTCAGGTGCTACGAGTATGGCTGGTTATTTCCAACAGTATTTTTAACCGTGTACGCGTTATTGAACTAATATTTACTAGCGACACCGTGACTTGGATTTTTGCGACAGGAGTTAGAGCCCACGGGCTGACACAAACTGACTATGTGTGCAACCCGCACGGTTGCACAGGTTTTGTTGGCGGTGTTTGTTCTAGTGTATAGTACACGTTACTTGTACGGTACTTAGTTATGTTTTAATAACCTTTAGAATTAGCCATTAGTTGCAAGTGGCTCAGGTCCGTGTTTTATGGCATTCCATGAGCGTAGGCCACGTTCAGCTGTGGACTTAGTAGTTAGTGGTGTGGCTGTAATGTTGATGATGATGACGATAACAGCAAAGACTGCACAAGTCTGTGTTTAATCTAATTTTATAGAAAGTTCTTGTTTATTTTCCGTGCATTTGTTGTAAAAGCGTATGCATTGACCCATGATTGAATTACTTAACTGAGTAATTAGTCAAGTTAACGGTACTACTAGTTTGTGTTTGTTCAATAATGTAATTTCGTCTTTAGTCTGTTTTTTTTTTTGGGTGGCATATTACGATCACACATTTCACCTGATGATAAGTGTATTCTGTGGCCCATAGACGCTTTCATCTATCTATCTAAGATAAATAGCATCGTAGCTGGTAACAAGAATTCACAGCTGGTAGGAGTCCTTACTGTCCAGGAGTCCGTTCGGGTAGACACCGGCGTCTTAACTATTTCTTTCAAAAAGCAGCAGTGCAAGCAATGTGCTATATTGTGGTTGTAGCACGAATGGGAAAAGCTCGATCAGGGAAAGACCACGTCTCACAGAATACCAACGTAAAGTAGCGGCTCTGTTTTGCTGTCTTTTGTATGGTGAGTAGAGAGAATCGGAGATCCTTTTTGGACCCTTTTTTTGTACGTAGCATTGCATCCTAGTCCTCAGGGGTGACAATATATCTGTATTTTGATATATAACTGAAGAAGTAGAATGTAGATGTCCCTAGGCCACAACTTACACTTACCATGAAGTAGACTGCGAGCTGGTTTGTGACCCACATTTAATACAAGATGTGTAAATTACATTATTTTTATTAAAATATTTATTATTTTAATTATACATAATTATCTTTTGTTGACTAAGTTTTTTTTAATTTCAGAACTGTAAAATGCAAGCTTATTCATACACATAAAAGTTATTTTTTAATACAAAGCGTACAGAACTACATTCGATTTCAACTTACAGTATTCGCACGTACCCACGTCAACTGCGCCAAAACATTAACACTTATTATGTACGTAGCTATCGGTAACAGCTAAGTGTACTCCTACGAATGTGATAAAAATAAATGAAAAATGATCTCTTTTTTTACTTTTCTACGTAAGAATTAAAGATTCATTTTATATAATATAGAAGGGGCAAGCGAACGTGTAGTTCACCTTATAACAATCATTTGGTCTGTCGGTCGGCTCTTCCAGGGAAGGACCATACTCTCACAGAATACCAGAATGAAATAGCAGCTGTTTTTCTTATGATGAGTGTAGAGAACCGGATACCATTTTTACTGGAAACGCGACACTACATCTTAGTACTCAGGGGTTATAACGCATCTATATTCTAATTCTTCATTGATGATAGATGTAAATATCTATGGGCCACGGCATCCACTTACTAACGGGTGAACTGTGTGCTTGTTTGTCAGTTTTAACCCATACGTAAAAGAAACACTCGTAGGTATCCTGCATCGCACCGGCTGGTTTTTTTTTAACTACATCCTCTTTCGTAACATGCTATTCAAACTGTAGACGTAAAGACGTTGTTGCCAGGACACGGTAACACAATCTCACCCACGGTGATTGTTTTTTTGAATGATAATATATCGTTCAGTTTCAGTGAATGTATTATCATTGCCAATTAAATAATATAATCTTTCCCAATTTAAAAAGACATTTCCCAAATTATTTCTTCAGCGGCTGCGAGACGCCGGGTACCAGCTAGTATTTAATAAAAGCGATTCTATTCTATTCTATTAATAAGGAATGAAAATTGTAATGAGTTCAAGTAAGTTCTCAAAATATTAGAATGTGCTTAATAATTAAACATAGCTTTTCATTAAGCAACCGACCAGAGGTTTTGAAGATACGACATGATATCACATAATATACTACATATATACGTCGATTTCGTATCAAAGTAATGAGCGGATTAGACGTACCTTTAAAATTATATTGAAACAGTTAATTCAATTTAATTGCTTGTTGGTAGAATTCAAGTGTTTTATAAACCTGAAGGGATAAACTTACAATCCACCTCACAGCAAGAGGTTAATTCAGTCTATAGACGTCTGCAGCCAACTTTAAGCATACGTAGAAGGCTACAGGTGCGTTGTGACCTTTGACGAATGAGACAGAATGCTTCACAGCTTGTAGTTATACTGACTCTGTACTTTTCAGAGCACAACACAACTCTGCAAGTGCTGCTGGTTGGTGACAGAAGTAGGTAAGGGTGTGGAACCTGTCCAGGCGGACTTCTAGACAGAAAACAATTCTTATCAATTCGTACGCAAGGTCATTTTGTTCCTACAGCTATCACTACAGGGATATAGAAGTAATTAAACGCCAAGTAGCCGGTACCGATCCATGTGTTAAATGTTTAATTCCCTTAATTAAACGTTTCCAGCTAACTGCGGAAGTTCTCGCGTCACTGGTCCATTTCCGCTACCACTAATGCTGAAATGGATTTATTAAATGACGGCAGTGTAGCGCAGTGGCATAGTAGTGCGTTACGGGGCTGGGGGCTGCGACTTCAAATTTGTATGTATAAGTATTTGTTCCGAGTCCGGATATTTGTCCTTGTGCAATTTGTGTATGCTGCCCCATGGGGAATACGACTTTAGTGTTTAATAGAATTGCTTTTTCTCAGAAATAGTGAATCTTAGGGGGAAAAGTGTCCGAATAATGTTTTAATATATTTCTATGATCTACAATTTTATAAGAGTTATTTTTATAAAAATAACTAACGGTTTCGCAAAAAAAAATCCAAAAATCACATTCTTGGAACTTTGAACTTGGATAAAATTTTCTACACACCCCATCTGTCGATCGATGGGGACTTTATAAAATTTAATTTTAATGTATTACATTGTAATATAAATCCTAACGTTCATATAAATAATAATAATAATAATCTGGACCTGACTCACGAGGTTACCGACATGTGGGGTGGTCTGCCGGCCGAAATTATTCCTGTAGTCGTCTCTGCGAATGGGCTAATCCCAGTCAGCCTCTCGGGTCGTCTGAGGCGACTGGGACTCCGTGACGGAGCGCTCCGAGCTCAAATGCAGAAGGCGGTGCTCCTCGATACCACCCGCATCGTCCGCCGGTTTCTTTCCCTTTCCTTCTAACCCTCAGCCGTTTGGTCTCCTCTGCCGAGGGCTTCCATCTGGTTGGATCTTATTTATTTATGTATTTGTTGTATTTATTTTATTTTATTGATATTTATGTATATTTATCCTTTAATTTTAACTTAAAATTATATATTTATAGAACCCATTCAGATGAGAAAATTATATAGATACCCCAATAATAATAATAATAATAATTTATTTGACTTTCAATTGACAGGTTACACTTATGTATTATATCTATTTTAAAGTACAAAATTACATTTCAAAGTAGTTGGCGTTAACGGCCATACTAGTATAAACTGTGTTACAGCCGTCAGCGTCTTCCACCCTGAGTAGTACAATACAAATACAGTAAAAAATAACAGATTATTTGGCTTTATAATACACGACCATGTTAAGTTAAATAATAAATACAAAAATGTTCAGCTTTTTGGGAACTTATGCAAGGGAGAATGTCTATTTTGACCTGACTATGACTCTCTATGGTCTCTATCACAACCACCATCATTTTCTCTTTTAAATTAATATCTTTTGTCAAAGTCTTCTCTTACGTGAATATTTCGGTTTTTATATAGAATCTATATATATATATATATATATATATATATATATATATATATATATATATATATATATATATATATATATGTATAAAGACTCTAGTGAACACATTTTTCTGCAACTAGGGTGGCGCCACTTAGGTACGGTGTTATATTTTATATTAATTAGATCACATATAGACAAAATAATAGATCTAAAGTAGAAGAGTAGATAGTAAAGTAAAAAAATACAATTGTGTAAAAAATTAGAAAATTGAGGCTTTGTTTTGTGTATATATTCGTCCACATACACTAGATTCCGAAAAACTTACTAATTAAATTGTGATTTTTCAATCTTTGTTGCACTGTGTGACTATCTGCGTATTATATAAGTTCACCTTCGTCCCAACTAGCGACATCTAGTGAGCCTAAGATTATTATCCCTTATTTATTTACACTCCGTCGTATCTTCTCGTGTCTCGCAAATCCTTTACTCTGTTCCCGTACAGGTTTGTTTCTGTGCCATAGTAGCTGTTGCGTCAAGCCCGGTGTTCGATCCTGCTCCTGTGCTCATGCTGCTGGCAATGAGATCGGACGCGAACCAAGTGGGTGCCTTAACTGTAGGTTAGAAATTGGGAAATTGCGTCATAGATTGGGAATATACCTACGTTAAGAGAATGCCTTATATGTCGTAAGAGGCAACAACGTGGTAGAGCCATGTTGCAGCTATATTATTATAGCTCCAGCACGAATGAGTCGCCTGGACTATCGAAGGACCAAGCTCGCACGGAATGTCAATGTACTGTTATATATATATATATATATATATATATATATATATATATATATATATATATATATATATATATATATATATATATATATATATATATATATACACTACCTTGCCAGGCAGATGTTGTTCTGCCCTTTTCGATGACCCTTTGCCACAACCTATTAAAATCCTTAAATGTGCAAAAAATTGTGGGTCATTCATGGGCAAGATAACTATCCTATCTCTCAAGTTGGACCAAACTGCACACGGTATACAAATTTGATCGGTTAAGTAGTTTAGGAGTCCATCGCGGACAAACAACGTGTATATATATATATATATATATATATATATATATATATATATATATACTAGACTGCACTCTAATCCCTTACAGTAACAAGGTTAAAAACCTGGGGTTGTATCTTGACTCCTGTCTTGGACCTCACAGGTTAATGAGGTCAGTAGAAAAATGTTTGCTGCGTTAAGCTCTTTACGTAGATTACGTAATTTCCTTCCCACAGCAACTAAAATTACGCTCGCCCAGTCTATTCTTCTGCCTATCCTTGACTATGCTGATATTTGCTATCTTGACATTACCGAGGAGCAGCTTAATAAGTTTGAGCGCATTCAAAATTTATGCATTAGATTTATATTTGGGCTTCGCAAATATGATCATATCTCCGAATTTCGCAAACAGCTTCTCGCCTTCGCAGGAATACTCACATTCTCTCCGCGTTGTATAGTGTGCTGTTTAATCCTTCTACTCCTCTTTATTTAAAAAACCGTTTCCAGTATCATTCTCTTACCCATAATCGGTTCCTTCGATCCTCCATCAATCTTTTTCTCTCTACACCTTTGCACTCTTCTACCTTTTCCAAGAAATCCTTCACCGTAACCGCTGTGCGATTGTGGAACTCCTTACCTCTCCATATTCGTCGTGCTAAATCTCTTCACTCTTTCAAAATTCTTGTTAAATCGTATTATTTAGAACGCTATTAGATAAATTACTTTACCTTTCTCTTACTCTTTTCATTTAATCTATTATATGATATTTTATATATAACTTTCATTTACTTTTATTTGTATGTATTATTGTATTTTTAAGCTATTGCATAGCTTCTATCGCGGGCCTTGAGTGGGGGAAAATCCAGAAATTTCGTAACGAAAAAAAGCTCACGCTCTCCGACGGGCACGGAGGTGTGGCTTGAAGGCCGTGCATTGTCTAACGATGGTCTAACGTCGTTTCTTTTCCTCAGTCTTTGTTGTCTTTGTCGAAAAGTTTTGAAATTTTGAATATGAATGAACAAAGTGCATTTATTATTAAGGCTGCTCTCTCGCAAAAAGCTTGAAAAAAGCGTGCAGATGAACCAACTTTTCGTCGACACTTACAGAGAAATTACATATGAAAAAAATAGCTAGTAATCTACATGATCTGATACGTAATTTGGTTTAGCCACAATTTTTCTATCGGTGTCACATAATAAATAAAAAAATACCCAAATCACCTCCAAATCGTTGAGATGAAACCACTTTACTCCTTCATTGTTTATCAAAGGAATATAAAAAAAAATATCTACTGCTTTGCAATACAAAATAAAATAATTTTGTTTGGTTACTTTTTAGAAATATATATTATTTTTATGATAATAAATTAAAAATGCGTCCCGATTAAATACTGCGTCTATATCACCTCCGCATTCGTCCACGAATTCAGTGCGGGGCGCATCGTGTTGCTAGGTTGACGTACGCCGCGTTGCGAGAGCTCAGCACTACGAAATAAAATCGTAAAATATTACTTCAAAAATTTAATTTTGTTAATAGTGGAGTAGGTTTTTTCTGATTCTTGTTTAATAGTAGTATTTCGTAGTTATATTAATTGTACAGTTTTATTAATGTTTAAGATTAGTTTGTAAAACATGGTGAATAAGCAGAAACGATTGAAGAGAGGTCTAAAAAAATATTACAAACAAAAGGGTATACATTTATCAAGGTAAGTTTTAAGTTTTATCTACATATTTCATAATATTAGACAGGTGCTGTTTATAAAATACCTATATTACTGTGATTTCGCCACTCTGTGACGAGACAAAGCACGGCAAACGCAAGTGGCGGCAAGGCGCGGGCCGCGTCGTCGCATGCTGGTAGCGCATGTCTGAGAAATTAAAAAATATATATTTCGAAGAAATGTGAAGTTCGTCAACACGCATTGAGGCAGCGTGGCGGACATTTCCTTGCCTTAAAACCCTCTCAGAAATTAGAGGAGGCCTGTGCCCAGCAGTGGGACGTATATAGGCTGTAACTTTACTTTTTTTTACTTTTATAAATATGTTATTTTACCGACGAAAATTTTAAAGAAAAATAAAAAATAAGCAACCGACAACCTCCTAGGTCCCTAGGTGACTTGCGAGATGTCAGTGTAACAAAACAAAACGGCCCAGAAAAACAGACTTTCCAACTGATAGCTAAATCATCACGCAACAATTTCATTGGTGCCAGTGGGGATCGAACCCGGGTTGCTCCCGTACTGTGATACCTATAACGAGCGCTAACCATGTGAGCTACCACGGCTCTCAACGACATTTTTTTGTACGTTCGTGTACAGCGCTGAAGATAGCAGAGTAAAAAATTAGAGATTGTGGTGTTTGAAATTTGTCATCTGTGAGAGTGAATTTTATCTGTGTACTCTGTAACAAATAACTATATAGAATATAGAAAAAATATATATTTCACCATTTTTGTTTGTGTACTGGTTAGGAAGTCGATCAAAAATTTGATAATTTTTCTGTTTTTATACGTTATTTCTAATGTTATTTTACATCAAATTAATTGTGAAGATATTTTCTTTAGGAAATATATTTCATTACGACGATTCAGAAACGTTTACATATAATAATTTACCTCGAAAATCACTATACGCGATTATCGTTTATTGATTATAATAGAGCGTGCTATTTGAATTTAAAGACAATTAATTGGACAATAAATAATAAGTGACAAATCTTGCTGTGGAGCGTGGAACTGAGTAGTTGCGCGTCTTGTTAATATAATTGCCGTACGGCCGCCCTGACGTATGTACTGCGCGAACCTGGGTTTTTTGCGACGCGGTCCGGTGATACAGTATTTTTCACAAATAGTGAGTTCGTTATAACGCGGGTTCGGTTAACTCTGGTTGAATTTGATTGGATTAACCTAATGACAATTGACTTAACTATAATTAATGAGTGATAAACGAGCGTAATTTCCTAGACTCTGAAGTTTCTGTGACGGCTTGCCCCTCGATGGATCCCATACTGGAATAGAGGTGAAGCCTTGGGATCTGCTGTTCGGCAACCAGCGGGAAGTAAGGTTACATAATATAACACGTACTGAGCATAACACTATCACACACATATACTTACACCTGAATCTTCCTAGGTTTGACCCTACGTCGACGAAATAGGTAAGTCTTGTTTGGTTCCTTTTTAACCACTATTGTCTCATATTCCACAAGCCATTTAGGCCGACCTCCTGTTACTCGTCGAGTTGAACCCCTGGTGGGCCCGGGTTCTACGACCTTTGCCCGGGTAACTAGAGGCCGTAACAATAGCAGAGTTAAAAATTAGAGATTGTGGTGTTTGAAATTTGTCATCTATGAGAGTGGATTTTATCTGTGTACTCTGTAACAAATAACTATATAGAAAAAAAATGTGAAAATGACATTTTGCCATTTTTGTTTGTGTACTGGTTAGGAACTCGATCAAAAATTTGATAATTTCTCCGTTTTATACGTTATTTCTAATGTTATTTTACATCAAATTAATTGTGGAGATATTTTCTTTAGGAAATATGTATCATTACGACGATTCAAAAACGTTTACATATAATAATTTACCTCGAAATTCACTATACGCGATTATCGTTTATTGATTATATGTTGTTTAAAAAGTATTCTTATCAGTTTTTTTAAGCTATTGCATAGCTTCTATCGCGGGCCTTGAGCGCGGGGACCGAATCCAGAAATTCTGTAACGAAAAAAACCTCACGCTCCCCACTCCGACGGGCACGGAGGTGTGGCTTGAAGGCCGTGCATTGTCTAACGTCGTTTCTTTTTGGCAGTCTTCGACACGATGTTTGTGTGCGTGCAACTAGACGTATTGTATGACTCTACGAAGCTCGCATGAATCGAGACGAGCTGCTCCGAAATCGGACGAATACATAAGCAGCTGTTTATGAGAAAGTATATAGGTGTATAGGTATTTATGTACAACAGTTAATAGCTGTACTTGTAAAATTTGTGTATAAAGTGTTTTGAATATGAATGAACAAAGTGCATTTATTATTTATTTATCTTCTACGCTCTGACAGCGCGCGACATGTTACACTCCCGTTCACTCGGGACCTTTTTGGCGGGAAAATTTCTAGGTTAGGAAATTTTTTGCAATATTGCAAATTTTGCTATATTTTCACTTTGAGACAATATTTATGGATAAAACTTACAGGAAGTCTTGTTGAATGTATAAACTATCGAATAAAATTATTTTTGGTTGCTAGAAATTGTAATAAAGTATATAAATTACACTGTATAGCATAATAGTAGTATAAACTTCAATTTTAGTGACAAAATTACTACTAATTTGAATTCTACACCTTTGTTTTTGGAGAAATTTATATGAAATTGTTTGGAAATATGTATATTTTATGTTTTATGTGTTTCCATTCGTTACTCATACCAAAATATTAAAATATTAAAAAATTAAAAAAAAAAATAATATTTTATCTGTGACATATCGAACAATATTTCTAAAATATGTTCGTGTGAATTTGAAATAAATACAACGTCATGTTATTTCAAAATATGTAGGAAAACTATTTTTACTTACATTTTACACTAAAAATAAATGAGAATTTGAAAAATAACACATTTATAACCCGCCCGCCAAAACAGGCCTTTCGGAATTTGAAGTACTTTTGGCAATTTACTTTTCACTTTTTATACCACAAATTATATATCTACGTGTTGACTATATTACAAGAAATGTAAAAAGTATAATACTTTCGTTTTTAGTCCAGACACAAATATAAAATTCTATAAAAAAGACAGAGCAACTTCATCAAAGTGACACGTGGAACGCCGGAAGTTCAGAGTGATTTCTTTTTTTTTTTTTCTAAGAAACATTGCCAGGTTATGGTTTAAAATAAAAGAGCATATCTTTGTCTTTGATACTAATATCTATTGCATAGTGTCTTTGGTTTTGTTTAAAACGAAAAAATAGTTTTTTCATAGGTAGACATGTTTACATAATTCTGATCTAATTCGATCACTACTTGGCGGGCGTAAGGTTGGTATTGCGCGATCGAAAGTGAGCATGGCTTGGCGTACAGGTTATTTAATAAAAGAAAAAAAACTGTTTTCTTATCGGTCACCACGCTCAAAAAGTGTAACTTGAATTAATATCAAAGAAAAAGAAATACTGCATAAATAAAATAAATAAATAAATATAATTGCATAAGTTGATACAAAATGCTATGCAATAGCTTTACCGCAGCAGTCCCCGAGTGCCAACACGTCTTTTTTTTATTATTATTTTGTATGCCCCCCTCTATTTGTAACTTTTGTTTGCATCATTCCTCTACGCAAAGGTTGTATGGAAGAAATCACTTTCAGTGATAAGACCGCCTATTG
Organism: Parnassius smintheus behrii; assembly: GCA_036936625.1. Classification (NCBI taxonomy): domain Eukaryota; kingdom Metazoa; phylum Arthropoda; class Insecta; order Lepidoptera; family Papilionidae; genus Parnassius; species Parnassius smintheus. The sequence goes on from JAUPFT010000021.1 coordinate 2,099,264, forward strand.
TACATACTTTAATTAGTTTTAACTATATTGATGTTTCTGTTTGTGGTGTACAAAGAAGAACAAATAAATAAATAATATATATATATATATATATATATATATATATATATATATATATATATATATATCCTATACTATTAAACGAGCAATTCTTGTATATATGTATATATATATATATAATCGGGATCTCGGAAACGGCTCCAACGATTTTCATAAAATGTAGTGTCCAGGGAGTTTCGGGGATAGTAAATCGATCTAGCTAAGATTTATTTTTAGAAAATGTCTTTTTGTCCGTGTTTTTAGGCAATTAAAAACTGCTACAATATAGTTAGAATAAGAAGGTAAATTTTGACAGTTTGGTAATGATTATAAATAGCTTATTGGTATAATGGGCGGTCACAAAATCGTAAAACCCCGGTTCGAGCCCAGACCGACCGACCGACTTTTTTATTTTTTTTTTCAAGTTTCTTTCTTTTTTGAGAAAATATATTTTTTTCGAGCCCTTTTTTTAGTATTTTTTAAAAACACGAAAATTTAAATAAAAATAATTGCACTCATGGTTTTTTATTCAAATAACCAGTTCAGTTTTTTCTGTTATGTCGCTAAGATCAAAAAATATTATTTATAATTCATCAGTATGTAATTTGTATCTAAATATAATTTCCAAAACACACGAATTAAAAAAATCGAGCGAAAAATACCGAGCAAAGCTCGGTCAACCGGGTACTATATATATATATATATATATATATATATATATATATATATATATATATATATATATATATATATATATATATATATATATATCGGGATCTCGGAAACGGCTCCAACGATTTTCATAAAATTTAGTGTCCGGGGAGTTTCGGGGATAATAAATCGATCTAGCTAGGATTTATTTTTAGAAAATGTCTTTTTGTCCGTGTTTTTAGGCAATGAAAAACTGCTACAATATCGTTAGAATAAGAAGGTAAATTTTGACGGATTATTAGTGATTATAAATAGCTTAATTGGTATAATGGTCGGTCATAGAATCTTAAAACCCCGGTTCGAGCCCAGACCGACGGACCGACTTTTTTTAATTTTTTTTTCATGTTCCTTTCTTTTTTGAGAAAATCTATTTTTGAGCCATTTTTTAGTATTTTTTAAAACACGAAAATTTAAATTAAACCAATTGCACTCATGATTTTTATTTCAAAAACCAGTTCAGTTTTTTCTATTATGTCGCTAAGAACAAAAATATTATTCTTATTTCATTAGTATGTAATTTGTATCTAAATATAATTTCCATAACACACAACAAAATTAAAAAAAACCGATCGAAAAATACCGAGCAAAGCTCGGTCAACCGGGTACTATATATATATATATATATATATATATATATATATATATATATATATATATATATATATATATACACGTTGTTTGTCCGCGATGGACTCCTAAACTACTTAACCGATCAAATTTGTATACCGTGTGCAGTTTGGTCCAACTTGAGAGATAGGATAGTTATCTTGCCCATGAATGACCCACAATTTTTTGCACATTTAAGGATTTTAATAGGTTGTGGCAAAGGGTCATCGAAAAGGGCAGAACAACATCTGCCTGGCAAGGTAGTGTGTATATATATATATATATATATATATATATATATATATATATATATATACATTTGAGTATATCTTAAAATCTATGAATCAATTTTCTGATATAGTAAATTGAAGACTGACAAGTTATTTTAAGTCCTTTAATAAAAAATAAACCACCGTAGAAAATTAGTGTGATAAAACAACTTCATTTCTTCTTATAAAACTACTGTCTCTGAGAAGTAATACGATATCTACCCGTGTATCGTTCAGTCACATCCGTAGTACTTCGGTAACGTGACAACAACCTTGATATCGTGTTTGGCTGGTGTGTGCTCAGCGACGACGTGTTAAATAGCACCATTTTGTAACATGCCCACAACTCGTAACATTTCATTTCGATGCAAATGAAGACGTGACGTGACTCTTAAAGCTCACACGGCACGTTAAATTTTTAAACGTCAAATTAAAAACGAAAAATCTTCCCAAAATTAATCATCCCTTTTCGTTAATATTAGTAGAACAATTTTAATTTTCTTTGACGTAACGAATTACTAACAATTTTGCCGCTTTATTTTGTTTTTCTTATGTTTTATTTATTTACGTTTTTAAATTTTGAGAAAAGAATACGAGTATAAGATAAGGTTTCAATCTATATATAAACTTTAGAGAATCTTTCAGTTTTGATTCTTTATCAAGGATAGATGTATATATGTCTATGGGCCACAGCATGCACTTACCATCAGGTGAAATGTATGCAATGTATGTAGAGTACAGGAATACTTATTGTACATAAACACAATATTAATATTTGAACCTCAACCATACCAAGCATTCCGATGATATTTTCCGAGATTGTGCCTGTCGTGCTTCCCCATGAACATTTCCATTAACTCCGTTTTAGGTCCTGGGACTTGCAGGGTTTTGTGTTAGTGTCGATCTAAAATATTTCAAAAGCCTTAACAAATGTGATATTTGATAAATTAATCTGACAAAATTAATAAATTACTTCACCTGAAAATGCCTCGGCGAAACACGTGTCATTTTATCGACGATAGTATGTGTATCCTCCTGTATTGATATTGGTAGTAGTAGTGCTGAGATTAGTGGTGTATAGTGCACACAATAGATGGAGGGTGCAAGGTGCTCCTTAAAATATATACGTCACATCAGGAATGCTACAAAGCACAGTCCTGAGCCACCCGCATTCATCAACTTCCTCCATATCTTACCAGGTCTTTCATCCACTGGAGGTCGCTACACTTCACCAGTTTATTATGTTGATCTGAACTAAGTTTTATATTTAATTTTTTACATTTTTAATAATAGTAAAAATAATAAAGTAGGGTTACAGCCTGCATACGAGCCACTACTGGGTACAAGCCTCGTCTCTTATCTTGGAGTTTTTTTGGTGTGGTGGTTACTATGAAGTGTCTGCCGCATTACTCCAAGGCACGATAGATTACTTCACTTGTCATTTAAGTAAGCCGTCGAGAAACTCGGTAAGTATGCAATTGCAATAAACAATTTTATTAAAAGTTTAATGAATGTCCAAATCTTATTTATTATTTTTAGGCGATGGAAGACCCAAACCCCACGGCTGAGTGTTTGTAGACTACTACTTAACATTATCATTCTACATGTATATTTGTGAGAATAAGGATACATACCCCATCACATATCTAATCCGCAGGCCCATACGAACGTAGAGACAGAGAATGATGATGACGGGCAAAATGAAGAAGAACAAGCTGCTCAGCTCACAGATGTACCAAGAAGGAAGCTCCAACATCGCGCAGAAAGCGGATTCCAGTGAGGCGTTACCCGAGAATGATGGATGAAATTATGTATTTTCCAGCAATTATTATTAATTCAAAAAACCATACGAAACACACCAGCATTAAGCTACTATTTTACGCTGGTATTCTGTATAAAGCGTGGTCCTTCCTCGGTTGGCCCATTAGTGCTATACAACTATACTTATATATACAGTTGCATGGCTCTACTACGTATAAACCAAATCTACCAAACCTATACACCACATTCGTAAACCAGTTATGAGTCACAAAGTTCCAGGAATGGTAGATTAAAACTGACGCGATTATGTGTCGGTAAAAATACCTGTTTACAATAGATACTGTTTTTTACGGATTTTGTTTAAGAACAAGCTGAGCGGTGACACATTTTATGTTCAAATTATCCTACATAATGGAATGACATACCCTTGAAGGGTTTGTTATTCCATATTACGTATTATCTTCTGAGACTGACATTAAGAGTATTTCTGGGCGGCGATTGATCCGTACAATTGTATTCTTGTGTTTTGTACACAAGAATACAATTGTACGGATCAGTCGCTTCCCTTCATAGGCTACGCTTTGGTAACCTCTTTGGGTAAACCGAGGGTATTGTGTGCGTGATAAAGGATTAGGTTATAAAGACCTACAAATATCTAAAATACATGCTAAATGATGGCGTCGTCGACATCTGTCGGGCTTGTCACCATGACATTGTAATATAGTGCTCTTTTTTGAAAATACTTTTATAAACTAAACCATTTAAATAAATTAAAATAATTTATAATATAAACCTACTTCAATAAAATTTTGTACATTTGTTTGTATATCTTAATAAATAAAATAAGCTTATTAAATATAAATTAAATGCCTTGGAGAATGCACGAGATATTTTTGTGTTCTTGCCAAGGATTCCGATTGTGTTTGTCATGAGATATTAACATTACTAACAGGTAAACTGTGTGCTTGTTTGTCAGCTTTATTCCATACATAAAAGAAACACTCGTGAGTATCCTGCATCGCACCGGCTAGTTTTTTATTATTTTTTTAAAATGAATTCGAGTCAACTACATCCTCTTTCGTAACATGCTATTCAAACTGTAGACGTAAAGACGTTGTTGCCGGGACACGGTAACACAAGCTCATCCACGGTGATTGTTTTTTTGAATGATAATATATCGTTCAGTTTCAGTGAATGTATTATCATTGCCAATTAAATAATATAATTCTTCCAAATTTAAAAAGACATTTCCCAAATTATTTCTTCAGCGGCTGCGAGACGCCGGGTACCAGCCAGTATTTAATAAAAGCGATTCTATTCTATTCTATCAATAAGGAATGAAAATGGTAATGAGTTCAGGTAAGCTCTCAAAGTACTAGAGTGCGCTTAGTAATTAAACATAGGTTTTCATTGAGCAACCGACCAGAGGCTTTGAAGATACGACATGATATCACATAATATACTACATATATACGTTGATTTCGTATCAAAGTAATGAGCGGGTTAGACGTAACTTTGAAATTATATTGAAACAGTTAATTCAATTTAATTGCTTGTTTTCGAGTGTCTTATAAACCTGAAGGGATAAAATTAAAATCCACCTCACAGCAAGAGGTTAATTCAGTCTATAGACGTCTGCAGCCAACTTTAAGCATACTTAGAAGGCTACAGGTGCGTTGTGACCTTTGAAGAATGAGACAGCATGCTTCACATCTTGTAGTTATACTGTCTCTGTACTCTTCAGACCGGAACAAAGCTCTGCAAGTGCTGCTGGTTGGCGACAGAAGTAGGTAAAGGTGTGGAACCTGTCCAGGCGGACTTCTAGACAGAAAAGAATTCTTATCAATTCGTACGCAAGATTATTTTGTTCCTACAGCTATCACTACAGGTATATATTTTTTTTAGAAAATAATATCAACAACGCTATAAACATTACTAATATTCCCCTTTACCACTCGTGGTAAGCTTAAATTGCTTGTGTTACGAGTGGTTCACGCCAGTAGTCGAATGGTGGATTCGAACCCACGACCTTTTTGAATTCGCGGTCGCTGCCATTAGGCTACTGTCGCTTATTGGGATATAAAAGTAATTAAACGTCAAATAGCCGGTACCGATCCATGTGTTAAATGTTTAAGTCCCTTAATTAAACGTTTCCAGCTAACAGCGGAAGTTCTCGCGTCGCTGGTCCATTTCCGCTACCACTAATGCTGAAATGGATTTATTAAAAGAAGGCTGTGTAGCGCAGTGGCATAGTAGTGCGTTACGGGACTGGGGGCCGCGACTTCGAATTTGTATGTATAAGTATTTGTTCCGAGTCCGGATGTTTGTCCTTGTACAATTTGTGTATGCTGCCCCATGGGGAATAAAACTTTGGTGATTAATAGAATCGCTTTTCTCAGAAATAGTGAATCTTAGGGGGAAAAGTGTCCGACTAATGTTTTAAGATAATTCTATGATCTACAATTTTATAACAGCTATTTTTATAAAAAAAACTAACGGTTTCGCAAAAAATCCAAAAAACTCATTCTAGGAACTTGGATAAAATTTTCTGCACACCCCATCTGTCGATCGATGGGGACTTTATAAAATTTAATTTTAATGTATTACATTGTAATATAAATCCTAACGTTCATGTAAATGTTCAGCTTTTTGGGAATTTATGCAAGGGAGAATGTCTATTTTGACCGGACTATGACTCTCTATGGTCTCTATCACAACTACCATAATTTTTTATATTAAATACAAAAATTGCTCTAACAAAGGAACTTACAGTTCACTCGATGGTAAGTGAGTATTTCAGCTCATCGACATCTACAATCAGCTTCAGACAAAGAAGCCTATAGATGGTGTTTTAACCACTGAGGAATAAGCTGGAATGCTTGACAGTCTGAAAGTAGTATGACAACACAATTGGTAAGAGGGAAGAACCTATCCAAACGGATTAAGAGCCTCATGAACACTTATTAGTGTATATAATTTAGTTCCACGTTGGTCTGGGATTTATAGTTTTCACGTATATCTGGGACTTATAACAACAAAGAATGTGCCAATTTTGTAACTTTCCTAACATGTGGCAAAAGGAAACTGATGGGATATTACATTTGTGATCGTGTAGGCGATAGCCTAGCCGTCTGTCACTTCTTTCATAATTTTCCATCTATACCCATTTTTTTAGTTAAGCGTGATCCGAGTGCCTAACTAATCTTTGGATTCTGCCTACCTCAAGGATTAGAGGCGCGTCATATATTTTTATTTTGTTTATAGAATAAGTGTCGAAAAAGAGCATATAGTCAACATAATGGTAAATGGGTGCCACAGACATTTACATCTATTCTCTTTTAAGAAAATACATACGAGTTGCCACTCGTAAGTTCCAAGATGGAATCACTCGTATCAAGTAAACAGGGTGGCCAGTTCTCTACACTTACCATACGAAGCACAACGGTATTAAGCTGCTACTTTACGCCGCCAATCTGTGAGAACGTGTTCCTTCCCCGGTCGATCCGATCCATTCGAGCCACAACTATAAAATAGCTGAAGCTTGGCTCTACCACGTTTCTGTATGTAAACATATAGTGTCCGCGATGAACTCCGAAACTACTCAACCGTTTTAATGAAATTTGTAAATGTGCATTGCTGTTTGAGAGATATCACAGTTATTATCAATATCATAGTTTTTATCAATATTTTTATTGTGAATTTATTTTTATTATTTTAAATGACAAAAAATCGTCGGAAAGTGCAGAACAAAGGCTACTTGGCTAGCCTTAGTATGTATAATTAAAAAACCTGACAGTGAGTCAGAGATTCATTTATTTCAAATAACTCTCAAAGGGAATTTTTCTTTCAGTTGCGAATTACATTTAATTAAAGATAAATAGCCACACGATATCAAAGAAAACCAGAGTGTTAATTATAAACCTCAAAGGATAAGTCTTTAGGGCATGTTTTTGTCTCAATGTTATTTTCTTACGCTGCGATATTTAAGTAGAAAAGTTATTAAAGGTAAGCAATACCTAACTAGAGAAATTTCCGCATGTACTATACTTTACATTAAATTGAAGTGAGGAACGAACTCACCGAACACCTAGATCTATAACAAAATGCAACTAACTTCAAGCTTTAACACTGAGGACCAAGGTCGAATGTCTAACCTCCTGTAATTACTCTGGATCTCTTTACCCTTCAGCACAGAACACAGCAGTGCGCGCACTGTCACCTGCCAGCAATGGATAACATTTTAGTACAAAAACGGATTCCTCACCAGAATGGGAGTCCTGCCACCCAGTAATGATGCTATTATGACGTGATATGGAAGCGTGGTGGAATTTCTACAAAGTTTATTGTATTTATCGCGTTTTATTTTAACTTATATTTTATTATCGTTTTGTTTTTATAGAATAAGGGTGACAAACCAGCACACGGTCAACCTGATGGTAAGTGGGTGCTGTGGCACATAGACGTCTACATCTTTTCTCAATTAAAATTCAAAATCCGCTGTCACCCCTGAGGACTAAGACGAAATGCCTCGTTTCCACTAAAAAGGGTCACCTGTTATCTACATACTACATACGAAACACAGCCGTATTAAGCTGCTACATTACGCTGGTGTTCTGTGAGAGCATTAGCTATTCCTGTTGAGCCGACCCGTTCGTGCTAAAACCACTATAGCTGTAGCGTGGCTGTACCACGTTTATGGTGTGGTAGTGGTTGAAGAGAAGCCATCAGTCTATTTCTTTCTACGGATATCATTCAAGGCAACCTTAAAAAGGCCCAAAATTATTTTTAGGCCAGTGTTGGTAATAAAACATCACGTATATCTTAGACGTAAAATAATTAGATAGACGAGTGATACTTTGCATATATGCATAAAATATAATCAGTATCCTATAAGTTACTCTAAGAAAGATTTTTTAATAGAACTAGGGTGGCAAACGAGTACACAGTCCACCTATTGGTAGGTGAATGTCGTGGTCTATAGAGATCCACATCTACTCTCATTTAAGTATTAAAATGCAGATGCGTTATCACTCTTGAGGACTAAAACAGAATGCTTTGTTTCTTTCCAAAAGGTCTCTGAGAACGATGCTAAGGAAGATCAATATTTATTAGCCTAGTCATGATAACTTGTCGCTTTCGTTGGCGTCTGTAATATCTTGAACGGCTTAAAGTGACAGGGACCATTAATGTTAACCAAAACGTATAAATCTTAATAATAAATGAATGGCTGCCTGTACAAAGTCTAATAGCTTTTAAATTGTTACAACATATCGTACCGTATCGTACGTTACCGCTTTCAGTGCCTAGAAGATTGCAATGCAGTGGACGATATGGATGACAAGCTCGTGGAAACTGTCCATGTGGTCGGAGCTAAGTTCAGCAAGACCCGCCGCAGAAGAACACAAAAACTCTCCGATCACACTCTTAATCTCATGGCTGTTAGGAGGGAGATGAGGCTGCAATCGTCAACAGATTTGACAGCATACAGGCAACTGAACAGACAGATCTTCAAATGCATGCGGCGAAACTTACGCAACTTTAATACTGCTCGTATTAAAGAAGCGATCGAGCGGAACCAGGGCTCCAAACTCTTTGCCAGAGATCTGTCTGCCAGAAAGAGCCAACTGTCAAAGCTGAAGACTGAGCCTGGCAGCATCGTTTCCGAGACACCTGAGATTTTGAGTGAGATTGAGAGGTTCTATGGGCAGCTGTACACATCATCGTTGGAGCCACACGTAAGTGTGAGTAACGATCCAAGAGCAAGTCTTACCCGACACTATTCCGATGATACCCCGGACGTCAGTCTGAGCGAGATTAGAATGGCTCTCCAACACCTTAAAAACGGCAGGGCCCCAGGCAAGGATGGAATTATAGCGGAGCTTCTGAAAGCGGGTGGAACACCGGTACTTGAAGTCTTTCAAAAGCTCTTCAATTCCGTCCTCTATGGTGGCACTACTCCGGAGGCGTGGAGCAGAAGTGCGGTGGTCTTGTTCTTTAAGAAAGGCGACAACGCTCTCTTGAAGAACTACAGACCGATTTCCCTTCTGAGCCGCGTCTACGTGCTGTTTTCAAGAGTCATTACGAATCGTCTCGCACGCAGACTCGACGACTTCCAGCCTCCCGAACAAGCCGGTTTTCGAAAAGACTTCAGTACCATAGACCACATACATACACTGCGGCAGATTGTACAGAAGACCGAAGAGTACAATCTGCCTTTTTGCCTGGTGTATGTGGACTATGAGAAAACCTTTGATTCCGTCGAAATTTGGGCGGTGCAGTCCCTTCAGCGGTGCCAAGTTGACTGTCGGTATATCGAAGTGCTGAAGTGTTTGTACAGTAGGGCTACGATGGCTATCACAGTACAGAATCAGAGCTCGAAACCTATCCAACTGCAGAGAGGTGTAAGACAGGGTGACGTTATATCCCCGAAACTCTTCACCGCTGCATTTGAAGACGTTTTCAAGCTACTGGACTGGAAAGGATACGGTATTAACATCAGTGGCGAGTACATCACTCACCTTCGATTTTCCGACGATATAGTCCTTATGGCAAAAACGCTGGAGAACCTTAGCACTATACTCAATGACCTCAATGGTGTCTCCCAACGGATAGGTCTTAAGATGAACATGGACAAAACAAAGATCATGTCTAATATCCATGTCTCACCTACGCCAGTAGTTGTTGGGAGCACTATGCTCGAAGTTGTTGACGAATACGTTTACCTGGGACAAATAGTCCGACTAGGTAAGTCCAACTTCAACCGATAGTTCAATCGACGGATTCCACTCGACTGGGCAGCGTTCGGGAAATTACGACACATCTTATCGTCAGGTATACCTCAATTTCTGAAAACTAAAGTGTACAACCAGTGCGTGTTGCCAGTGATGACTTACGGATCAGAGACGTGGTCCTTCACTGCTGGCCGTATGAGTACGCTCAAGGTCGCTCAGCGAGCTATGGAGAGGGTTATGCTCGGAGTTTCTCTGCGTGATAGACTCAGAAATGAGGATATCCGCAGTATAACCAGAGTGATCGACATAGCCCAACGGATTAGTAAGCTGAAGTGGCAATGGCCCGGCCATATAGCTCAAAGAACCGATAACCGATGGGGAAGAAAGGTTCTTGAGTGGCAGCCTCGTAGCGCTAGGCGTAGTGTAGGGCGACCGCCCACTAGATGGAGTGACGACCTGGTAAGATATGCAGGAAGTCGATGGACGCAGGTGGCTCAGGACCGTGCCTTGTGGCATTACTTGGGGGAGGCCTATGTTCAGCAGTGGACTTGTGAAGGGCTGTAATGATGATGATGAAGAACATATCGTACACGTGCCTACAGCAGATCTTATTTTTATTCATTCATACATTACAGAATATTAAAAGCCCACTGCTTAAATAGGCCTCCCGTATTGAATTGTCTGATAACGAATTTCATAACAACCCCTGTCTCGAGCCACCTGCATCCACAGACTTCTTGTGCCTTTACGTGGTAGGGTTCACAGAATACCATCGTGAAATAACAGATTAATGTTGCTGTGTTAAGTATAGTAAGTGAAAGGAATCTGAAACTTGTTCTACTGGTAAGGCGGCATTCCATCTTAGTCTTTAGAGATGGAAATTGATCTGATTTTTGATTCTTAATCGAGTATAGATGTAGACGTCTATGTGCCACAGTATCGACTTATCATCAGGTGGACAATGTGCTAGCGTGTGCCGAAATTGAAATGCAATTTTATGCTGCAATTCTGTAAGAACGTGGACCTTCAAAGTTGAGCCGACTCATTCTAATCATGTGCTTTTTTCATACATACTTGTTGCCAAATGAGGAGGCTAGTGAGGTCAGACCGAATCACTTCCACAAATACTTACTCCCATTATTCCTAACAGCCTATCCAGGTCTACTGCTGACATTTATCATAGTTGCCAAGCATGGCAGGCGGGTTAGCAACCGCAGTTTTTTATTGTTTTGCTGCCCATATCCTGGTTTGTTTCGAACTATTTCAAATTTCCCGCGCGCTGCTCTGTTCTACACAAGTCATGAACTCGTAGCCTTAGCGACACTGCTGTCATAAAAAAAAGAGTTGAGCGTTTAGTCGTCTCTTTCACACGCGTGGGCTTTCTACCGGGCTTTCGAGAAGACGACCACTCCCTTTCTAACATGTGGCAAAATATTCTATAATGAAATATAACTACGAAATGTTTATAAAGCTATTAGTATGAAGCAAAAGCCGGGGTTTATAGTGTGAAATTGTCCGTAGGTGATACGTTTGCAAGTTTACTTCAATTTTCAATGTTAGCTCTGTGTGTTTACTTCAGCGAATGAATATTGCGAGATTAAAATTTATGCTTTTTAAAAATTTTAGGGTAAATGGAGGATAATAGTGTTCCTTGTGATGAATTGAAGTGTGTTAAAGTGCTAATAAGCGAAGAAAAGGTAAAATCCTTAAACTTTGTTGAATTTTCTCAACACAAGGTTAAGAGCGTCTTTCAGACTTATCAATTATCGCAATTGAAAAACAGTTATTGGTACACTTAAAACGTTCACCAATATTTTACGCGGACGTAATCAAATCTTTCTTTAAGAAAGAGAGACAGATAATTCGATTTAGAATATAAACATTTTTTTAATTGTGTATATAGTTTGTTTGTACTTTGTTGATGCTTTTCTTTTGTTCATGTATTATATTGTATGTAAATATCTTTTTCTTTCACTCAAGCAAACCCAAACGGCTTTTTTCAAAGCCACCAAAGGTATGCAATTGCTGATTTGTCATACAATCTATCTAGCAGTAGTATACCTCCTTTGTGCTTTGTTAAACACATCCTTGACAGAACTGATTGTGAAACTGAATAGTGGAGACAGATCAAGATTGGTGTGTTTTTAAAAAACAACAAAACTATATCTTGGGCTTGCTCTAGTTTGAAGCATTGGCTTCGCTACTGTGTGAAGGGATAGATATGAGATGGGTCGTTCTTGGTTTGAAAATGGCTACAGGTGTCCATAGGCTGCAGGAGTCTCCATTGGGACTTGCACTGTTAGTTCCTTTGTCATTTCAATTTTATACGAATAATGCAAATTTCAATTCTTTAATTCAATTTTTAAATTTTATAAAAATAATATTTATAAACAAACTCGAGTCAAATACATCCTCTTTCACAATAAAATGTTTCGCCTAATGACGTCTTTAGTTGCCTGGACACTTTAACACATAAGCTCATTCACTCACGGTGATTGTCACACAAGGGACGTACACATCCTTTCGATATTTGTTTTTTTTGAATTCGTATACAGACTCGTTATGGCGTTTATGAAATTTAAAAAGGATTTATAAGTCTTATTATTCTTCTAGACTGAACTAACAGCTACAATTTTTTAATTCATAAGTCAAAATTGTGTTACTAACAAGAAAAGACAAAAGTGTAGAGCCTTTCAGCAGCTATATTACGATTTTAGCACGAATTGGTTGGCTCTGCCGGGGGACGACCATTCTCTTACCGAATACCAGCGTAAAATAGCAACTTAATGCTGCTGTGTTTCGTATGGTGAGTGCAGAACACCGCATTTGAGTGCTCAAAGGCTAAAATATAACAATCTTATATTTAATATTTTTTATTCAATGATTTTTGATTGTTACTGTTTGTAATTGATGAAATGATTTTTACTGTTTATATTTCCTCCGTTTATCCGAAATGGTAAATGGTGACTTTCAATAAGTATTTTGTAGAATATTTTGTGTAATTCATAGAGTAAAATCATTTTATTCAATATAGATGATATTAAATATAAATGATTTTATTTTCTTCTATTAATGAGGAATGAAAATGGGCAATGTGCGCAAGTAAGCTCTCACGTCATTGAAGTGGGCTTGATTATTAAACAAAGCATTTTATTAAACAACTGACCAGAGGCTTTGAAGATACCACATCATAAACACATACCTTTCTTTCGTATCAAAGTAACAAGCGAGTAAGATGTACCTTTGAAATAAAATTGAAACAGTTAAATCAATTTAAATGCTTGTGGCGGTATTGATATGTTTTTTTATAAACCTGAAGTAATAAACTTGCCACCTCGAAGTAAGAGACCAATGCAGTCTAAAGACGTCTGCAGCCAACTTCAACCTTAGAAATCTAGAGGTGCGTTGTAACCTTTATGGAGTAAGATAGAATGCTTCACAGCTTATCGTTATACTGGCTCTGTACTCTTCAGAGCAGAACACAGCTCTGCAAGTGCTGCTGGTTGGCGACAGAAGTAGGTAAGAGTGTAGTACCTGCTCAGGCAGACTTCTAGACAGAAAAAAACTGTTATTAATTCCTACGCGAGATCATTCTGATCCTATAGCTGTCATTATAGGGTTGTAGAAGTAATTAAACGTTAAGTATCTGATACGATTCAAGTGATAAAGTGTTTAAATCCGATAATATATATATATATATATATATATATATATATATATATATATATAATGAAACGTTTCCAGCTAATTGCGGAAGCTCTTGCGTCACTGGTTAGTTTCCACTGCACTAATGCTGAAAAGGATTAACTAAACACGGCTCTGTAGCGCAGTGGCATAGCAATGAGTTACGGCGCTGAGGGCTGCGACTTCGAATCCCGCACGGAACAAGTATTTGTATGGCCTATTAGTATTTTTTCCGGTCTGTACGTTTGTCTTTTTGCAATTTATGCATGTAAACCGTTCCCTTAAATACAAAAGAAAATCCTAATGTGGAGGAAACGTATAAAATAATGTATGTCAACTTTGTTATATGATTAATTCGCCTATGCTTTCTTATATGCATAATTACTTCTTATTCATATTCGTAATTTGCAGTGTAGTGGCGGCGTAAGAATATCCACTATCTTAGATCAACCTGTGCGTGTCGTATGGCGACAGAGGAGAATGAAATAGAAGATGAGCAGCAGCATCTTACTGACAACAACTCAAATACGCAAATTGCGATATACATTTAATTAAAAAGAAATAGCCTCATCATATCAAAGAAAATTTGAGCGTTATTAATAAACCTCAAAGGACAAGTATTTGGAGCACATGTCTCAATTTTATTCTTTTTTGCGCTACGAAATTTATACAGAAAAATGATTGAAGAAAAGCAAGACCCAGCAAGAGATATTCATACATTTTTGTAAAATTTAAGTAAGGAACGAACTCACAGAACACCTGGATGTATTACAGCCTGCAACTAACTTTAAGCTTTAATTCTGAGGACGAAAATCGAATGTCCAAACCTCCTGTAATTATACTGCTTCACTTTACCTCTCAGAACAAAGCAGTGCACGTACTGTCACCTGGCGGCAGCAGTGGGTAACATTGTAGTACACAAAAGGAGTCCTATCAGCCAGTAATGATTCATGATAAACACACAGATAATTATGATTGGCACAGCTTATCGTCCGCCTTGGCTCGATGTAAATATTTTTCTAGAAGCCCTCACTATTCTATTCTAAACCCCTATTCATTTTTAAATACATTTCCCACAATATATCACACGTTAGGGTTGAAATAAAAAAAATCACTTCCCACTTTACTATAGGGGGGCTACCCTAATAAAACATTTTTTTCCAATTTTTATTTTACCACTTTGTCGGCGTGATTGATACACATATTGGTACCAAATTTCAGCTTTCTAGTGCTAACGGTCACAGAGATTAAGCGAGGACGGACAGACAGACATGGCGAAACTATAAGAGTTCCTAGTTGACTACGGAACCCTAAAAAGTAGTCTGCGTTCAGTTAACCGAATACTTAGAGGTACACAAAATCTTACCTTTATTACAGTCAGGTTTTCATAAACACCATAGCACCACAACAGCGATTATTGATGTTGTTGATAATATACTAACAGCTCAGGATAAGGGAATGGGGACAATACTTACTCTTTTAGATTTCTCACGAGCTTTTGCCTCCATAAATTGTACTCTTCTTCTGTCTAAGTTATCTTTCTATGGATTTGATGCTTGCACAATTCAATGGTTTTATAGTTACTTAACAGATAGATTGCAATATGTTAGTATAACAAAACATGATGGCACAGTACTTATGTCTGAACCATACTTAGTTTCTCGCGGTGTCCCACAGGGATCTATCCTGGGTCCTATTTTATTTATTTTATATAGTTCAGACATCACTAGCTTTATCATAAATTGTTACTATCACTTATATGCAGATGAATTGCAAATATATAAATCTTTTTTTCCTAAAGATTGTGAAACTGCCGTCAAATTATTGAATGAAGATCTCAAACGTATCTCGTTATGGTCCAAGCAAAATTCTCTTGTGATAAATCCACAAAAATCAAAATTTTTAATTCTAGGAACAAATAAAAATATTAAAAATATATCAATGCTTCAGCCCTTAGTTATAATTGATAATGAACCTATACAGCAAGTCTCTGAGGCAAGAAATTGAGGTGTATTATTTGATTCTGGTTTGCGATTTGAAAGTCATGTACTTGAAGGAGTGCGCAGTTGCTTTTACCATTTGAAGTTGTTGTATAAAGTTCAGCAATACCTCAGTGAAGATAAGATAAGATTGTGTGAGTCATTAATACTGTCTAAGTTAAATTATGCAGATGCAGCCTATGGACCACGACTGTTGAGAAGGTCAGAGAAGCTAATACAGCGGGTGCAAAATACGTGTACTCGGTTTTGTTTCACTGGTCCGCCTCGAAATCATGTAACGCCTTATTTGAACAATGCTAATCTGTTAAAAATGAGTGCCCGGAGAAAATTACACCTTGCTACTATACTATTCTCAACAATAACAAAACAGCGACCAGTATAACTGTTTCAAAAGCTGAAGTGGGCCCGAGATCAAAATAAATATAATACAAGAGCTTCTGTTCATTCCCTTGTAACAACTTGATACCGCACAGCTGCGTTTCGAGGTAGTTTCAAATTTGCAGCAACCCACTGTTGGAATGATCTACCACCACCTATTCGTTCACTAAAATCACTGAATAGTTTCAAAAACAAACTAAAGTTCTATTACTTAGCACAACAAGTTCTAAATACGTAATATAATTACGTTTAGAACGCAAAATAGTAGTAATATTCATACAGTTTTACACCACGTTCAAATATTATTGATTATTGTTTATTTCTGTTACATATGTGATGAATGATCATTTATTATTTATTTATTTTTAATCTTACTTTTTATTTCGTCTCGCAACGTGGCGTGTCCCTTTGAGTACAGAATATAAATTATATATGTACTAAAATCGTAAATTTTGAACCAAATATGACAGTCCTGTTGGTCTAGTGGTTAGTGACCCTGACTGCTATGCAGGAGGTCGTGGGTTCGATTCCCACCAGGACAAATGTTTGTGTGATGAGCACGATCATTTGTTCTGTGTCTGGGTGTAATTTATCTATAATATTTATGTATTTAGAAATATATAAGTATGTTTATCAGTTGTCTAGTACCCATAACACAAGCTCTGCTTAGCTTGAGACTAGATGGCGTTGTGTGATAGTTGTGGAATATTATTATTATTATTGTGGGGTATCTATATAGTTTTTTCATCCGGTTGGGTTCTGTAAATATATAATTTTAAATGAAAATGAAAAGATAAATATACATAAATATCAATAACATAAAATAAATATAAAAATACATAAATAAATAAAAGCCCAACCAGATGGAGGCCCTCGGCAGGGGAGACCAAACGGCCGAGGGTTAGGGGGAAAGGGAAAGAAACCGGCGGACGATGCGGGCGGTATCGAGGAGCACCGCCTTCTGCATTTGAGCCTGGAGCGGTCCGCCACGTAGTCCCAGCCGCCTCAGATGACCCGAGAGGCTGACTGGGATTAGCCCGTTTGCAGAGACGACTACAGGAATAATTTCGGTCGGCAGACCACCCCACATGTCGGTCACCTCGTGAGCCAGGTCCAGATATTTTGTTTGCTTGTCTGTTTCGGCTTTCACGAGGTTCTCGTCATACGGAATGTTAATGTCGACCAAAAATATCCTTGACTGTGCCCGGTCCATCAGCACAATATCAGGCTTATTCGCAAGAATAGTCCTGTCTGTGATGATGGACCGGTCCCAATAGGGCCTGGCGCGATCATTTTCGAGCACAGCTTCCGGCAAGTACTTGTAATACGGCAATTTCCGATCCACGAGACCGTATTTCAGAGCGAGCTCCTGGTGAAAAATTCTGGCTACTAGGTTGTGCCTGTGCAAGTACTCAGAGTTACAAAGCGCCGAACAACCGGAGATGACATGCCTAAGTGACTCACTGGGATAGCGACAAGCTCGACAGATGTCCACGGTGCCATCCTTTAGGATGTATCTCCGATAGTTGTTGGTCTTAATAACCTGATCCTGTATTGCACAGACAAAACCCTCGGTTTCCCCGAAGAGATCACCAAAGCGTAGCCAGTGGAGGGAGGCTACTGTGTCTACGAAAGGCTCATGTAGAG
The DNA here is from genome assembly GCA_036936625.1 of Parnassius smintheus behrii. NCBI lineage: Eukaryota > Metazoa > Arthropoda > Insecta > Lepidoptera > Papilionidae > Parnassius > Parnassius smintheus. Next base: position 2,117,090 of record JAUPFT010000021.1, read on the forward strand.
CCTTGTAGAACCTCCCGTGGAGCTCCTTCTCCTTCCATACGGTCTCCCGGTCGGAAATGCTAAGCAATGCTGGGTCCTGCCATTGCTCATTGGCTAAGGATAGAGGGGTAAGTCCTTTATCACAAGAAATGACGTCCTTATAGAATGGATCATCCGATCTCGCCAGGAAGTAATTACGGAGGCTGCACACTTCGCGATTATGCATGGTGAGCGCGCTCAAGAAGCCACGCCCACCATGCTTTCGCGGCAAGTACAGCCTCATTACCGATGATCTCGGATGATGCATCCTGTGGGACGTCATGGTGGTGCGGACTTTTCTATCCAGGGCGTTAAGTTCAGTCTGAGTCCACCTGAGTATGCCAAAGATATACATGAGGACAGGCATGACCCAGCCGTTATATGCGTGTGTCTTATTCACACCGGACAAAAGGCTGTTAAGCACTTTGGTCAAGCGTGCATAAAACACGTCGCAAACTGACTGTTTCATACCAGCCTCATCGATACCGATGTTCTGTGACATACCCAGGTATCGGTTTGTTTCAGCCTCGGAAAGGGTCCTTAAGTTGACGGGCACAGATAAGTCTTTGCCCTCAGAGTTAGCAACCCTTCCCCTTTCAACATGGAGGACCGCACACTTATCCGTTCCCAGCTCCATTCCAATAGAATTGCTAAATTCACAAGTGATGTTTAGCAATTCCATAAGATGGGAGCGACTGGAGGCGAATAGCTTGAGGTCGTCCATATAGAAAAGGTGGGTCACTTTTGTACCTCCTTTCCGAAGCTGAAATCCCCTCCCGGAGCCCTCCAGTAAAGTACTGAGAGGGTTCAGGGAGAGGCAAAACCATATTGGACTCAGACAATCGCCCTGGAAGATACCCCTTCTTATCCTTATGTGGTTCTCCGCAGCCATCATCCGCTCGCCCAGATAGCAAAAGATCGTACTCCATTGCCCCATACACTGCTCGAAGAAGTCTCCAACTGTACAGTTAATTTTGTACAGCTGGGGGACTCTCTTCAGCCATGTATGGGGCACCGAGTCGAATGCCTTTCTGTAGTCTATCCAGGCGGCGGAGAAATTCCGACGGTTGCGTTTCACCACTTTGCCAATGACCGCGTCAATGAGGAGTGGTTCCTTGGTTCCACGACCACCGCCCCGGAATCCAATTTGAGCGCGTGACATCACCTGATTTAGCTCCAGGTGACGAGTGATTCTCGCGCTCAAAATGTATGTCAGTGTCTTATATATGGCGGGTAGACACGTGATGGGGCGGTATTTGCTCGGATCTGTGGTATCCTGATCTTTAGGAACCAAATGAGTGATCCCAGTAGTGAAGAGGCTCGGAAGCGCCTTCTGGTCGAGAGCCTCTTGAAACTGCCCGGCGAGCACAGCGTGACACACTACGAACCCCTTCAGCCAGTAATGATGCAGCCCGTCGAGCCTCGGACTTTTCCAGTTCGGGGCCCTACAAACCGCCTCAGCCACGTCTTCAGGCGTTATGGTGACGGGGTCCATAGGCGTAACACTTGCACTCTGGCTCGCCACAACTTCCATCCAAGGGCCCTCGCTGTGGTTTACGGGCTCTGACCACAGGCCACGCCAAAATGCGACAGTGTCAGCCTGAACCGGTCCTGGGCCCGCTCCACATACCTCTGGTCGCTCCAATGATTTATAGAGCCTCTTCTGATCACTCTGGAAGAGACGATTCTGGTTGAACCGCCTTGACCTCTCGCTAAATCGTCGAATCCGCTTCCCCCAAGCAGCGATTTTTTGCTTCAGGTCATCTATGCGCTCCGTTAGTTTTTGCATGATATCCGACTGGAACAAACTGATATTTGTCCCAGCAAATGCCATCCTAACGGTGCGCATAATCCTCGGTCTATTATTACCCGACCTGAAGCTTGTCAGTCTGCCGATATTATTATTATTATATGTTATATTATGTAAGTATAGGTATAGTGTATGTACTACACACCATTTATATTGATATTGATATTTATACAGTATGTCTGTGTTAACTATGTTCGTCAGCACTACTCTTTAATCCACTGCCTAATCACTATTAGTCTATTGTAGTTACGCGTAATTCGAGGAGAACCAGCGCTGCCTCTGCAGCATTATGCTGAGTTGGAGACCTATTTCATGTCACATTTTATCTTAAAATTCTTTTTTTAATTTTTTTTTTGTTTCATTATTAATTAACATCATGCATGTTCTGCTTATTAAATATTTTTTTATTCGTAAGCAGTCTTACACCTCTACATGCATATTCTTTGTCCATTGTAATTTATATTTAAATTTCAAAAATTTTGTGTAAAGTGTGATTATCAAATAAATGGTTCTTTCTTTCTTTATTTCTTTCTTTCTTTCTGATGAGGAAGCGTGGATGAATTTTTACTAAGTGCATTATATTTATCGCTTTATATTTTAACCTATATTTTATTATCGTTTGGTGTTTTATAGAATAAAGGTGACAAACTGGAACACGATCAACCTGGTGGTATGTGGATGCTGTGGCACGTAGACGTCTACATCTTTTCTTGATTAAAAATCAAAATCCGCTGTCACTCCTGAGTATTATAAGATGAAATGCCTCGTTTCCAGAGAAAAGTGTTACCTGTTCTCTCATACAACGTATCAATTATACCGTATTAAGCTGCTACTTTACGCAGATATTCTGTAAGAGCGTGATCCTTTTCCAGTCGAGCCAACCCATTTGTGCTACAACTATTATAGCTGTAGCGTGGCTCTACCATGTAACAACCAAACAGTGGTAGCGGTTGTAGAGAGACCATCACTCTGTTTCTTTCTACGGATATCGTTCGAAGCATCTATATAAAACCCCATGGGTTTTTTGGCCACAGGTGGTAAACCATCACGTATATGCCAGATGTAAAATTCTTAGATAGACAAGTTATGCTTTGCATATATGCATAAATTATAACAAGTGTCCTATCATTTACCATAAGATAGATTTTTTTAAAGAACTAAAGTGGCAAACGAGTACACATTTCATCTGATGGTAAGTGAATGCCTATAGAAATCTACAGCTAACCTCGATTAGGTATTAAAATGCAGATGCGTTGTCACTCTTGGGGACTAAAATAGAATGACTCATTTCAATATTCTATTCAAGATCAATATTTATTATCATAGTCACGATAACTTGGCGCTATAATATTTTTTTTAAATAATGGACGGCGTCGGGAATACCTTGAACGGATTAAAGTAACACGGGCCATTAATCTTAAGCAAAACGTATAAATCTTAATAATAAATGGATGACTGCCTGTACAAAGTCTAATAGCTTTTATATTAACTTTTATACCTTATTTTAATTCATCCATACATTACAGATCTCCAAAAGCCCACTGCTGAGTTAGGCCTCCCCTAAGCTTGCTTCATAAGGAATTTCAGTACAACTCCAGCCCTGAGCCACCTGCATCCACCGACTTCTAGTGTATCTTTAATGTGGTAAAGTTCACAGAATACCACCGTGAAATAACAGCTTAATGTTGCTGTTTTTACTATAGTAAGTGTAGAAAACTAGAAAACTTTCTTACCGTGGCATTCTATCTTAGCCTTTGAGATGGCAATGGATCTGAATTTTAATTCTTAATCGAGTATAGATGTAGACGTCCGTCTATGTGCCGCAGCATCGACTTATCATCAAGTGGACTATGCGCTAGTGTGTGGCTGGAATTCTGTAAGAACTTGGACCTTGAAGGTCGAGCCGACTCATTTGTACTGTAGCTATGGTACACCTGCAGCTTCTAAAATTTATATTTATAGTCTGTCATACATATACCTGTCAATTTCAATTATGCAAAAAAATTCTGAAACTACTATAGAACAACTAGTCCGCCGCCTTGTCTAGTGCATATTGGTGGACTTTACGTCTTCGACATATTTTTATTCCTCAGAAATTTATATAAAAAAATAAAGAAATATTTTCAAAACGTATATTGACTTTAGCTGATACTTCGTAAACTAATCTAAACGTCAACGTCGTAAAGTCGTTCTAAACTAATAATAATTTATAGATTTCATTAATGCGTTGGGCAACAAAGTCAAAATACTTTAAAAGCTTTATAAGAAGCACTCAATTTAGAAACAAATGTGTACATACATACTACAACATAGGTGTAGCTATGGAAAGAAAAAAAGGAAAACAAAAAGAAACTAAAATAATACGAAATGGATTACAGAAGAGAATATCGAAAGGAACCAGCTCTACATGATTCTGAAGATAGTTGAAAAAATTAGGTCGTTTTGTCGTGTAGTTCTCAAGATATCGAGTACACAGAGAATTACCCTTTTTTTTATTAACCACCGACTAAAGCACACCATATTACTTTTACCGGACTTTTTTTATTATAATAGGTGTAGCTGAATTTAAAAAAATAATAGGGATTGTTCACTAGTGTTTTCTCACTCTAATCATGTCATGTGAGTGAAGTGATACCGCATCACTCCCACAAACACTTACTCTCATTCATTCATAACAGCCTATCGAAGTCCACTGCAGACACAGTTGCCAAGCATGGCAAGCATGGCAGGGGGTCAGCAACCGCAGTTTTTAGTTTTTGTTATTCCGGAGACGCTGCTGTCCATCTCCTGGTTTGTATCCCTCTGTCGCTGCTTACGGCACCCGCGGGATGGTGTGGGGCAGTGGATATTCTTACACTGACACTACACGGCTACACTACTTTACATAAAATTAATAAAATATTGTTTATATTTAATACCTCAGAGAAACACGTTCAAAAACCAAATTTACATCTAAAATGGAAAATCTGCAATGGCAATAAATTTTCTTTCAGACGCGGCCACTGAGAATTAAACAATTTAGCAACGTTCACAAATGATATTGGCATTAATATTTTTTTAGCTTTTCTTAGCATTTTTTAAGTTTTAGATATTGGGTTCAGGGCACGATTAAAGTTAAGGTCCGGGTCTGCCACCTTCAACCAAGAGAGACAGCAAATAGTAGAAAAAGAAAAATCTGTGCTCTATGTTCATATACCAAAAGGCGCATGACAAAGTTATTATGCGCTAAATGTAATTCAGCAATATGTGGGGAACGTAAGTTTAATGTAGGGTAAGCTTATTGTTAGTATAAGGAAGGTAGTTTGTGATCTCTCTCTCGCGCAATATTGGTTGAACTGTACGGACGTGTTTTCCTTTGTCTCACTGGCGACGAGGTTTTTAATGGTGGAAATCGGTCGGAAAGAGTCGGAAAGATTAGTGAGTTTGACGTGAAAACCGGTAACTGCACTGCTTACGTGGAGCAGCTAGAAATGTATTTTGTGGCAAATTCAGTGAAGGACGAAATCAAATTGCCTATCTTGATTGCGGCTATGGGCGAAAGTGCGTATGAACTGTTATCCACCCTCGCGAGTCCTAAGAAACCCGCGGAACTTACGTATTTGGATGCAGTTGTACTATTACGTAATCATTTGCAACCGAAACCATCTCCGATGGAACGTTATCGTTTTAGGCAAAGAAGACAAACAGACAGTGAATCGATCAGTGATTACGTGGCGGCATTAAAGAAACTATCTAGACATTGTGAATTCGGTCAATTTACGGAGAGGACAATTTACGGGATCAATTGGTGTGCGGACTTCGAAGTGACGTCATACGGCAGAGATTATTCACGGAAGAAAAATTATTGTCCTATAACAAGGCAGTGATTTTAGGAGGATCGCTGGAGGCAGCGGAGCGGGACGCGGCGCTCGTGGAGTCGGGCGCAGCGGTGACGTCATCGCAGGCCACAGGTCAGGAAAACAGGGGGCTGAACGCCATGCGCGTCGGCCAGCGAGCTTGCCATACCCGGCACAGCGCAGTGGCGGAAGGCGGTTGCGGCGGCGTCGGCGCAGGCCGCGTCGATGTGTGCGGTTCACTATGCGGAGCTTGCGGAGGTGTTCACCATGTTGCCAGCGAGTGCAAGTTCAGAAACTACATATGCAGCAAGTGTGGCGTGATGGGCCACTTACGACGCGTGTGTTTCACAAATAACCAGTCGGTGGCGCCGGGCGCCTACAACGGAAACGCGGCAAATGTACAGGGCTTTGGAAAGAAAAGCCGGAACAGCGGTCGCGGAGGACATAATCAGAGACCGAAAACAAATTATGTCAATGCAGACGATGGGGCGGCATTGAGTGAGTACCACGAGGCACCCGAGGTAGAACCGGTGATGCAAATGTCGCTGTCACTGTATAAGCCGGTGAGTTTGTGTTTATTAGTGAGTGGACATAACTTAAATATGGAAATAGACACTAGCTCGGCGTTGTCGTGTATTAGTAAAACCATGTATGATGATATATTTAATCATTTACCATTATTACCATGTGAGCATTAACCTTTTATGATGGAACAAAAATAAAGCCACTAGATTACTGCGAGGTTAATGTGACATATGGGCGGTCTAGCAAAGTTTTAGACTTATATGTTATCAATAACGGTACTACTACTTTATTAGGCATACAGTGGTTGTCAGAACTTGATATCAGCGTACCAAAATTTAATGTAAACATGTTAAACGAATCAGCTATGAATGTATCTCATGTCGTAAATGAATTGTTTTTCAGCTATGCTGAGTTGTTCGACGGCGGGCTGGGGCGCTTCACGGGCGGGCGGGCTCGGCTGGCGGTGCGCATGGACGCGGCCCCAGTATTCTGCCGCGCGCGGCCGCTTCCCTACGCGCTGTGAAAGCGCGAGGACGCCGAGCTGGACGCCATGCTGCGCGCGGGCGTCATTGAGCCCGTCGAGTGCTCGGACTGAGCGACTCCTCTCGTTATTGTCAATAAATCGGATGGAGCTATTCGAATATGCGCGGATTACAAGGTAACCCTCAATCGTGTCTTATCTGTCGACAAGTACCCAGTGCCTAAAATTGACGACATATTGTCGCAATTAGGGGGGAAGTAAATTTTTCAGCAAAATAGACTTATCACAGGCATACAATCGGATCGAGCTTGACGATACCAAAAAGTACACAGTAATTAACATCCATCGCGGTTTGTTTACGTACAACAGACTTGTTTTCGGCTTAGCATCCAGTCCGGAAATTTTTCAAAGAATAATGGTTAACTTGTTAAAAGATATCGAGGGGGTTGTAGTATTTTTGGATGATGTTTTGATCGCTTCGGATACTATCGAAAACCATATACATACTGTTACGCACTCCAGTCGACGATATACTAGCGCCATCTAGTGTCAGGAACGAGAGCGAGTAGAGCGTGTAAAGAATGACATCACAGATCTCTCGACCGACAGCGCCACCCGAAGAACTAAGTTTCTAGAAAATCTATACTCGATTTCTCGGTACCTTGCGCGTGTTTACTTGAACATTCCGGATATTTTGCTAATTTAAATAAATACGTGGCGCAGGATGCGATCGAGCCAGAGTTGAACTCAGCGACACAAGCGAAGCTTCGGAGCGGAATTAAGTGAATTAGTGTGTTTAATTATTAGTGTTTTTAGCTTTAATTTGCATAAAGTAAATTAAAGTGTTAATTTAGGTAATTTTATCGGCAATTTTTATTGTCACGAACCTCAAGCTCGTAACAATTGGTGTCAGAAGTGGGATCAAATAATGCCGATTTTACCTAAGGAGGAAACGGAGGGTGTCCGTACCCGAAGTCAACGCCAGCAGGAGACGGACCAGAGGAGATTTGGTGGTGCAACGCCGCAGATGTCTGAGGGCCAGCCGCCGGCCACGGAAGCCGGTCCGTCAGCAGCTTCTACGTCTGTGGCACCTGAATTAGGTGCTCTGATGGTGATGCTGCAGGAGCAGGCTCGCCGACAGGAGGAGCAGGCTCGCCGACAGGAGGAACAGGTCCGTCGGTTCGAAGAGCAGCTGAAGCGCGGACAGGAGGAACAGGCCAGTCAGTTGAAAGAGCTGCAGGAGGAACAGGCCCGCCGACAGGAGGAACAGGCCCGTCGGTTGGAAGATCAGCAGGCGGAACAGGCTCGTCGGTCGGAAGAGCAGATGCTCCTCATGAAGGACCTTCACGCTACCTTTGGGAAAGAGATAAGGCAGGTGAAGGATAGGGTTGCTCAACACGACAACCGTCTGTCGGAAGCTGAAACCCGAATCGAAGAACATGAAACCCGAATCAACCATGTGAACAACGGGTTGACAACGTGATGGCTGACGTGTAGAAAACGCTGAACGACCTCAAACTTGGGGATGGAACTGCAGCCCCCGCAGTAGCTACTACACCTTCGCTACGTGGGTTCAAGGTGCCACCATTCGACGGGACTTCTTCCTGGTCAGCCTACAAAATCCAGTTCGAAGCTGTTACGAAGGCGAACGGCTGGAATAAAAATCAGGCCATGACTGCTCTCACACTAGGCCTGCGTGACCAGGCCCTAACAGTTCTGGAAGCTCTTGGTGAGGAAGTGACTTATGAGCAACTCCTTGAGGCATTGGAGGCGAGATATGGCGACGCTCACCTGGAACACGTCTTTCGTGCGCAGCTTAAAGATCGTGTGCAGCGCATCAACGAAAACCTGCAGCAGTGGGCTCTAGAAGTGGAGAAGCTGGTGCGAAAAGCATACCGGTCTGTACCTGCGCTCATTGAAGGGAACCTGGTGCAGACATTCATCGACGGCATCCGCAACCTGGAAGTCAGAGCTGCTGTGAGGCTCGGGCACCACGAGACGCTTAAGGACGCCTTGGCCCATGCACTGGAAGTGGAAGCCGTGCGGCAGGATCATCGTTCCCATCGCGTCAGTGAGGTTGCAGCAGCTACAGTTCGCGACCGCAACAAAGGATACAGCCCTAGGTGCTATTGCTGTGGGGAAAGGGGCCATCTTCGATCCAGCTGCCCTAAGCGAACCGTGGGAATGAGAGTTGGTCGATCTCGAGAGGGTAGTGCAGCTAACGGCACTGCCTGGTGGCGACAGGATCATCGTTCACCTCACGCTAGGGAAGTTACAGCAGTTACGGTTCGCGACCACAATAAAAGATACCGCCCTAGGTGCTATGGCTGTGGGGAAAGGGGCCATCTTCGGTCCGGCTGCCCTAAGCACACCCTAGGAAGGGAAGGTGAACGGTCTCAGAAAGGAAGTGCGGCTAACAGCACCGCCCAGCAGCAGCAGGAATACGACTTTAATATCAGACACTGCAGCGGAAAATCTCACGGCAACGCAGATGCATTGTCAAGAAGACCTTGTCCTGAAGATTGCAACCATTGCAGTAGGCAAGGTAAGGAAGTGGTATCCGTGAGGATGCTCAGGACAGACCACCTCAGCAACGAGTGGAAGGACAGCCTACGACATGCACAGCAGGAGGATCCGGACATCAAGCCGATTCTGGGATGGATGAAGGCCCGTGCTACCAAGCCTAAGTGGAGGGACGTCTCAGCGATGAGTTCAACCACGAAAAGCTATTGGGCCCAATGGGACAGCTTGCTGCTTTAGGATGGAGTCCTGTGCCGTAAATGGGACAATGGTCGAGGAGGCAGCTGTCGTTTGCAAATGGTTGTCCCTAAAGCTAAAGTGCCGAATGTTCTACAGCTGTGCCATAATGGTCGTTCAAGAGTCCATCTGGGAGTTAAACGAACTCTACTGAAGGTCCGAGAACAGTTTTACTGGGTCCATTATCGTGACGATGTCGAGGATTGGTGTCGTACATGTACAAGTTGTGCGGCCGTGCGGGGACCTCAGACACGTAGTAGAGGAGCACCGAAATTGTACAATATTGGTGCACCACGGGATAGGACAGCCCTTGACATTGCGGAGCCGTTACAGAAAGGCGTAAGAGGGACTCCTAAGATCGTCCATGTGGATCGCTTGGCGCGTTATCATGGGACCGATAATGCTCGGAACGAGCATGTCTTAGGAGGGGGCAGTGTTACGCACTCCAGTCGACGATATACTAGCGCCATCTAGTGTCAGGAACGAGAGCGAGTAGAGCGTGTAAAAAATGACATCGCAGATCTCTCGACCGACAGCGCCACCCGAAGAACTAAGTTTCTAGAAAATCTATACTCGATTTCTCGGTACCTTGCGCACCACAAAGAAGCTAGCTTGGAAGTATAATCGCTCAGATAAATGAATAAGTGCACTAAATTGCTCACTAATTGCTCAATTCAAATCCGCATTTGCTCACACTATTAATGAATTATTTTATTAGTTATTAATAATTAAAAATACAAAATATTTTTTCCCTATTATACTTAAAACCAATGAACTTTTCTAAAAACGAATAAATACCATTAATTGCTCAAGAAATGCTTAATGCAAAACCGTATTTGATCACACTATTAATTAATTATTTAATTAGTTATTAATAATTAAAAGTACAATTTTTTTTTCTATAACCGATCAGAATATTAAATAGGTGCACAAAATTGCTCACTAATTGCTCATTTCAAATCTGAAATTGCTCACAATATTTATCAATTATTTTAATAGTTATTAATAATTAAAAATAAAAAATTGTTATTGCCTCAAAACCAAAGAACTTTTTTAAAGATGAATAAGTACTCCTAATTGCTCACAAAATGCCTAACCGTAATACGCAATTGCTCAAACCATTTACTAACTATTTAATTAGTAATTAATAATTAAAAGTACAAAATTTTTAATTCCTTAACCGATCAGAATATTCAATAGGTGCACAAAATTGCTCACTAATTGTTCATTTTAAATCTGCAGTTGCTCACAATATTTATCAATTATTTTAATAGTTATTAATAATTAAAAATACAAAATTGTTATTGCCTTAAAACCAAAGAACTTTTTTAAAAATGAATAAGTACTACTAATTGCTCACAAAATGTCTAACCGTAATACGAAATTGCTCAAACTATTTACTAATTATTTAATTAGTAATTAATAATTAAAAGTACAAATTTTTTTATTCCTTAACCGATCAGAATATTCAATAGGTGCACAAAATTGCTCACTAATTGTTCATTTCGAATCTGCAGTTGCTCACAATATTTATCAATTATTTTAATAGTTATTAATAATTAGAAATACTAAATTGTTATTTCCAAAAAACCAAAGAACTTTTTTAAAAATAAATAAGTACTCCTAATTGCTCACAAAAGGCCTAACCGTAATACGCAATTGCTCAAACCATTTACTAACTATTTAATTAGTAATTAATAATTAAAAGTACAAAATTTTTTACTCCTTAACCGATCAGAATATTCAATAGGTGCACAAAATTGCTCACTAATTGTTCATTTTAAATCTGCAGTTGCTCACAATATTTATCAATTATTTTAATAGTTATTAATAATTAAAAATACAAAATTGTTATTTCCAAAAAACCAAAGAACTTTTTTAAAAATAAATAAGTACTCCTAATTGCTCACAAAAGTCCTAACCGTAATACGCAATTGCTCAAACCATTTACTAACTATTTAATTAGTAATTAATAATTAAAAGTACAAAATTTTTTATTCCTTAACCGATCAGAATATTCAATAGGTGCACAAAATTGCTCACTAATTGTTCATTTTAAATCTGCAGTTGCTCACAATATTTATCAATTATTTTAATAGTTATTAATAATTAAAAATACAAAATTGTTATTTCCAAAAAACCAAAGAACTTTTTTAAAAATAAATAAGTACTCCTAATTTCCCACAAAATGCCTAACCGTAATACGCAATTGCTCAAATTATTTACTAATTATTTATTTAGTAATTAATAATTAAAAGGATAAAAAAATTTTCCTTAACCGATCAGAATATTCAATAGGAGCACAAAATTGCTCACTAATTGATCATTTCAAATCTGCAGTTGCTCACAATATTTAATAATTATTTTATTAGTTATTAATAATTAAAAATACAAAATTGTTATTGCCTCAAAACCAAAGAACTTTTTTAAAGATGAATAAGTACTCCTAATTGCTCACAAAATGCCTAACCGTAATACGCAATTGCTCAAACCATTTACTAATTATTTAATTAGTAATTAATAATTAAAAGTACCATTTTTTTTATTCCTTAACCGATCAGAATATTCAATAGGTGCACAAAATTGCTCACTAATTGTTCATTTCGAATCTGCAGTTGCTCACAATATTTATCAATTATTTTAATAGTTATTAATAATTAGAAATACTAAATTGTTATTTCCAAAAAACCAAAGAACTTTTTTAAAAATAAATAAGTACTCCTAATTGCTCACAAAAGGCCTAACCGTAATACGCAATTGCTCAAACCATTTACTAACTATTTAATTAGTAATTAATAATTAAAAGTACAAAATTTTTTATTCCTTAACCGATCAGAATATTCAATAGGTGCACAAAATTGCTCACTAATTGTTCATTTTAAATCTGCAGTTGCTCACAATATTTATCAATTATTTTAATAGTTATTAATAATTAAAAATACAAAATTGTTATTTCCAAAAAACCAAAGAACTTTTTTAAAAATAAATAAGTACTCCTAATTGCTCACAAAAGGCCTAACCGTAATACGCAATTGCTCAAACCATTTACTAACTATTTAATTAGTAATTAATAATTAAAAGTACAAAATTTTTTATTCCTTAACCGATCAGAATATTCAATAGGTGCACAAAATTGCTCACTAATTGTTCATTTTAAATCTGCAGTTGCTCACAATATTTATCAATTATTTTAATAGTTATTAATAATTAAAAATACAAAATTGTTATTTCCAAAAAACCAAAGAACTTTTTTAAAAATAAATAATCACTCCTAATTTCACACAAAATGCCTAACCGTAATACGCAATTGCTCAAATTATTTACTAATTATTTATTTAGTAATTAATAATTAAAAGTACCATTTTTTTTATTCCTTAACCGATCAGAATATTCAATAGGAGCACAAAATTGCTCACTAATTGATCATTTCAAATCTGCAGTTGCTCACAATATTTAATAATTATTTTATTAGTTATTAATAATTAAAAATACAAAATTGTTATTGCCTCAAAACCAAAGAACTTTTTTAAAGATGAATAAGTACTCCTAATTGCTCACAAAATGCCTAACCGTAATACGCAATTGCTCAAACTATTTACTAAATATTTAATTAGTAATTAATAATTAAAACTACAATTTTTTTTCCTAAACCGATCATAATAATTAATAAGTCCTCAAAATTGCTTACTAATTGCTTATTTCAAATCCGCAATCGCTGGCACTATCAATGAATGATTTAATTAATTATTAATAATTAAAAATACAATTTTTTTCTGCCTGTTATCCTTAGAACCATCTAACTTTTCTTAAAATAAATAATTTTTCTTAATTGCTTATAATTAGTTCAATTCAAATCCGCAATGGCTTACACTATTACTTAATTATTGGACGGGTTGAATCAATCACATGCGCACAAGTGACATATTTCTTGCCGCCTATGACGTCATAATTTAAAATGTAATAATAATTTTAATAACCGATAAATAACAATATACTATTATAAAGATATACTATTAAAAAAATTAAAAGAGCGTTCGGTAAGAAGTTTATAAGAAAGAAAATTAAAAACAGTGCATTAGCTTACGAACATTAGGCAAAAATAATTTTGTACACTAAATTATTAATAACTAATCCAATAATTAAGTAATAGTGTAAGCCATTGCGGATTTGAATTGAACTAATTATAAGCAATTAAGAAAAATTATTTATTTTAAGAAAAGTTAGATGGTTCTAAGGATAACAGGCAGAAAAAAATTGTATTTTTAATTATTAATAATTAATTAAATCATTCATTGATAGTGCCAGCGATTGCGGATTTGAAATAAGCAATTAGTAAGCAATTTTGAGGACTTATTAATTATTATGATCGGTTTAGGAAAAAAAATTGTAGTTTTAATTATTAATTACTAATTAAATATTTAGTAAATAGTTTGAGCAATTGCGTATTACGGTTAGGCATTTTGTGAGCAATTAGGAGTACTTATTCATCTTTAAAAAAGTTCTTTGGTTTTGAGGCAATAACAATTTTGTATTTTTAATTATTAATAACTAATAAAATAATTATTAAATATTGTGAGCAACTGCAGATTTGAAATGATCAATTAGTGAGCAATTTTGTGCTCCTATTGAATATTCTGATCGGTTAAGGAATAAAAAAAATGGTACTTTTAATTATTAATTACTAAATAAATAATTAGTAAATAATTTGAGCAATTGCGTATTACGGTTAGGCATTTTGTGAGCAATTAGGAGTACTTATTCATCTTTAAAAAAGTTCTTTGGTTTTGAGGCAATAACAATTTTGTATTTTTAATTATTAATAACTAATAAAATAATTATTAAATATTGTGAGCAACTGCAGATTTGAAATGATCAATTAGTGAGCAATTTTGTGCTCCTATTGAATATTCTGATCGGTTAAGGAATAAAAATTTTTGTACTTTTAATTATTAATTACTAATTAAATAATTAGTAAATGGTTTGAGCAATTGCGTATTACGGTTGGGCATTTTGTGAGCAATTAGGAGTACTTATTTATTTTTAAAAAAGTTCCTTGGTTTTTTGGAAATAACAATTTTGTATTTTAAATTATTTATAACTATTAAAATTTGACAAATATTGTGAGCAACTGCAGATGTGAAATGATCAATTAGTGAGCAGTTTTGTGCTCCTATTGAATATTCTGATCGGTTAAGGAAAATTTTTTTATCCTTTTAATTATTAATTACTAAATAAATAATTAGTAAATAATTTGAGCAATTGCGTATTACGGTTAGGCATTTTGTGGGAAATTAGGAGTACTTATTCATTTTTAAAAAAATTCTTTGGTTTTAAGGCAATCACAATTTTGTATTTTTAATTATTAATAACTATTAAAATAATTGATAAATATTGTGAGCAACTGCAGATTTAAAATGAACAATTAGTGAGCAATTTTGTGCACCTATTGAATATTCTGATCGGTTAAGGAATAAAAATTTTTGTACTTTTAATTATTAATTACTAATTAAATAATTAGTAAATGGTTTGAGCAATTGCGTATTACGGTTGGGCATTTTGTGAGCAATTAGGAGTACTTATTTATTTTTAAAAAAGTTCTTTGGTTTTTTGGAAATAACAATTTTGTATTTTTAATTATTAATAACTATTAAAATAATTGATAAATATTGTGAGCAATTTCAGATTTGAAATGAACAATTAGTAAGCAATTTTGTGCACCTATTTAATATTCTGATCGGTTATGGAAAATTTTTTTTATCCTTTTAATTATTAATTACTAAATAAATAATTAGTAAATAATTTGAGCAATTGCGTATTACGGTTAGGCATTTTGTGGGAAATTAGTAGTACTTATTAATTTTTAAAAAAGTTCTTTGGTTTTAAGGCAATCACAATTTTGTATTTTTAATTATTAATAACTAATAAAATAATTGATAAATATTGTAAGCAATTGCAGATTTGAAATGATCAATTAGTGAGCAATTTTGTGCTCCTATTGAATATTCTGATCGGTTAAGGAATAAAAAAATTTGTACTTTTAATTATTAATTACTAATTAAATAATTAGTAAATGGTTTGAGCAATTGCGTATTACGGTTAGGCATTTTGTGAGTAATTAGGAGTACTTATTTATTTTTAAAAAACTTCTTTGGTTTTTTGGAAATAACAATTTTGTATTTTAAATTATTTATAACTATTAAAATATTTGACAAATATTGTGAGCAACTGCAGATGTGAAATGATCAATTAGTGAGCAGTTTTGTGCTCCTATTGAATATTCTGATCGGTTAAGGAAATTTTTTTTTATCCTTTTAATTATTAATTACTAAATAAATAATTAGTAAATAATTTGAGCAATTGCGTATTACGGTTAGGCATTTTGTGGGAAATTAGGAGTACTAATCATTTTTAAAAAAAGTTCTTTGGTTTTAAGGCAATCACAATTTTGTATTTTTAATTATTAATAACTAATAAAATAATTGATAAATATTGTGAGCAACTGCAGATTTGAAATGAGCAATTAGTGAGCAATTTTGTGCACCTATTGAATATTCTGATCGGTTAAGGAAATTTTTTTTTTACTTTTAATTAATAATTACTAATTAAATAATTAGTAAATAGTTTGAGCAAATACGTATTACGGTTAGGCATGTTGTGAGCAATTAGGAGTACTTATTTATTTTTAAAAAAGTTCTTTGGTTTTTTGGAAATAACAATTTTGTATTTTTAATTATTAATAACTATTAAAATAATTGATAAATATTGTGAGCAACTGCAGATTTAAAATGAACAATTAGTGAGCAATTTTGTGCACCTATTGAATATTCTGATCGGTTAAGGAATAAAAAATTTTGTACTTTTAATTATTAATTACTAATTAAATAGTTAGTTAATGGTTTGAGCAATTGCGTATTACGGTTAGGCCTTTTGTGAGCAATTAGGAGTACTTATTTATTTTTAAAAAAGTTCTTTGGTTTTTTGGAAATAACAATTTTGTATTTTTAATTATTAATAACTATTAAAATAATTGATAAATATTGTGAGCAACTGCAGATTTAAAATGAACAATTAGTGAGCAATTTTGTGCACCTATTGAATATTCTGATCGGTTAAGGAATAAAAAATTTTGTACTTTTAATTATTAATTACTAATTAAATAGTTAGTAAATGGTTTGAGCAATTGCGTATTACGGTTAGGCCTTTTGTGAGCAATTAGGAGTACTTATTTATTTTTAAAAAAGTTCTTTGGTTTTTTGGAAATAACAATTTAGTATTTCTAATTATTAATAACTATTAAAATAATTGATAAATATTGTGAGCAACTGCAGATTCGAAATGAACAATTAGTGAGCAATTTTGTGCACCTATTGAATATTCTGATCGGTTAAGGAATAAAAAAATTTGTACTTTTAATTATTAATTACTAATTAAATAATTAGTAAATAGTTTGAGCAATTTCGTATTACGGTTAGACATTTTGTGAGCAATTAGTAGTACTTATTCATTTTTAAAAAAGTTCTTTGGTTTTAAGGCAATCACAATTTTGTATTTTTAATTATTAATAACTAATAAAATAATTGATAAATATTGTAAGCAATTGCAGATTTGAAATGAGCAATAAGTGAGAAATTTTGTGTTCCTATTCAATATTATGATCGGTAAAGGAAAACTTTTTTACTTTTAATTATTAATTACTAAATAAATAATTAGTAAATAGTTTGAGCAATTGCGTATTACGGTTAGGCATTTTGTGAGCAATTAGGAGTACTTATTCATCTTTAAAAAAGTTCTTTGGTTTTGAGGCAATAACAATTTTATATTTTTAATTATTAATAACTATTAAAATAATTGATAAATATTGTGAGCAATTTCAGATTTGAAATGAGCAATTAGTGAGCAATTTTGTGCACCTATTTAATATTCTGATCGGTTATGGAAAAAAAATTTGTACCTTTAATTATTAATTTTTAATTAAATAATTAATTAATAGTGTGATCAAATACGGTTTTGAATTAAGCATTTCTTGAGCAATTAATGGTATTTATTCGTTTTTAGAAAAGTTCATTGGTTTTAAGTATAATAGGGAAAAAATATTTTGTATATTTAATTATTAATAACTAATAAAATAATTGATAAATATTGTGAGCAATTGCAGATTTGAAATGAGCAATTAGTGAGCAATTTTGTGCACCTATTAATTATTATGATCGGTTTAGGAAAAAAAATTTGTACTTTTAATTATTAATTACTAATTAAATATTTAGTAAATAGTTTGAGCAATTGCGTATTACGGTTAGGCATTTTGTGAGCAGTTAGGTGTACTTATTCATTTTTGAAAAAGTTCTTTGGTTTTTTGGAAATAACAATTTTGTATTTTTAATTATTAATAACTATTAAAATAATTGATAAATATTGTTAGCAACTGCAGATTTAAAATGAACAATTAGTGAGCAATTTTGTGCACCTATTGAATATTCTGATCGGTTAAGGAATAAAAAATTTTGTACTTTTAATTATTAATTACTAATTAAATAGTTAGGAAATGGTTTGAGCAATTGCGTATTACGGTTAGGCCTTTTGTGAGCAATTAGGAGTACTTATTTATTTTTAAAAAAGTTCTTTGGTTTTTTGGAAATAACAATTTTGTATTTTTAATTATTAATAACTATTAAAATAATTGATAAATATTGTGAGCAACTGCAGATTTAAAATGAACAATTAGTGAGCAATTTTGTGCACCTATTGAATATTCTGATCGGTTAAGGAATAAAAAATTTTGTACTTTTAATTATTAATTACTAATTAAATAGTTAGTTAATGGTTTGAGCAATTGCGTATTACGGTTAGGCCTTTTGTGAGCAATTAGGAGTACTTATTTATTTTTAAAAAAGTTCTTTGGTTTTTTGGAAATAACAATTTAGTATTTCTAATTATTAATAACTATTAAAATAATTGATAAATATTGTGAGCAACTGCAGATTCGAAATGAACAATTAGTGAGCAATTTTGTGCACCTATTGAATATTCTGATCGGTTAAGGAATAAAAAAATTTGTACTTTTAATTATTAATTACTAATTAAATAATTAGTAAATAGTTTGAGCAATTTCGTATTACGGTTAGACATTTTGTGAGCAATTAGTAGTACTTATTCATTTTTAAAAAAGTTCTTTGGTTTTAAGGCAATCACAATTTTGTATTTTTAATTATTAATAACTAATAAAATAATTGATAAATATTGTAAGCAATTGCAGATTTGAAATGAGCAATAAGTGAGAAATTTTGTGTTCCTATTCAATATTATGATCGGTAAAGGAAAACTTTTTTACTTTTAATTATTAATTACTAAATAAATAATTAGTAAATAGTTTGAGCAATTGCGTATTACGGTTAGGCATTTTGTGAGCAATTAGGAGTACTTATTCATCTTTAAAAAAGTTCTTTGGTTTTGAGGCAATAACAATTTTTTATTTTTAATTATTAATAACTATTAAAATAATTGATAAATATTGTGAGCAATTTCAGATTTGAAATGAGCAATTAGTGAGCAATTTTGTGCACCTATTTAATATTCTGATCGGTTATGGAAAAAAAATTGTACTTTTAATTATTAATAACTAATTAAATAATTAATTAATAGTGTGATCAAATACGGTTTTGCATTAAGCATTTCTTGAGCAATTAATGGTATTTATTCGTTTTTAGAAAAGTTCATTGGTTTTAAGTATAATAGGGAAAAAATATTTTGTATTTTTAATTATTAATAACTAATAAAATAATTCATTAATAGTGTGAGCAAATGCGGATTTGAATTGAGCAATTAGTGAGCAATTTAGTGCACTTATTCATTTATCTGAGCGATTATACTTCCAAGCCAGCTTCTTTGTGGTACCTTGCGCGTGTTTACTTGAACATTCCGGATATTTTGCTAATTTAAATAAATAGGTGGCGCAGGATGCGATCGAGACAGAGTTGAACTCAGCGACACAAGCGAAGCTTCGGAGCGGAATTAAATGAATTAGTGTGTTTAATTATTAGTGTTTTTAGCTTTAATTTGTATAAAGTAAATTAAAGTGTTAATTTAGGTAATTTTATCGGCAATTTTTATTGTCACGAACCTCAAGCTCGTAACAATACTTTACGTAAAGTGCTAGATAAATTGAAAGAGTACAGTCTTAAATTAAAAAAGGAAAAATGTAAATTTTTTGTAGAATAAGTGAAATATTTGGGTTATGTAATAAATAAAGAGGGAATCCACCCCGATCCTGACAAGATAGAATCAATTCTGTTGATGTCACCACCCAATTATATTTCGGAACTTCGGTAATTTTTAGGAATGGTCAATTTTTATAGCCGTTTCGTGATCAATTTGAGTACCATTTTACAGCCACTTTACGAACTACTAAAAAAAGACTCGACATGGAAATGGGGTAGATTAGAACAGCAGGCTTTCACTGTAGTTAAGAGACATTAGAGTGACGCGGTCGCGCTGAGCCACTACGAGCCGGGCGCGCCGCTAGTGGTGACGTGTGATGCAAGCGTACTCGAATCGGCGCCGTGCTGGCGCAGCGCGACGCTGCCGGCCGCGAGGGCCCCGTCATGTGCGTGTAGCGCGCGCTCACCGCCGCGGAATGCAACTACAGTCAGATACAAAAAGAGGCGTTAGCTATTGTATTTGCTGTGAAAAAGTTTCACCAGTATATTTACGGGCGACGGTTTACATTGCGGAAGGATCATAAACCGTTAGTCACAATATTCGGTCCACACCAAGGTATTCCTAGCATGACGGCCAGTAGATTACAGAGATGGGCTTTAATACTAACAGCTTACGATTTCTATATCGAATACGTCTCAACTAATGATAATGTGGCGGATGCATTGTCGCGAATGATTTCTACCCATAAAGAGAATTTCCGGAACAAACTTTTATTATCTTTTATTATCATTTACATTTTGCGTCAGAGGCCTTATTAATAGACAATAATAGTTTAAAGCCGGAAACTGCGAGGAACGCGATACTCGGGCGGGTCCTCGGTTATATACGGAACGGCTGGCCGCAAGATATCGAAATAAAAGATATCAAACCATACTTTCACAGAAAGAAAGAGTTATACGAGGAACTGGTGCGTCATGTGGGGTCACAGAGTAGTGGTACCTTCTAGTTGCAGGGAGAAAGTTCTCGCGGAGTTACATGAGGCTCACATATGGATCACTAAGACGAAACAGTTCGCTCGCAGTTACGTGTGGTGGCCGGGGATCGACGAGGCGGTGGAGGCCGTGTGCCGCGCCTGCTCGGTGTGCGCGCGCGTGGCGGACGCGCCGGAGCGACACGAGCCGCGCCCGTGGCTGTGGCCAGAGCGCCCGTGGTTGCGACTGCATCTCGATTTTATAGGGCCGGTAGGGGGCGCTACTTACTTAGTCACCGTGAACGCTCATTTTAAATGGGTCGAAGTCACTACTATGAGTTCCATTTCGGCAAAAAATTTAATAAGCAAATTAAGGGAAATGTGGGCTAGATTCGGTCTGCCAAGACAGATAGTGAGTGACAACGGCCCGCCATTTACTAGTCAGGAATTTCAGTTATTTCTTAAGGATAACGGTATAGAACACATATTTTCAGCACCCTATCACCCGGCTTCAAATGGCGCAGCTGAGAATGCTGTTAGAATTTGCAAGCGGGTTATAAAGAACGCACTGGTACGGGGTGTGAATATCGATATCGCGCTTAATAGGTTTCTACTCGTATATCGTAACACCGAACACTGTACTACCGGTGTGAGCCCCGCGAAATTATTACAAGGTCGTTCACTGCGCACACGCCTCGACTGTCGGAGCTGGAGCTAGGACCCCGTGTGCGGCGCGAGCAGTCGCCAGCAGTTCGCGCCGGGGGACCGCGTGTGGTACCGCGATTATCGTAACTCGGTTGTAAAGTAGGAAAGGAGAAGTACACTCCAGACTAGGAGAAACGGACTATAATATTCTAGGGGCTGATAAAGTCTTTATTCATAGACATGTCGACCACATAAGACCACGATCGGGGGAGCCGGATAGGGAAGGGGAAGACCGGGATGTTTCAGAAGGAGGAAGAGGTTCATTATCACGTTCCTATTTAGTGTATCCGAATAGCTCCTCTCCGGCGGTGGAGGAAGAGGCCGGTTCGAGTAGCAGAGAGGCCGGGACCGGGTCCGCGCCCGCCCCGACGTCGCCGCGCCCCCCGCCCGCCCTGCAGCCGGCGCCCGCGGCTCCGAGCCCGGCGAGGGAGCGCCCCAACCCGCCTAGAACTCGTAGGGCCCCGCGACGTTCTGGATTTGATTTTGATTAGTTGTAAGTTAGTTAAGTGATATGTGTTTTATTTTATATTAGTTTAAATATGTTTAGAATAAGGGTGGAGGTGTAATGTAGGGTAAGCTTATTGTTAGTATAAGGAAGGTAGTTTGTGATCTCTCTCACTCTCGCGAAATAAATGGTTGAACTGTACGGACGTGTTTTCCTTTGTCTCAGTAAGATTGATTTTTGTTCAAAATGCTCTCTAAAAATTTCTATCTAAAATGTTATCCAAAATTTTTTTCTATTTTTCTAAATAGTTTATAATATTATAATTTAGGTACCTATGCTAAAGAAGAAAAGGCTATATTTGGTTAATTTCTTTATTTTAACTTTTATAAATATGTTGTCTTCAGTGATAAAGTGTGAAGCTAGTGCCTTTTCATAAGAGTGATAAAATAAATATAATTAGTAATAACACAGAAAGTCATTGTTTCATTTTGTAGAATAATAGTTGGACCAAGTATATGTGAAAAACATATAACAAAAAGTTATATTATAGCTTGAAATTAAAACATCCTAAAACGTATTCGTCGAAAAAGTAATCAACGAATAGTTAGGGTTTATAGGGGACAGCAAACGTTAACTGCCTTATTAATAAATTTGCTTATTCCAAGCTTAATTCGAAGTTACACTTGCACTAGCTAATCTCAGAGTAATTGACTATTTACTTCGTCATAACAATGTTATTAATAAGAATGGAGTAACCTCGGACTAACTATACATTCCTTACGCCGGGATTAAGGCTTGCGCTATGGCAACCCACTTATTTTAAAAGTAAAAAGAGTGAGTCAGTGAATGATTAGTGAATGAATTCAATGCTTGATGATGACATTAATGACAGTGACAGGCAATATTTTGAGTTTGACAAGAGATAAGTGTTACGGATTGTTCCTTGTTCCTCGTGTTGTTTTCACACTCGGTGGAAAAACTAAGTTCTAAATATAATCATTTTTAATATTATTTGTAACGAAATTTTAGAATTAAGAAAAGAGCGTGAAGGGCAAAATTAATTAAATAACCATTTTTATATATATGGAATATGGATAAATAAAATCTTTTGTACATGTAATTATTGTTACATATTTATTTAAAAAATCGTTAATAAATGCTGCCCGAACAGAATTTCCTCTAACGGAGTTATATACTAATTGTGTGACTGATATATTTTCATCATCTCCTTATACTACATCCTCAAGCAGATCTTGCTTTTGCATTGCAATGTATATAGTTTTGTATGCTCTTATTTAGTATTTAGTCCTCGCAGTAAACACCGAAACCTTTGCTTCCGTCCAAAGCATTGTTCTACAGTGTAACGGGGCCACCAGATGTGCGACCGGTTGTACATTCTTCCTTTTGTTTATTAGGATGCAGGATAGGAGCGTATAAATAAGAAGTACAAGCATAACCAGAATCTCGGAGAAGTCTGCCTTTAAATTATAACTGCTCAAACGTTTGTTTTAATGCGACGATATTTAAATATTCTTGAGTCATGTGTACTGCCTTTCCAATGTGCCACTATATCCATGAACTCTAAATTTGCATTTGACACAACCTGGAACAAAGAACTCATAACTTCTTTGATATGAAATAATAGATTGAGGTGATTGTATTGAATCTAAGAAAATAACTAAGTACGGCAAAGATGGGCTAGCTAGGTGCTATAAAACTTACTTGTACATTTATTGAACTATATCCTTTCCTGTTTATGTAGTATTGTCCGATGTTTCCAGCGACTTTCGGGATTAGAATATGTAGCAATCAATAGCCCCAATCACTTGTCTAAATCCACATAATGAATAAAAACCTGCAATCACTTTGGTCTGCTCCACATCACTTCTTGGCATTTTAATCCATTATGCTGTTTTTGTCACTAGTGCTTACAACTTATGAGTTTAACAGGGGTAACAACGCGCGTAATCGTAAAGTTTTACAAAATGTCAAATAACGCAACTAGTCTATGCTTACTCAGTCGTTAAACTAGGTACCGCCAAGGATTAACTTTTATTCCGAGAGTAGATTCGGATTAGTTTACTCACTCCTTACTGTATGTTTATTAATACTGAAATTAGATATTTTAAGCTTTAAACTAGGAGTAAAGTTAATCCTGCTCAAGTCTGTGTTTATTAATAGGGCTGTAGGTGTCTAGAGTTAAAATAGTAGCTTTGTTTCGTACGGGAGCGTAAAGGACCGGAGATCCTTTTTCTCTGTCTATGTCTCAGGGGTGACAGCTCGTCTCCATTCTGATTCTTAATCGAGGATAGATTTTTAAGGTCTACAGCATCCACATACCATCAAGTGGACTGATCAAATGTTGGTCACCATTTATCTATCAAGAAAACCCTTGTCTGACATCTTTGTGGATACCAAACCAGTACGAGTAGGCCTTGCGGAATGTTGTGTCTGTATCAGCCCAGCTCTCAACCCAAACGGGTCCAATGTTTTTCTTAAAGCGACACTATCCAATAAGTCTTAAGCCTAAGTTGCTAAATGCACTGAAAACTTTCTGGCTTTCCAAGTCCAATCAAGTCTCGGCGTCTTTGCTATACATAATACACATTACTTAAATGGTTTTAATAATTATTTCAGTTATACTGCAGCTTCGAATTCATTTGAAAAATTATTTTTCTTGATTACCCAGCTATTGCCATAAAGTCATTTTATTTTCTTCTTAGATTCTATATTTTTTGATCTTACAATAAAACAACACGAAGATATTTTTTTACAAAATGAAGTAAATATTATGAAATCTATTAGGAGAGGATCGGTGCTGCAGTCCCTTCAGCGGTGCCAAGTTGAGTGTCGGTATATCAAGTGCTGTAGTGTTTGTACAGTAGGGCTACGATGGCTATCCGAGTACAGAACCAGATTATGAAACCTATCTAACTACAGATAGGTGTAAGACAGGGTGGTGTTATATCTCCGAAATTCTTCACCATCGTATTGGAGGACGTTTTCAAGCTACTGGACTGGAAAGGATACGGTAATAACATCAATGACGAATACATTACTCACCTTTTATTTGCCAACGATATAGTCCTTAACGCGGAGTTACTGGAGGACCTAAGCGTTATGCTCAATGACCGCAATAGCGTCTTCCAAAGGATAGAAGAGGAAGATCTTAAAATGAACAGGGACTAAACAGACGCCATGTGTAAAATCTTTGTCACATCTATGCTGGTAGTAGTTGGGAGCACTAAGCTCGAAGTTGACGGGTATACCTGGGGCAAATAGTCTGACTAGGTAAGTCCAACTTCGACCGTGAGGTCAACCAACGGATTCAACTCGGCTGGGCAGCGTTTAAAATTCTCGTCTGGTATACCTCAAAACATGAAAACGACACTTGTGAGTGATGCCAGTGATGACTTACGGATCTAAGACGTGGTTCTTCACAACTGTGGATACTCACAATAGACCTAAAGTGAACGACATAGCCCAATGTATTAGTAAGCTAAAGTGGCAATGGAGCGGCCATATAGCTCGAAGAATCGAGAAACGATGGCGACATAAGGTTCTCGTGTGGTAGCCCATTACCGGTAGGTAAAGTTTATGGTAGTCCCTTACTTAATTGAGTGATTTGGGGGAAGCTTGTTATATAAACATGTTGTAATAATAAATGTTGAATTTTTTTATAAGATAGGGTGACAAACGAACCACCCGATGGTAAGTAGTTGCTGTGGCCCATAGACATCAACATCTATCCTCAATTACGATTCAAAATGCAGATTTTCAGTAAAAAGGGTCTACGGTTCTGTAGACTCACCATAAGCAACGCAGCAGCAATAAGTTACTATTTGAAGCTGGTTTTCTGTGAGCCGACCCATTTTTGCTACAAATATATTACTAAAATAACTGCAGCATGGCTCTACCACGTGAGTAATTATTAATTGTAGAATTATTATGTGTTCGTATAATTCTAGCATATAAATTAATTTAATTTCTTTCTTTCTTTTTTTATTTATATATAGTTATTTAATTTTTTGGTCATTTATACCGGACATTTCAAAAATTTCTTATTTTACTTATATTATAACTTCCTAACTGTACACGGGCAGGCGATGCTATCACTCAAAAAAATAAAAAATAAAAGCAATATAAAACACATGCTTATTCAAATGCAATGCTATGTTGAATTTTCAAAAAAAATGAGCTTTCGCAGATTTCATATTCAGAACTTCATTTCACGAATAGAAACAAACAGGCTTAAATTTTAAATATGGTTATTCATGTTTATGCAAAGTTATGGAAATTGTTTGTTGCACAATTTGTTTCTGGTATAAGCTCGCGTATAGTTAATCGATATAATATTAGAAAATGTTTACAATTCCCCAATACATTCTCAGTTTACTCAGTAAATAAACCCTAAAAATAAATTAATTGGTTGTTACGTTTTCCAAACTCTCGAGCTCTCGGCTGATCGGACTGCCAGTATTCGTTCCATTAAATACTTATATCCGACAATTTTCCTTCCACTTTTTTTGATAAAATCCATATACGTAGGCGGTCCCATAATGAATTGGCCTAACTATGAACCAATGAAGGAAATGAAACGAAACCAAATTTATTTTTCAATATAATCACCATGAATACTAACACACTTCTGACATCTGTGAATCAACATCTCTAAACCTTTATAAAAATAATCACATTTTTTATCCTCAAAATTACTGAAGACTGCCGCCTGCAACTCTTCATCGCTTGAAAATTTTCTTTCTCTTAAGTCCCGCTTTAAATTTGGAAATAAATAATAGTCGGACGGGGCCATGTCTGGACTGTAAGGTGGATGTTGAACTTCTGTGAACCCGCATTGACGAACTGCATCCTTCGAAACACCAGCGGTATGAACAGGGGCGTTGTCATGGAGCAACAGGACACCTTTAGACAGCTTGCCTCTTCTTTTTCCTTTATCTTGTCTCGTAATTTATATATTAAAGAAGCATAATATTCGCCGTTCACGACAGTATTACGTTCTTTAAAATCCACCATCAAAATACCTTGAAAATCCCAAAATATTGTGCACATCAGTTTTTTAGTCGATTATTGCACCTTTGCCTTTCTAGGGGGCTTTTCACCATTATAACGCCATTCCATTGACTCGCGCTTGCTTTGTGGATAATGATCCAATGCGCTGCGCTGTATAAGGTACAAGATCATAGTTTCATCACCAGTCACTAGCCGCTCGATCACAGTCTTTGGATTTTCGCCACAAAGATCCAAAAACTCCGAAGCGCAGCGCACTCTTTCCTGTCTCTGTACCGCTGAAAGAAGTTTCGGTACCCATCTTGCACTCACTTTTTTCATGTGAAGATGTTCATGGATCGCGCGATGAACGGTATTCTTAGAGAGCTCAAGCTTTGCTGCAATTTCTCTAATCTTCAAACGGCGGTCACTCAGAACCTCCTCTTCGATAAGAGCAATCGTTTCGGGAGTGAGCACTTCCACAGGTCGACCGTCGTGGCCAAAGTCTTCGACGGTTTCTCTCCCGAGGCGAAACTCTTTCGCCCAATTTTTCACTGTGCTATAGAAGGGGGCAGACTCCTTATACACTCCATTCAATCGTTCTTTTATTTGGGCAGGGGATAAACCTTCTTTAAACAGAAACTTTATGACACTTCGATACTCAGTTTTCGACATTTTGAAAGAATACGCGACTCTCGTTACTCAAATGCCTGTTAAACTAAGACTAAGCATTTCATGTTTCTTATATTAAGTGCACGATAAACGTACTATTTAATGCAACACAACATGTAGCGACATGTCGCGTTGAACTATATCAGGACAGTTCATTATGGGACCGCCTGGTATTTTTCTTCCATAATTACGTATGCGTTACTAAGGTGGAACGTTTTTTTTGCATGATATACTACCAACTACCCCCGGCTTTGCTCACGTCGAATTACGTCATTCTAATAGGAAATTATGCCAAGTTTGTTTATAGTTGCTCACTGTGACGGTATGGGATTACCCCACATCCGGTGAGTGTCGCTAGAAGTGACAGAGAGAAATTGCAACAGGTGATGGGCAACAGCATCTTCCTGCAACAACAAAACTTAACAACATAACATAACATAACATAAACACTCACGCCTGTCACCCAGAGGGGTAGGCAGAGACTACAGATTTCCATTTGGCACGATCCTGACACACCTCTCTCGCCTCCTTCACATCCATACACCTACGCATACATGCTCGTCAGTTTAGGGTACTCCTAATTTAGCCCGTTTTTAATAAATTGCCAATCTGGTTGATAAATTTTCGCCTAGGACGTCCCTTTCCGACTTTGCCATTCACTTCTGCAACATAAATTTTCTGCTGGGTGTTTATGTTTATGTTTATGTTATTCTCACCACCATTCTTCACAGTTAGCTACCGTGGGTAAATCTTTATTTCAGAGAGCACGAGGGATCTGTGAAAGCAAACACCTGGCTGCCGAGCTCCAACACGTCAAGCAAGTTTTGCATGACAACAAGCCAGTATAGTTACATGCTGTGTGGCATTCATCTTAGTCTTCACAGGTGATAACGCAACTGTAGCTTGCTTTGTTTGCAGTTGGCTGCAGGTGTGCATGGACTGCAGTATCCGCTTACCATCAGGTGTCATTTCCTATTTTTTCTAAAAGGTATTAAGGTACTTATATAAGTGAAATTCATCGCGGAAATATCTGTAGGTAAAATTAGTTTTATATAATGTCTAGTTTGTGTTGTAGAAATCATAACTCGTTTTATTTAGTAATACAAACCATTATATACATACAAGCATCATACAGGTGAGCATTTTTTAAATCCAGCATGTTTTCCACAAGTCACAGCAATAACGTCCAGTGATTAATAATAGAGCAGCTCCCATGTTCGTGGAGTACTTTGTCACTAATCTCCATCACGGAGAATGAATTACATGATTGAAAAATGAATGTAAAGGTTACGGTTCATTGTTAATTTTTATCGAATATGAATTATGGGCTTAATACTCTTTCACCGTGTGTGTTCGGTATGGTAATATCCACCTCCTCATATCGTGCCGTGAGTGTCGTAAGAGGCAACAGAGGGAACTGAAACAGAGGTGGGCAGCAGCATCTCCCGGATAAAAACCCAAAATAATAAGAGGAAGCTGTTTTTTTACAGAATGGGTGTGACAGCACAGCACACACAGTCTAACTGATGGGAAATCGATGCTATGGCCTGTAAACATCTGCATCTACCCTCGATTTAGACTCAAATTGCAGATGCATTGTTACCCTTGCTACGACAAAATGCCTCGTTTCCAGAAAAACTGTCTCCGGTTCAGTGCACTCACCATATTGAAACACAGCAGTATTAAGCTAGTATATGCACATAATATATGTGATCACTAGTGTCAAAGGACAGATAGACGAAGGTTTTACTTTGCGCAATTTCTTTTTTCACATCTGTTTCGGTTATATACCACCGCAGACAAAACTAATTCGTTTTGTTAAAAGTTTAATCACAGTTTTTACATTTCCATAAGTCTTTATTGTATTTTCTATTCGCGTAAATGATTCTTAAAATATATTTTTGTATTTCTGACTTATTTCCTACATTAAACTATTTAGTTCTATTAATTAAAGGGATGAAAATTAATGACCTTTATAATTAAAGTCAACGTTAAGAAGGCATCTACGACTTTTTGTTACCACTTAGGAATAAGATGGCGATTTCGTTAGCGAGGCTAAGGACCATAACTCTGGCAGACAATGAAACTCTGGTCAATTTTGATGTGCAGTCAAAATTCATATGTTTACCTGTTGAAGACATATGAATCACATCTCAATTGTAACTAACTAGAAGGCTGGACGAAAACAACATGCCCGTAGAATGTGCAGCATTATTCAGACACTACCTTACATCTGGATACCTATTGCGAAGGAGTAGTACCTCATGGATTATGGACATTTAAATGGTGATTTTAATCGTCATCTTTCACAGTTAGTTACCGTGGGCAAATCATTGTTACAAAGAGCAAGAGGGATCTGTTACAGTAAACACCTGGCCGCCGAACTCCAACACGGCGAGCATGTTTTGCAGGGCAACAAGCTTTGGGTCCCGCGCCTATGTCACAGTGAACGAGTGAAGCCGGCCACAATCGAGCACGTGCTTGCTGTACTGCCATATGTCAGAGGTGTCACTGACATATTTCGCTACATTTTGAAGCGTGCTTTTATTAAAACATACTTCAAGCTGCCGAAGAAGATTGGTCAGCTTTTACCATCAGTCATGTGCAATTTTCCTTTTTAAGATGCAGGAGTATACCAACTTGATTGTAAATATAATCTCTACTATATAGGAAAAAACTAAAAGATCAATAAAAACCCGCGTTATAGATATATAGTATATAGATATAGATATTAAAAACATCGTAATTTCAACAGAGAATATGGCAGAGTGCTAATATCTGCTTGGGATCGTGAACACGTACAGGATAGCCTTCGTCACTACATCACAAATCCTCGCAAAAGATTACAGATTCCTTCCAAGGATAATTCGCGTTGCTATTGAAATCAAAAACATCCTTATTTCAATAGATAACATGGCTGGGCGCTACTATCTGCTTAAGTAGGATCCTAAGCAAATAGTTGCAATTAATAAAATAATCTAATAAATCCCAACCCAAGCATACAACTGTAAGACTTTAAGATACTATCAGTTCATACTGTACAGACCAGAATAAAAAAATTGACTTTCAGAAAAAGCTTTATAGTGACTTATTTTGTTTTTGAATATAAAAATTGAAGAGAAAATGGTTGTATCATTTTTTTCTGTTTCGTTCATTACATAATTTAAATCCCTACTTCCATTAACATTCTACGAGACCGAATGGACCGAATCAGATCGACGCATCTGTTACAAGACGAAATAATTTATTTTCCTCGACATTCCAAGCACTCTTCCCTTAAAATAAACGCCTGATATTTTTCAATACGAGTAATAAATGTAGGCTGTAAAAAATATAAATATAAAAAAGATGAGACACTTGTAAAGGCCTTGCCTTTTACTATAACAGCATTTTAAATAAAAATAATAATGTTCTCCAGACCGAATTTTGAGCACGGTGGCCAGCCTCAAGGGAGACTAGCCATCTGCTCAATACAGGATTGCAGCACCCGAGTGTATGCGCAAGTACGATGCACTCTCTATTCCCTTACTCTCATAATCCGATGGGACCTCATCTCTCCGATGGGATCTCATTATCGGAGATAGAATCTGATGATCTGACGAGAGGCTATACGTGCTTCTCCAGACACAAGGGTGAAATACGTCAACTACTTTATTTCATTGTGATTTAATTGACAGTAAAACCCGATTATTAATTTTGGCTTGACTCGGGATTCGAATCCGGGACCTCATGATTAGCAACCGCATTTACAACCACTAGACCAACGAGGAAGACATTTTTAAGAATGGTGACAAAAACGCTTGATTCTACCTACCTACAAGTTTTACTCGGTTATCCCTCCATCTAGTGGAGGAACACCCTACAGTCTGCTTACGAATACGAGCCTGACACTTGAGAATCTTTCTTCCTTTGTCAGTTTTTTGAGCTATTTTAGAGGTAAATTGGCAATACCACCAAGGTATTGCCAATTTAGATTACTAATCCGTTGAGCTATGTCGGCTATTCTGGTTCTAAGGTGATTGCAGGTATTCGTTACGGATTCTATCATGAGCGGGAGGGAGATTCTCTGGAATCTCCCTCGCCCTCGAAAGATAAGATAAGATAAGATAAGAAAAGATAAGGTCATTAAGATCTCGCGCTCTTAAAATAAATGGATAAGGTTTTATTTCTTTGATTACAAGAAACTCCAGATATATTTTAATAAACTAGCGACGCGCCCCGGATACGCCGCTCCGCCTGGCTTCGAATAGGATCCTGATGTAGCATTATTTCTTCTATCTACTTTGTTTTTCACAGTTTTTGCTCCCCAGCTTATCTGAAACATTGAACTATATATTATTAGCGTAATCTGAAAGAGCATTTTTCAAACTAAAGCTTATCCCGTTCCATGACAAACAAGACTTTAAATATCCGGATGCATAAATTTACATACTAGATGGATTTCTTTACAGTATCATCATCTACACACGCGTGTATTATTTATTATAGTATAGCGATTATTATAGCATTAATGTTGAGCACCTTTCTGCATTCCAATTCCTTTGTTTCTAAACTGTAAATAATATTTTTCATTGTAAGTAAATCTTATTATTTTGGTAAATAAGGAAAAAGGTAATATTTAAGATGCAACAATCACAACGCCATATTGTACATAATGTTACCCATTCTAGGCGTCATTAAAAAGTACTAGATGGGGCCGAACAACATTTGGCGTGGCGAACCACAGCCGCTGTTTTAAGTGTGGCCCGTTCCGTCACTTTCTGGTAGTTAGAGCAGTAGTCTAATTTGCTACATTTCAAATAAGCCCTAACAGTAAATAGCAAAACTAATAAACACGATACTATGTAGATTAGACTATTTACTCCGTGAATACTATACATTGGATGAAATTAATTGCCCGACGTTTCGGGTCGGGTCGAAATTAGAAAGTAAAATTAAACGCGATAAAATTCGTTAAATTAGTTAAATTTAACAAGTTAAATAAAAATTAAGTAAATGTCTTAAGCAGTAAACTAAGACGTCATTCACTACCCTCATACAATTTCTATGGAAAACAATTTCACTACCTATAAATATTATTTCAATTGACATGAAAGTGCATACAATGAAAAAACAACTGAACGAAAAAAGTTCAGAAAAGAGTATAGATTTTCTAGAAACATAGTTCTTCGGATGGCGCTGTTGGTTGAGAGATTTGTGATGTCATTCTCTGCAACGCTCTACTCGCTCTCGTTTCTGACACTAGATGGCGCTAGTGTATCGTCGACTTGAGCGCGTAACACTGCCCCTTCCTAAGACATGCTCGTCCCGAGCATTATCGGCCCCATAATAACGCGCCAAGCGATCCACATGAACGATCTTAGGAGTCCCTCTTGCGCCTTTCTGTAACGGCTCCGCAATGTCAAGGGATGTCCTATCCCGTGGTGCACCAACATTGTACAATTTCGATGCTCCTCTACTCCGTGTCTGAGGTCCCCTCACAGCCGCACAACTTGTACGTTTACGACACCAATCCTGCACATCGTCACGATAATTGACCCAGTAAAACTGTTCTCGGACCTTCAGTAGAGTTCGTTTAACTCCCAGATGGACTCTTGAACGACCATTATGGCACAGCTGTAAAACACTCGGCACTTTAGCTTTAGGGACAACCATTTGCAAACGACAGCTGTCTCCTCGACCATTGTCCCATTTACGGCACAGGACTCCATCCTGAAGCAGCAAGCTGTCCCATTGGGCCCAATAGCTTTTCGTGGTTGAACTCATCGCTGAGACGTCCCTCTACTTAGGCTTGGTAGCACGGGCCTTCATCCAGCCCAGAATCGGCTTGATGTCCGGATCTTCCTGCTGTGCATGTCGTAGGCTGTCCTTCCACCCGTTGCTGAGGTGGTCTGTCCTGAGCATCCTCACGAATACCACTTCCTTACTCTCTTGCCTACTACAATGGTTGCAATCTTCAGGACAAGGTCTTCTTGACAATGCATCTGCGTTGCCGTGAGATTTCCCGCTGCGATGTCTGATAGTAAAGTCGTATCACGGCTGCTGCTGGGCGGTGATGTTAGCCGCACTTCCCTTCTGAGATCGTTCACCTTCCCTTTCTACAGTTCGCTTAGGGCAGCTGGAGCGAAGATGGCCCTTTTCCCCACAGCCATAGCACCTAGGGCTGTATCCTCTGTTGCGGTCGCGAACTGTAGCTGCTGCAACCTCCCTGATGCGATGGGAACGATGATCCTGCCGCACGGCTTCCACCTCCAGTGCATGGGCCAAGGCGTTCTTAAGCATGTCGTGGTGCCCGAGTCTCACAGCAGCTCGGACTTCAAGGTCGCGGATGCCGTCGATGAATGTCTGAACCAGGTTCCCTTCAATGAGCGCAGGTACAGACTGGTATGCTTTTCGAACCATCTTCTCCACCTCAAGGGCCCACTGCTGCAGGTTTTCGTTGCTGCGCTGCACGCGATCTTTAAGCTGCGCGCGAAAGACGTGTTCCAGATGAGCGTCACCATATCTCGCTTCCAAGGCCTCAAGAAGCTGCTCGTAGGTCACTTTCTTACCGAGAGCTTCCAACACAGTTAAGGCTTGGTCGCGCAGGCCTAGGGTGAGTGCAGTAATGGCTTGGCTTTTATTCCAGCTGTTCGCCTCCATGACGGCCTCGAACTGGATTTTGTAGGCCAACCAGGAAGAGGTCCCGTCGAACGGCGGCACTTTGAATCCACGTAGCGAAGGTGTTGGAGCTGTAGTTCCATCCCCAAGTTTGAGGTCGTTCAGCGTTTTCTTCACGTCAGCCATCACGTTGTCAACCCGATTGTTCACATGGTTGATTCGGGTTTCATGTTCTTCGATTCGGGTTTCAGCTTCCACCAGGCGGTTGTCATGTTGAGCAACCCTATCCTTCACCTCCCTTATCTCTTTCATGAGGAGCATCTGTTCCTCCTGTCGGAAGGTCCTTCATGAGGAGCATCTGTTCCTCCTGTCGGCGGGCCTGTTCCTCTTGTCCACTCTGAAGCTGCTCTTTCAACTGACGAACCTGTTCCTCCTGTCCACTCTGCAGCTGGTCTTTCAACTGACGGACCTGTTCCTGCAGCATCACCATCAGAGCACCTAAGTCAGGTGCTGCAGATGTAGGAGCTACCGACGGGCCTGCAGCCGGTGGCTGGCCCTCCGACGTCTGCGACGTTGCACCACCAAATCTTCGTTGGTCCGTCTCCTGCTTGCGTTGACTTCGGGTACGGACACCCTCCGTTTCCTCCTTAGGTAAAATCGGCATGATTTTATCCCACTTCTGACACCAATTGTTACGAGCTTGAGGTTCGTGACAGTAAAAATTGCCGATAGAATTACCTAAATTAACACTTTAATTTATTTTACACAAATTAAAGTTAAAAACACTAATAATTAAACACACTAATTCACTTAATTCCGCTCTGAAGCTTCGCTTGTGTCGCCGAGTTCAACTCTGCCTCGATCGCATCTTGCAGCGCCTATTTATTTAAATTAGCAAAGAAACATCCCGAATATTCGAAAAAACGCGCGCAAAGGGACGAGTGCGCGAGTATAGATTTTCTAGAAACTTAGTTCTTCGGATGGTGCTGTTGGTTGAGAGATTTGGGATGTCATTATCTGCAACGCTCTACTCGCTCTCGTTCCTGATACTAGATGGCGCTAGTGTATGGTCGACTTGAGTGCGTAACAATACTGTCCTACGCCGATGGCTAACCTCTGTTGAGGCTGGCCGCCGTGATCGAAATTCGGTCTGGAGGACATTATTATTAAAATTTTGTTCCATGAAACAAGGGATTCATTCGACCGTATGTAACAATGCGTGGGAATAATAAGTAAGTAATTGAGTTGCTTTGTTTAGGGTTTCTACAATGATAATATAAGAAAACCTTTTTACTTATAATATCATTGATTTCCTATGTAAAATAGTGTCGAACTTTTTTCGTTCAGTTGTTTTTTCATTGTATGCACTTTCATGTCAATTGAAATAATATTTATAGGTAGTGAAATCGTTTTCCATAGAAATTGTATGAGGGTAGTCAATGACGTCTTAGTTTACTGCTTAAGACATTTACTTAATTTTTATTTAACTTGTTAAATGTAACTAATTTAACGGATTTTATCGCGTTTAATTTTACTTTCTAAATTCGACCCGACCCGAAACGTCGGGAAATTAATTTCATCCAATGTGTAGTATTCACGGAGTAAATAGTCTAATCTACATAGTATCGTGTTTATTAGTTTTGCTATTTACTGTTAGGGCTTATTTGAAATGTAGCAAATTAGACTACTGCTCTAACTACCAGAAAGTGACGGAACGGGCCACACTTAAAACAGCGGCTGTGGTTCGCCACGCCATATGTTGTTCGGCCCCATCTAGTACTTTATAATGACGCCTAGAATAGGTAATATTATGTACAATATGGCGTTGTGATTGTTGCATCTTAAATATTACCTTTTTCCTTACTTACCAAAATAATAAGATTTACTTACAATGAAAAATATTATTTACAGTTTAGAAACAAAGGAATTGGAATGCATAAAGGTGCTCAACATAAATGCTATAATAATCGCTATACTATAATAAATAATACACGCGTGTGTAAATGATGATACTGTAAAGAAATCCGTCTAGTATGTAAATTTATGCATCGGGATATTTAAAGTCTTGTTTGTCATGGAACGGGATAAGCTTTAGTTTGAAAAATGCTCTTTCAGATTACGCTAATAATATATAGTTCAATGTTTCAGATAAGCTGGGGAGCAAAAACTGTGAAAAACAAAGTAGATAGAAGAAATAATGCTACATCAAAATCCTATTCGAAGCCAGGCGGAGCGGCGTATCCGGGGCGCGTCGCTAGTTTATTGAAATATATCTGGAGTTTCTTGTAATCAAAGAAATAAGACCTTATCCATTTATTTTAAGAGCCCGAGATCTTAATGACCTTATCCATATCTTTCGAGGGCGAGGGAGATTCCAGAGAATCTCCCTCCCGCTCATGATAGAATCCGTAACGAATACCTGCAATCACCGTAGAACCAGAATACCCGACATAGCTCAAAGGATTAGTAAACTAAATTGGCAATACCACCAAGGTATTGCCACTTATCCAGGTATTGCCAATTTAGATTACTAATCCGTCACTTTCTGGTAGTTAGAGCAGTAGTCTAATTTGCTACATTTCAAATAAGCCCTAACAGTAAATAGCAAA
The DNA here is from genome assembly GCA_036936625.1 of Parnassius smintheus behrii. Lineage (NCBI taxonomy): Eukaryota > Metazoa > Arthropoda > Insecta > Lepidoptera > Papilionidae > Parnassius > Parnassius smintheus. The sequence goes on from JAUPFT010000021.1 coordinate 2,153,680, forward strand.
ACTAATAAACACGATACTATGTAGATTAGACTATTTACTCCGTGAATACTACACATTGGATGAAATTAATTTCCCGACGTTTCGGGTTGGGTCAAAATTAGAAAGTAAAATTAAACGCGATAAAATCCGTTAAATTAGTTACATTGATTTTTGTGTTTATTGAATTAGTGTGTTTAATTATTAGTGTTTTTAACTTTAATTTGTGTAAAATAAATTAAAGTGTTAATTTAGGTAATTCTATCGGCAATTTTTATTGTCACGAACCTCAAGCTCGTAACAATTGGTGTCAGAAGTGGGATAAAATCATGCCGATTTTACCTAAGGAGGAAACGGAGGGTGTCCGTACCCGAAGTCAACGCAAGCAGGAGACGGACCAACGAAGATTTGGTGGTGCAACGTCGCAGACGTCGGAGGGCCAGCCACCGGCTGCAGGCCCGTCGGTAGCTCCTACATCTGCAGCACCTGACTTAGGTGCTCTGATGGTGATGCTGCAGGAACAGGTCCGTCAGTTGAAAGAGCAGCTGCAGAGCGGACAGGAGAAACAGGTTCGTCAGTTGAAAGAGCAGCTTCAGAGTGGACAAGAGGAACAGGCCCGCCGATAGGAGGAACAGATGCTCCTCATGAAGGACCTTCATGCTACCTTTGGGAAAGAGATAAGGGAGGTGAAGGATAGGGTTGCTCAACATGACAACCGCCTGGTGGAAGCTGAAACCCGAATCGAAGAACATGAAACCCGAATCAACCATGTGAATCTAGTGTCAGGAACGAGAGCGAGTAGAGCGTTGCAGAGAATGACATCACAAATCTCTCAACCAACAGCGCCATCCGAAGAACTAAGTTTCTAGAAAATCTATACTCGCGGACTCGTCCCTTTGCGCGCGTTTACTTGAATATTCGGGATATTTCTTTGCTAATTTAAATAAATAGGCGCTGCAAGATGCGATCGAGGCAGAGTTGAACTCGGCGATACAAGCGAAGCTTCGGAGCGGAATTAAGTGAATTAGTGTGTTTAATTATTAGTGTTTTTAACTTTAATTTGTGTAAAGTAAATTAAAGTGTTAATTTAGGTAATTCTATCGGCAATTTTTATTGTCACGAACCTCAAGCTCGTAACAGTATTATAGTTTTCAAGTGTATACGCAAGCACAGGTGCACTCTCTATTTCCTCACTCTCATAATCCGAAGGGACGGTAAACCGACACGACCGGAGAGAGATCAGGCGCAGGACCAACGACTTTACCTGCTTTCCGAGGCACGGGGGTGAGACACCACCAACTTCCTAACTCCGGGCGGCTACTGAATATTTCTTGATAAAAAAACTCAATAATTGATTTTTTGGCCCAACCCGGGATTCGAACCCAGGACCTCATGATCAGCAGTCGCACTGCTACGACCACTAGCAGTCTGTACTGAACACAAGTGCGAAGTCGGGGCGGATCGCTGTTAGATAATAAATAATATTTATTCGGTTCGGAAAATACCTTTTTCCTGCGGAAAACGAACAAGAAACCCGGGGTATTTATTAATTTTAAAAAAGGAAGAGTTTACAATCATTTAATACGTTACACAATAATTAACAACACAATATAATACAGGCAGACAGAGAGACTACGGACTTCCATTTGGCACGATCCTGTCACACATCTCGTTTCTTTTACATCCATATATTATCTACGTATATATGGTCGTCGGTTAAGTGTGCTCTTAATTTGGCCCTTCTGCAATATATCGCTATAGTAAATAAATAAAATAAGCTGTCGATAAACTTCTGTATAGGGCGTTCCTTGTCACTAACTTCTGTGGAACACTTACTAACACACTTTTTCTATTTCTATATATTATCTACTACCGCTCCAGGGTGTCATGCCTGGTGACGCAAATCCTAGATGGCGATGTAGATCCAGCATCTGTTAATGTGGTCTTATTTAAGTTATTTTAAAGATCAGTTATTTTATAATTTTTTCATTTTAAGAAAATATCTCGAGATTTTCAGATTAAATGAAGTCTAGATCTCCCCTAGCATGCGTTATATATGTTCCTAAAGTTTTACAATTGGTTAAGTCATTTTGAAGATAAGTCGGAACCGACACAGACAGATAAAAAAATTAAAAATGGTTATTAATGTCTTAATGGCATGTAAATAACCCTCAGTTTAAGTAGGGTAGTTTGTTGCGCGGAAAACACCCTCGCATTTTATTCTGTTAGCTGGTAACTATCCGGTACATTCTCCCATCCCATCCGTTTTCCCTTCCGCACGCAATGAAGGGAGAGGGGGGATGAGGTTAGGATATGTGGCGTCATTTATGCATCCAATGAAAAGGCGCGCTCCGCTTAGATGAAAGTGGAGACAGTCGAGAAGGCCGAGAGGCCTGACGCAGTACGTAGCAAGTGCCTAAGTCCACGTAAGTCCAAAGCCTGCCGCGTGCCACGTCAGCCATTTTGTTTTAGTTATAATGAACCACGCATTTACAGTCAGACGTTTGGTTCGCTCTAGAACACCTATCGTTATTTTCGCGTACAAATTTTCGGGGTCATTATTCCCGGAATTGAACCTCGGGTCCCTGTGGCCCAATCAGTAGTAATTTTGATATTACACACAGACACTTTAATTTGATTTATATGTTTATATTAGTTTTACCCTGCCACTTCGTCTACATGGAACTTATTACGGTGGATTTCAAGGGTTTTAATTTTTTGCGCAGAACCTTTACTCTTTTTCTAAAATAAAAGTAGTCTTGGTTACTCGTTATAACATCAGCTATCTGCTTGTAAAAGTCGCGCAAAATCATTACAGCCTTTTGAAGACTAGCCAGAGCAAACAAACAAATAGACAGACAGAGAATTTAAAAAAGAAAATTCTTGTTATAAGTGCCGTATAAACTTTCATATTTCATGGTAAAAAGCTGTTATTTGGATATTGAAAACATACGCTTCAATATTATTTGTATTGACAGATTTTTGCAAAAATCAGAAATACTATGCGTAATCGTCACGCTTGGTGGTGTTGTATTGGTGATTACATGATCAACTCTAGGAACAATTTAGGCTGGGCAAATTATTCGGTTGTCCCATGTGTCCCGACATCGTTACTGTCAATAATGTTCTTGCGTTTCCCTTGGGCGACATTTTGCATACTTTGAAATGGTTCTGTGAAAACACAACCAGTTCACAAAACCTAATTAAATTTTATAGCAAGAACTTAAAAAATTCAAGGCGTTCGTTTCTAAACCCGTGGGCCGAAAATTACTTAATCCTAATAAATGTTCGCTACATTTAGAGATAAATTACAAAATGATTTTATGCTAGCAAATTTTAGCACTTGGCTGAGGTTTTGTAAAATATATTTTACATATACGAGTATTATTTATTTCATATACACAAGTGGTATATAGGCGGACTTAATGCCTAAGGCATTCTCTCCCAGTCTACCTTGGGATGATGCAGAGATAGAATGAAGTAGGTATAATAAAAAGTTAATATGCGAATACTAAAATAAAATAACAAAAAAAATTGTAATACATGGAAATAAAATACATAAGATATAAATTGTACATCGCAAAAAATAGATAAAATTATATTAATATTCATACACATATATGTATATAAAATATATAATACACATAATTACAATAAGAACAATAAGAATATATATATACACATATAAACATACATATATACATATATATATATATATATATATATATATATATATATATATATATATACATATACATACATACACACACATACATACATATATACACATATAATACACATACACATGTACAACCAGTGCGTGTTGCCAGTGATGACTTACGGATCAGAGACGTGGTCCTTCACTGCTGGCCGTACGAGGTCGCTGATTCTGCCAATGATGAGGATGATGATTCTGCCAATTTATTAAGTAAGTGTTCCCGAACCATCATCTTGAACGCGTACCGATTGCTAGCCGTCCTGATTTCGAGAGGGAGTGCGTTCCAAAGGAGATAGATTGAACGTGGAAAGAAGAATGAACAAGTCCAGAGCTATGGGATGGACATGGAGAAGAAGGTTGTTCGTTGAGCGGAGGTTTCTCTCATGACTAGCACTAAGCAACTGAAAGTGAGGAGATAAGTAGGAAGGGGAAGTTGGAGACATCAGGATAGAATAAAGGGTGGTGAGTGCACGCAAACTACGGCGTTGACGAATAGGTAACCATTTTAATTGAGATCGATACGTGGATACATGGTCATACTTTCGAAGATTGAAAATGAATCGAATGCTGTTATTCAGAAGACGGTCATATTTGTTGAGAAGGTCTGCATTCAGTTTGAAATAACACACATCACCATAGTCGATTAAAGGAAAAATTAAACTCTGCACAAGCATTGTCTTAATTTCAGATGGTAGAAAATTTTTTAGGCGATAGAGAGAACGCAGGGTACCAGTGACTTTCTGGCTAATGGTCGTTGTTTGGGCTTTCCAACTCAAAGTAGAATCAATTAATAAACCTAGATCCTTCATAGTGGAACACAATTGAATCTCAGTACTATTAAAAAAGATAGCTCATCGCAATCCGAACCCCAATCGTCATCCAAGGCGCAGGTGGACGCTTGAGCTTCACTTTTTTGATGGGAGCATGCACGTCATATAATTTAAGGATAGCTTCATTCAAAGCCCCAACTTTTTCATCCACAGTGGGTGCAGAAACCACGCAGTTCCAGTTTATTTTGGATGCATCCAGAGACGGGTGCCAATGCATCTCTCATTTCGATTCTCAACCGGGAATAGATGAAGATATATCTATGAGCCACAGTATCTACTAATCATCATGTGGAGTGAGTGCTCGTTTGGTACTGTTGTCACTGTTTGTCACTCGTGACCATGAGTGCTGTAAAGCACCAGAAACCTCTCGATTTAAAAATAAGCTTAAAATGTATTGGAATGTCTATGGTGTCCTAATGTCGTGTATAGGAATTCTCGGCGTCGACATATCGAGTGACGTGCAGTTGCGTGGTCACTTGGAAGAGAAGGACAAATTGGCCTCCTAAACGCATGGCGTGCTCAGCAGAGCGCGACAGTATTTCATGCCGGCACACCGCCTGCAACTTTACAAGGCGCAGGTTCGGCTGCACATGGAATACTGTTCCCAGCTCCAGACTGGAGCTCACCAGTGCCAGCTCCTTCCAGCATCGCATCCAGCGCAGAGCTGTTCAAATCGTCGGCAACCGAGTTTTTTCTGATTGGCTTGACTCACTGGCACTGCGAAGAGATGTTGCAACTCTTTGCGTATTTTATCGCACCTACCACAGGGAGTGCTCTGAGGAATTGTTCGGACTAATTGTAGCCGCACAATTTCGCCATCGCCCATCGTGACAAAACTCGCGTTACCATCCATACCATCTGAATGACTGGCGGTCCACCACTGTGATATTTAAAAGAAATTCTCTTCCTCACACAACTTCCTTGTAAAATCGACTACCACCAGAGATTTTTCCGGACCGATACGACTTAGGGACATTCAAGAAAAGAGCCTACTCTTTTCTAAAAGACCGGCAACCGTGCAGACCGTGTTACAGTTGCTCATGGGAGGTCGTAATCACTTACCATCAGATGAGCCGTATGCTTGTTTGCCCCCTCTTCTATAAAAAACTAAGTTAATTAAACTTGATAAAACCCGTTAAATAGTTTTATTCTACGAGAAGTGTTTGCATAAATTTAAGAAATCATCAGATAACCCCGTTTTTAAATTTAAAAAAAAGGCTTTTATTTTAAGCTCTTTTATTTTTTTTATAGACTAAGGGTGAAAAACGAGCACACTGTCCAGTTGATGGTAAGTGGACGCTGTGGCCTGTACATATTTACATTAATCTTCGATTAGGAGTCAAAACCCAGATGCGTTGTCACCCCTGAGGACTAAAATGGAATACCTCGTTTCTAGTAAAAAGGGTCTCCGGATCTCTACACTCACCATACGAAACACAGCAGTATTAAGCTGCTATTCTACGCCTTTCCCCGTTGAGCCGTCGAGCAGTTAGGTACTAGTAGAAATCTTAATAATAATTCCAAATTTAAAATATTTTGGCTCCTTACAAAATACAAAAATAGATTTTAAAGGATGTTTTAAGCTTAGAATAGAATTCTAAATTAAGTGGAAACTAAGCGCTTTCTGTTTTTAAAAGTTTGAGATTTTTTATCCTCCAATAATACTGCAGTGTAGATAATTTCACTCCGAAATAAACAACGCGGCTGCTTATAAAAGTTGAACGTGTACTTTCTAATAAATTGCTTGCACTGAGGCGGCCTTGATTGAAAGCGATTCCACTTTAGTTAAAGCGTTTACTTTACGAGCGATTACAGAGTGCGTTTTCTTTCATCAATTCATTCATATCATTTAGATGTTTTAATGCATATTCACATCTTCTGTGGTTTGATATTTGAACAAGTTTTTATATGTAACCTACTTCTAAAAAGAAGGAGTTACTCAATGCGAATGTATTTGTTTGTATGTTACGCGACATCTTCGACAATTTTTTAAATATTTTTTTTGTTGACCAGACTGTAACACCGATACCAAGTGTGATACAGATACAGATCCGTCAAAAAATTTAAAGAAATATTTCCACATCTTAGGAAGAAAGAATAGGGGAATTTTGTGAATTTTGTGCTGTGAAAATATAAACGACATTTCAATTTTAATCTTTATTTTAAAAGACAAAGCACACAATTCACCTCAGTAAGTGAATGCCGTGATCCACAGAAATTTACATAATATTATTTGCTTAATTAATAATCAAAATTCGGATGCGTTGTCACCCATGAGGACTGAAATGGAATGCCTCATTTCCAGTAAAAAGGATCAGCTGCATTGAGCTGCTATTTTAAGACAGTATTCTGTGAGAGCGTGGGCCTTCACCAGTCAAACCGTAACATTCGTTGTAAAATTAAAATATACATGCAGCGTGGGTCTACCACGTAAAAATATTTTAATAAAAAGTACAAGCCGTCTTCAAAGTACTTAAAACAATATAACAATTTAAACATAATAGTCTCTGAGGACGGTTATAATAAGCTATTATGTATCATCTTGTGAGGTGTTATGTTGCTAAAAGCGACGGAGGGGAAACACGAGATGGCCAGCAACACCAAAAGATGATAATAATTACTAAATAATTATAAAAAATGAAGTTGCTTAGCAGGCAGTGAGCCTGCCTAGTGGCAACTAGAAAATATCTAGCTAAATATCTGGACATAGCGAAGGCTTTCGATCGCGTCTGGTACAAAGCGCTTCCTTCGAAGCTCCCTTCTTATGGGATACTCGACAAATTGTGCAATTGAATCACCAGTTTCCTTGCTGATCGGAGCATCAAGTTGTAGTAGACGGTGCATGCTCTGATTACAAGCCTATTAACGCTAAAGTTCTACAAGGCTGCGTTCTGTCACCAATGCTGTTTCTTCTGCATATGAATGATATGATTTTTTTATTGATTCTGCATATAGTGAGTCGTTGATATGAGTTTCGCTTTGTTGCCTGTGTAAAACATTTATAATCGATCGTGAAATCGATTTATTAATCCATTTAGTCAAATTATTTTTTTGAAACGTTGAAGTGTCACGAGGAAACCATTGTTTAAAAAAAATAAGTTTTTTAAATGTGTCTAAAGAATAAAACACTGAATCACTTTTTATTGTTTTTTTTCTATTTTTGTATTAATATCGATTAACTAAGCTGTAATGTTTGAAAGTAAGTCGCCTGACTTTGGGAAAGTAGTAGAGTCGCCTCCCAATTCCCCCCCCTGCCGGACGTGCTTAGCTTTTTTTATAAATTTTTAAAAATCTCATTTTGAGGTTATGTTTTCCTAATGTTTTAACAATATAAACCTGATTTATGGGGGGGGGGCAGAGTTGGGGGTGGGAAGCCTCACTCCACTCAACGTGGCGCAGTCGAGGGAAGTCCAATCGGTGGAGCCGCGCTTGGTGGGGCTACTACTTCTCAATGGTTTATAAAAAATAACCATGAAGGGGAGGGTGAAGTCGAGTGAGCGAGCGAATAGACTGAATAAAACACTAAAGTATTAACTTTTATAACTACTTTAAATTATAAACATAATTTATAACTACCACCATTTGTAAAAAAATATCCAGAAGTGAAGCGAAATCGTCCAAAAACGGATGGAGGCAGATAAAAACGTTGGGGAGCACATACACATAAATTCGAAAGCAACTGAATGACGTAAAGTATATCTGTCACTGTTGTGGCCGAGGAAGGAAAAGGGGAGATCTCCCGCCTGGCAGGTGTTCTGCCCGGGGAGCGGCCAACACTCCGGTATTCTATGACGATGATGAAGCTTGAAGTTTCCGAAGGTTGTTGGTTGCGTGTTCAAACTTTCTTTGTCAATTACTTCGTCATTATTTCTAAGCGATAATATTTAACATTTTAAGAATTTGTCTACATTTTAATATGTGGTAGGGCTATGCTGCACCTATTTTGTATATGTAGCACAAATGAGGAACCGAGCAAATACCGAGCTCTCACAGAGTACCAGCGTAAAATACCAACATAATGCTGCTGTGTTGCGTATGGTAATTATTAAGAAGTGGGCCTTTTTACTGTAAATCAGGCATTCCATCTTAGTATTCATAGTTGACAACTCATCTGCATTTTGATTCCCAATCGAGGATAAATGTGGAAAAAGTACTCGCTTATCAAAAAATAACATAAAAAGCGCTTTATCACTGATATGGAACCATTTATGTTGACATACAAACTTAATAGGTGTTTGTCGATTCCTTTTTTTACATTTTAAGGTTTGAATTATAAAATTGTGCCTTTTAGGAGTTGTTGGAATAATTATAAGACGACAGGCAAGACGAAGCCGCGATGTAACTTAAAAGAGAAAAATTTGGTATTAATTAAAATTGTAAACCACCTCGACGATACAGAAGAAAATCTCACTTTGGGCGTAATGTTTTTAAAACAAAAAATTATGAAGGATATTTTTATAGAATAAGCCTTAAGGTTTAAACGAGTATAGTCCACCTGATGGTAAGTGTTTACTGTAACCCATAGACATCTACATCTATCCTAGATTACTAACCATTCTCTGTTCATTTTGTAGAGGTGTTGTTACCCGTGAGGACTAAGATTTATATAATTTAAGCATTTTTCTTTTTTTGTGAAAAATAAAGTGTATTTCATTAATTTATTAACGAAAACTTGAAATCTATATCTGCGAAACAATGTCGTTCAAAATAGTGAGTGTAAAGAACCGGAGACCCTTTTAACTGAAAACGAGACGGGTGCCAATGCATCTGCATTTCGATTCTCAACCGGGAATAGATGAAGATATATCTATGAGCCACAGTATCTACTAATCATCATGTGGAGTGAGTGCTCGTTTGGTACTGTTGTCACTGTTTGTCACTCGTGACCATGAGTGCTGTAAAGCACCAGAAACCTCTCGATTTAAAAATAAGCTTAAAATGTATTGGAATGTCTATGGTGTCCTAATGTCGTGTATAGGAATTCTCGGCGTCGACATATCGAGTGACGTGCAGTTGCGTGGTCACTTGGAAGAGAAGGACAAATTGGCCTCCTAAACGCATGGCGTGCTCAGCAGAGCGCGACAGTATTTCATGCCGGCACACCGCCTGCAACTTTACAAGGCGCAGGTTCGGCTGCACATGGAATACTGTTCCCAGCTCCAGACTGGAGCTCACCAGTGCCAGCTCCTTCCATCATCGCATCCAGCGCAGAGCTGTTCAAATCGTCGGCAACCGAGTTTTTTCTGATTGGCTTGACTCACTGGCACTGCGAAGAGATGTTGCAACTCTTTGCGTATTTTATCGCACCTACCACAGGGAGTGCTCTGAGGAATTGTTCGGACTAATTGTAGCCGCACAATTTCGCCATCGCCCATCGTGACAAAACTCGCGTTACCATCCATACCATCTGAATGACTGGCGGTCCACCACTGTGACATTTAAAAGAAATTCTCTTCCTCACACAACTTCCTTGTGAAATCGACTACCACCAGAGATTTTTCCGGACCGATACGACTTAGGGACATTCAAGAAAAGAGCCTACTCTTTTCTAAAAGACCGGCAACCGTGCAGACCGTGTTACAGTTGCTCATGGGAGGTCGTAATCACTTACCATCAGATGAGCCGTATGCTTGTTTGCCCCCTCTTCTATAAAAAACTAAGTTAATTAAACTTGATAAAACCCGTTAAATAGTTTTATTCTACGAGAAGTGTTTGCATAAATTTAAGAAATCATCAGATAACCCCGGTTTTAAACTTAAAAAAAGGCTTTTATTTTAAGCTCTTTTATTTTTTTTATAGACTAAGGGTGAAAAACGAGCACACTGTCCAGTTGATGGTAAGTGGACGCTGTGGCCTGTACATATTTACATTAATCTTCGATTAGGAGTCAAAACCCAGATGCGTTGTCACCCCTGAGGACTAAAATGGAATACCTCGTTTCTAGTAAAAAGGGTCTCCGGATCTCTACACTCACCATACGAAACACAGCAGTATTAAGCTGCTATTCTACGCCTTTCCCCGTTGAGCCGTCGAGCAGTTAGGTACTAGTAGAAATCTTAATAATAATTCCAAATTTAAAATATTTTGGCTCCTTACAAAATACAAAAATAGATTTTAAAGGATGTTTTAAGCTTAGAATAGAATTCTAAATTAAGTGGAAACTAAGCGCTTTCTGTTTTTAAAAGTTTGAGATTTTTTATCCTCCAATAATACTGCAGTGTAGATAATTTCACTCCGAAATAAACAACGCGGCTGCTTATAAAAGTTGAACGTGTACTTTCTAATAAATTGCTTGCACTGAGGCGGCCTTGATTGAAAGCGATTCCACTTTAGTTAAAGCGTTTACTTTACGAGCGATTACAGAGTGCGTTTTCTTTCATCAATTCATTCATATCATTTAGATGTTTTAATGCATATTCACATCTTCTGTGGTTTGATATTTGAACAAGTTTTTATATGTAACCTACTTTTAAAAAGAAGGAGTTACTCAATGCGAATGTATTTGTTTGTATGTTACGCGACATCTTCGACAATTTTTTAAATATTTTTTTTGTTGACCAGACTGTAATACCGATACCAAGTGTGATACAGATACAGATCCGTCAAAAAATTTAAAGAAATATTTCCACATCTTAGGAAGAAAGAATAGGGGAATTTTGTGAATTTTGTGCTGTGAAAATATAAACGACATTTCAATTTTAATCTTTATTTTAAAAGACAAAGCACACAATTCACCTCAGTAAGTGAATGCCGTGATCCACAGAAATTTACATAATATTATTTGCTTAATTAATAATCAAAATTCGGATGCGTTGTCACCCATGAGGACTGAAATGGAATGCCTCATTTCCAGTAAAAAGGATCAGCTGCATTGAGCTGCTATTTTAAGACAGTATTCTGTGAGAGCGTGGGCCTTCACCAGTCAAACCGTAACATTCGTTGTAAAATTAAAATATACATGCAGCGTGGGTCTACCACGTAAAAATATTTTAATAAAAAGTACAAGCCGTCTTCAAAGTACTTAAAACAATATAACAATTTAAACATAATAGTCTCTGAGGACGGTTATAATAAGCTATTATGTATCATCTTGTGAGGTGTTATGTTGCTAAAAGCGACGGAGGGGAAACACGAGATGGCCAGCAACACCAAAAGATGATAATAATTACTAAATAATTATAAAAAATGAAGTTGCTTAGCAGGCAGTGAGCCTGCCTAGTGGCAACTAGAAAATATCTAGCTAAATATCTGGACATAGCGAAGGCTTTCGATCGCGTCTGGTACAAAGCGCTTCCTTCGAAGCTCCCTTCTTATGGGATACTCGACAAATTGTGCAATTGAATCACCAGTTTCCTTGCTGATCGGAGCATCAAGTTGTAGTAGACGGTGCATGCTCTGATTACAAGCCTATTAACGCTAAAGTTCTACAAGGCTGCGTTCTGTCACCAATGCTGTTTCTTCTGCATATGAATGATATGATTTTTTTATTGATTCTGCATATAGTGAGTCGTTGATATGAGTTTCGCTTTGTTGCCTGTGTAAAACATTTATAATCGATCGTGAAATCGATTTATTAATCCATTTAGTCAAATTATTTTTTTGAAACGTTGAAGTGTCACGAAGAAACCATTGTTTAAAAAAAATAAGTTTTTTAAATGTGTCTAAAGAATAAAACACTGAATCACTTTTTATTGTTTTTTTTTTCTATTTTTGTATTAATATCGATTAACTAAGCTGTAATGTTTGAAAGTAAGTCGCCTGACTTTGGGAAAGTAGTAGAGTCGCCTCCCAATTCCCCCCCTGCCGGACGTGCTTAGCTTTTTTTATAAATTTTTAAAAATCTCATTTTGAGGTTATGTTTTCCTAATGTTTTAACAATATAAACCTGATTTATGGGGGGGGGGGGGCAGAGTTGGGGGTGGGAAGCCTCACTCCACTCAACGTGGCGCAGTCGAGGGAAGTCCAGTCGGTGGAGCCGCGCTTGGTGGGGCTACTACTTCTCAATGGTTTATAAAAAATAACCATGAAGGGGAGGGTGAAGTCGAGTGAGCGAGCGAATAGACTGAATAAAACACTAAAGTATTAACTTTTATAACTACTTTAAATTATAAACATAATTTATAGCTACCACCATTTGTAAAAAAATATCCAGAAGTGAAGCGAAATCGTCCAAAAACGGATGGAGGCAGATAAAAACGTTGGGGAGCACATTCACATAAATTCGAAAGCAACTGAATGACGTAAAGTATATCTGTCACTGTTGTGGCCGAGGAAGGAAAAGGGGAGATCTCCCGCCTGGCAGGTGTTCTGCCCGGGGAGCGGCCAACACTCCGGTATTCTATGACGATGATGAAGCTTGAAGTTTCCGAAGGTTGTTGGTTGCGTGTTCAAACTTTCTTTGTCAATTACTTCGTCATTATTTCTAAGCGATAATATTTAACATTTTAAGAATTTGTCTACATTTTAATATGTGGTAGGGCTATGCTGCACCTATTTCGTATATGTAGCACAAATGAGGAACCGAGCAAATACCGAGCTCTCACAGAGTACCAGCGTAAAATACCAACATAATGCTGCTGTGTTGCGTATGGTAATTATTAAGAAGTGGGCCTTTTTACTGTAAATCAGGCATTCCATCTTAGTATTCATAGTTGACAACTCATCTGCATTTTGATTCCCAATCGAGGATAAATGTGGAAAAAGTACTCGCTTATCAAAAAATAACATAAAAAGCGCTTTATCACTGATATGGAACCATTTATGTTGACATACAAACTTAATAGGTGTTTGTCGATTCCTTTTTTTACATTTTAAGGTTTGAATTATAAAATTGTGCCTTTTAGGAGTTGTTGAAATAATTATAAGACGACAGGCAAGACGAAGCCGCGATGTAACTTAAAAGAGAAAAATTTGGTATTAATTAAAATTGTAAACCACCTCGACGATACAGAAGAAAATCTCACTTTGGGCGTAATGTTTTTAAAACAAAAAATTATGAAGGATATTTTTATAGAATAAGCCTTAAGGTTTAAACGAGTATAGTCCACCTGATGGTAAGTGTTTACTGTAACCCATAGACATCTACATCTATCCTAGATTACTAACCATTCTCTGTTCATTTTGTAGAGGTGTTGTTACCCGTGAGGACTAAGATTTATATAATTTAAGCATTTTTCTTTTTTTGTGAAAAATAAAGTGTATTTCATTAATTTATTAACGAAAACTTGAAATCTATATCTGCGAAACAATGTCGTTCAAAATAGTGAGTGTAAAGAACCGGAGACCCTTTTAACTGAAAACGAGACGGGTGCCAATGCATCTGCATTTCGATTCTCAACCGGGAATAGATGAAGATATATCTATGAGCCACAGTATCTACTAATCATCATGTGGAGTGAGTGCTCGTTTGGTACTGTTGTCACTGTTTGTCACTCGTGACCATGAGTGCTGTAAAGCACCAGAAACCTCTCGATTTAAAAATAAGCTTAAAATGTATTGGAATGTCTATGGTGTCCTAATGTCGTGTATAGGAATTCTCGGCGTTGACATATCGAGTGACGTGCAGTTGCGTGGTCACTTGGAAGAGAAGGACAAATTGGCCTCCTAAACGCATGGCGTGCTCAGCAGAGCGCGACAGTATTTCATGCCGGCACACCGCCTGCAACTTTACAAGGCGCAGGTTCGGCTGCACATGGAATACTGTTCCCAGCTCCAGACTGGAGCTCACCAGTGCCAGCTCCTTCCAGCATCGCATCCAGCGCAGAGCTGTTCAAATCGTCGGCAACCGAGTTTTTTCTGATTGGCTTGACTCACTGGCACTGCGAAGAGATGTTGCAACTCTTTGCGTATTTTATCGCACCTACCACAGGGAGTGCTCTGAGGAATTGTTCGGACTAATTGTAGCCGCACAATTTCGCCATCGCCCATCGTGACAAAACTCGCGTTACCATCCATACCATCTGAATGACTGGCGGTCCACCACTGTGATATTTAAAAGAAATTCTCTTCCTCACACAACTTCCTTGTAAAATCGACTACCACCAGAGATTTTTCCGGACCGATACGACTTAGGGACATTCAAGAAAAGAGCCTACTCTTTTCTAAAAGACCGGCAACCGTGCAGACCGTGTTACAGTTGCTCATGGGAGGTCGTAATCACTTACCATCAGATGAGCCGTATGCTTGTTTGCCCCCTCTTCTATAAAAAACTAAGTTAATTAAACTTGATAAAACCCGTTAAATAGTTTTATTCTACGAGAAGTGTTTGCATAAATTTAAGAAATCATCAGATAACCCCGTTTTTAAATTTAAAAAAAAGGCTTTTATTTTAAGCTCTTTTATTTTTTTTATAGACTAAGGGTGAAAAACGAGCACACTGTCCAGTTGATGGTAAGTGGACGCTGTGGCCTGTACATATTTACATTAATCTTCGATTAGGAGTCAAAACCCAGATGCGTTGTCACCCCTGAGGACTAAAATGGAATACCTCGTTTCTAGTAAAAAGGGTCTCCGGATCTCTACACTCACCATACGAAACACAGCAGTATTAAGCTGCTATTCTACGCCTTTCCCCGTTGAGCCGTCGAGCAGTTAGGTACTAGTAGAAATCTTAATAATAATTCCAAATTTAAAATATTTTGGCTCCTTACAAAATACAAAAATAGATTTTAAAGGATGTTTTAAGCTTAGAATAGAATTCTAAATTAAGTGGAAACTAAGCGCTTTCTGTTTTTAAAAGTTTGAGATTTTTTATCCTCCAATAATACTGCAGTGTAGATAATTTCACTCCGAAATAAACAACGCGGCTGCTTATAAAAGTTGAACGTGTACTTTCTAATAAATTGCTTGCACTGAGGCGGCCTTGATTGAAAGCGATTCCACTTTAGTTAAAGCGTTTACTTTACGAGCGATTACAGAGTGCGTTTTCTTTCATCAATTCATTCATATCATTTAGATGTTTTAATGCATATTCACATCTTCTGTGGTTTGATATTTGAACAAGTTTTTATATGTAACCTACTTCTAAAAAGAAGGAGTTACTCAATGCGAATGTATTTGTTTGTATGTTACGCGACATCTTCGACAATTTTTTAAATATTTTTTTTGTTGACCAGACTGTAACACCGATACCAAGTGTGATACAGATACAGATCCGTCAAAAAATTTAAAGAAATATTTCCACATCTTAGGAAGAAAGAATAGGGGAATTTTGTGAATTTTGTGCTGTGAAAATATAAACGACATTTCAATTTTAATCTTTATTTTAAAAGACAAAGCACACAATTCACCTCAGTAAGTGAATGCCGTGATCCACAGAAATTTACATAATATTATTTGCTTAATTAATAATCAAAATTCGGATGCGTTGTCACCCATGAGGACTGAAATGGAATGTCTCATTTCCAGTAAAAAGGATCAGCTGCATTGAGCTGCTATTTTAAGACAGTATTCTGTGAGAGCGTGGGCCTTCACCAGTCAAACCGTAACATTCGTTGTAAAATTAAAATATACATGCAGCGTGGGTCTACCACGTAAAAATATTTTAATAAAAAGTACAAGCCGTCTTCAAAGTACTTAAAACAATATAACAATTTAAACATAATAGTCTCTGAGGACGGTTATAATAAGCTATTATGTATCATCTTGTGAGGTGTTATGTTGCTAAAAGCGACGGAGGGGAAACACGAGATGGCCAGCAACACCAAAAGATGATAATAATTACTAAATAATTATAAAAAATGAAGTTGCTTAGCAGGCAGTGAGCCTGCCTAGTGGCAACTAGAAAATATCTAGCTAAATATCTGGACATAGCGAAGGCTTTCGATCGCGTCTGGTACAAAGCGCTTCCTTCGAAGCTCCCTTCTTATGGGATACTCGACAAATTGTGCAATTGAATCACCAGTTTCCTTGCTGATCGGAGCATCAAGTTGTAGTAGACGGTGCATGCTCTGATTACAAGCCTATTAACGCTAAAGTTCTACAAGGCTGCGTTCTGTCACCAATGCTGTTTCTTCTGCATATGAATGATATGATTTTTTTATTGATTCTGCATATAGTGAGTCGTTGATATGAGTTTCGCTTTGTTGCCTGTGTAAAACATTTATAATCGATCGTGAAATCGATTTATTAATCCATTTAGTCAAATTATTTTTTTGAAACGTTGAAGTGTCACGAGGAAACCATTGTTTAAAAAAAATAAGTTTTTTAAATGTGTCTAAAGAATAAAACACTGAATCACTTTTTATTGTTTTTTTTTTCTATTTTTGTATTAATATCGATTAACTAAGCTGTAATGTTTGAAAGTAAGTCGCCTGACTTTGGGAAAGTAGTAGAGTCGCCTCCCAATTCCCCCCCTGCCGGACGTGCTTAGCTTTTTTTATAAATTTTTAAAAATCTCATTTTGAGGTTATGTTTTCCTAATGTTTTAACAATATAAACCTGATTTATGGGGGGGGGGGCAGAGTTGGGGGAGGGAAGCCTCACTCCACTCAACGTGGCGCAGTCGAGGGAAGTCCAGTCGGTGGAGCCGCGCTTGGTGGGGCTACTACTTCTCAATGGTTTATAAAAAATAACCATGAAGGGGAGGGTGAAGTCGAGTGAGCGAGCGAATAGACTGAATAAAACACTAAAGTATTAACTTTTATAACTACTTTAAATTATAAACATAATTTATAGCTACCACCATTTGTAAAAAAATATCCAGAAGTGAAGCGAAATCGTCCAAAAACGGATGGAGGCAGATAAAAACGTTGGGGAGCACATTCACATAAATTCGAAAGCAACGGAATGACGTAAAGTATATCTGTCACTGTTGTGGCCGAGAAAGGAAAAGGGGAGATCTCCCGCCTGGCAGGTGTTCTGCCCGGGGAGCGGCCAACACTCCGGTATTCTATAACGATGATGAAGCTTGAAGTTTCCGAAGGTTGTTGGTTGCGTGTTCAAACTTTCTTTGTCAATTACTTCGTCATTATTTCTAAGCGATAATATTTAACATTTTAAGAATTTGTCTACATTTTAATATGTGGTAGGGCTATGCTGCACCTATTTTGTATATGTAGCACAAATGAGGAACCGAGCAAATACCGAGCTCTCACAGAGTACCAGCGTAAAATACCAACATAATGCTGCTGTGTTGCGTATGGTAATTATTAAGAAGTGGGCCTTTTTACTGTAAATCAGGCATTCCATCTTAGTATTCATAGTTGACAACTCATCTGCATTTTGATTCCCAATCGAGGATAAATGTGGAAAAAGTACTCGCTTATCAAAAAATAACATAAAAAGCGCTTTATCACTGATATGGAACCATTTATGTTGACATACAAACTTAATAGGTGTTTGTCGATTCCTTTTTTTACATTTTAAGGTTTGAATTATAAAATTGTGCCTTTTAGGAGTTGTTGAAATAATTATAAGACGACAGGCAAGACGAAGCCGCGATGTAACTTAAAAGAGAAAAATTTGGTATTAATTAAAATTGTAAACCACCTCGACGATACAGAAGAAAATCTCACTTTGGGCGTAATGTTTTTAAAACAAAAAATTATGGAGGATATTTTTATAGAATAAGGGGTTTAAACGAGTATAGTCCACCTGATGGTAAGTGTTTACTGTAACCCATAGACATCTACATCTATCCTAGATTACTAACCATTCTCTGTTCATTTTGGAGAGGAGTTGTTACCCGTGAGGACTAAGATGGAATGCCTCGTTTCCAGTAAAATGCGTCTCCGGTTCTCTATACTCACCATACGAAACACAGTAGCATTAAGCTGCTATTTACGCTGGTATTTCGTGGGAGCATGATTCTTCCCCGGTCGAGCCGACCCGTTCGTTCTACAACTATACCAGTAATAAAGATGCAGCATGGTTGTACCACGTAATAAGTTTATAATAAAATTTGCAGTAGAATCAGTGTAACAGACATATCCCAATGGAT
Organism: Parnassius smintheus behrii; assembly: GCA_036936625.1. NCBI lineage: Eukaryota > Metazoa > Arthropoda > Insecta > Lepidoptera > Papilionidae > Parnassius > Parnassius smintheus. The sequence goes on from JAUPFT010000021.1 coordinate 2,172,143, forward strand.
CAGTAAGCCAAAATGGTAATGGCTTGCCATTTATCTTGAAGAACCAACAACTGATGGGGAAGTTTAATTTTTGAGAAGGATAAGGCGACCCCATCACTGGATAAACTGTCGATATGGTAAGATATGCAGGAAGGTTAGGGGTGCAGGTGACATAGTTCCGTGTTTTGTGGTTTACTTGAAGTCTATTTTCAGCACTGATGGATGATAATTATGATGCTTCCTTTTTTTTTGTCTTGTCATAACAATATCTTCCAGATCGACCGTAAGTAAAGGTTATAGTATACGAGGGTGGGCGCGAGCACAGGTGCACTCTTTTTTACTTCACTCTCATAGTCCGGTAGGACAGCAATTCGACGAGACCGGAGAAACCAGACGCAGGAACAACGACTTTACATGTTTTTCTACTCCGGACTTCTATTGAGTATTTCTTGACAAAAAAGCCCAAATAATTGCTTTTGGTTCTCCCGACCCTTGCTACAGACACATAGAATAACCTTTTTCTTATTTCTGCTGCCCAGAAGCAGTGCATACAATGCAGTGCCAGGCCTATACAAATATGCAGAGAAATTTCATCCCAAAAAGTGGAGAATTAGTGGAGGTCGTTCTTAAGTAGTCTATACGCTGTAACTTAGCACCGATTTCCGAGAATAATATTATGTTGAAAATATTTTATTCTCTTAAGTTCTTCAAAGTCGATTTTATTGCGTTCAATTTTAACTTTTTCACTAATGAAATAACTCCTTTTGAAATCATTGGTAGATTGTGAACTTTTAAAGCGCTATAAAAAAAACTATATATATACTTCTAATAACTAACAAAAATTGGCCAAAGAAGAGATAGATAAAAATCTCCATCTTTTAAACACATATTTAGGTTATTTAAGGGATAATGAAAGAAATTCAAAGGAAATCAATTGAAAATGTTTTCTACCAAACTTTCTTGTTTGGAACTTAACTCTTTAGGAAATGAAAATACTTTTTATGAAAACGATCCTAAACATCAATAAAGACTTTTAATTTAAATTGATTAAGGTGGGTTTATTAATTAATTCAGGATAGTAAATTACCATCAGGTTGACTATAAGATTGTTTGTCACTTAAGCTAGCAACGTCATTAATTCATTAAAGACTCGTTTTAGTCCTTTTACGTTCTACAAAAATATTCTAACACATTTACAAAGGAATTGTGTTTGTCGGTGTATCGATGATATCACAGACATTCACAAAATTTAATTTTAACTGCTGAATTCTCCGTCCACCCCCAACCTTGAAGAGCCCATTGCTGAAGACATGGTTCCAACATTGATTGTCTCATTGATGAGATTTTATTATAGTTGCCACGCTTAGCATGCAGGTTGGCAATCACAGTTTTTTTTATTAAGCTGTTCAACTGGACGATGTTGCTGCCCATCTCCTGGTTTAGATACCCACTTTCGCAATTTACGACATCCACGTAATGATATGGGATAGTGGATAATCTTAAGGTGTTACTACATTAATCGATCGATCGTCGATCGATGACATCGATCGACCGTGGAATGGATGAGTTGACGTCAGTCAAGCTGCATGATTATTTGAGAGCCCGCATCGTTCCACCGACTGCTTTTAAAAATGTCGTCTAGATGAATTTAAGCTATCTATGACCTTGAAAAAAGGGTCGCAACCACAGTTTTCTGCGTTTCCGTCTCCATAATGATAAAACGAGCAAGAGCTAACTGGCCAACAGTAAGGCGTCCTCTTCTGAATACATTTTGAAATATACTGATGATGAGCCCAAACCACATCTATTAATTGTCGATCAATGATTGAACAACGTTTTATCAACTGGTATACGTAGATCAGCTAAGGCTACCACACCAGTCGATCGACATTGATTGACGTCAATTAGTGGTGTCGATCGACGATCGATCGGTTGGTGTGGTAGCACCCTTACACCGCGCTACAGAGCATTTACAAAATACTAGATTTTGCTTGCCCGCGGCTTCGTCCGCATGTAGATTGGTAAACGACAACATTTAAAAATTACAGCCCATGGTCACCTTTATTTTCAACCAAAACCCGCGAGTTTTTGGCTGTCGATAATTTGAAACAGCTAACATAAATCTTACCATGCTAAAAGCAGAATGCCCAAATTACCCGCCACTAAAAGTTTGGCCCTCGCACTTATTAATAGTCATAGTAACTGTTAATTTGATGAGGAATTACAACCATTTAAATTGATGTTTGTAATGTTTTTACCCGACTGTCCCAAAAGGAGAGTAATTTTTTTCGGGAGTATGCATATATTATGTCTATTTCCTTGACACACTCTTTATCCTAGACGGCTCAATGGATTTTAACATATGGGGTGTCGTTAGATTTGTCTTAGTTGTGTAATGCATCTTTTCAGTAAACTTTTACGCAGTAGTTTTATAAAATAAAGTTATAATTATTAAGCTCGTTAGAATGATTGCAATGCTTTCCGCATTGTAATTATTATCCGAAAAAAATTGCTCTCTCTGCTCTACAAAAACATATATTCTATACTCTTGCTTAAAGACCACGTTATGATCGGATGGAAAGACAGATGCTGGCAAATTATTCTACTCCTTTGCTGCCTTATAGACGAATTTTTGGATTTTGGACTTAATACCTTTTGGCATTTTTAACCTTTCCGAGCCGACCTTTTCGAGACACGAGATGTAATACCGTTAACTTCTAGAATCCGGACTGCTTCTGAGAATTTCTTGACAGAAAAATCCTTTAAGTGATTTTGGTCTGACCCGGAATTCGAAACCGGGACCTAATGGCTAATGAGGCAGTCACAAACATTATATAAATATAAATTCACGCATAAATATATATTACCTATCACAAATTTATATATAAACCATTTCCAATTATGCTTATTCCACGCAATAACATTCGGCAAGCAATTGTTTCAGGTCTCGTGTGCAAAAAGCGCAAGAATTATTCTGGAACCGGCTTAAAAATGGCTCAAAATAAATTACAAACCTATTAAATAAAATAACTGTTTACTTCAACGGAATTATTAGTTCGCTATCTACTGAATCACATTTATTTAAAGAAAAACTGGGAATACAGTTTATGTTTATTTTAAGTGAGACGGGAAATACAGTTTTCTTCTACAACAATTGTATTTTATCTAAATAAACACGAAAGCAACATTGCGAAACATTTTCAGCACATTATTCTTGTTATTATATAATAAAATTAAACTGTTTAGTGGCGGTGTAAAAATATCCTCCACCCGATATCATCCAGAGGGTATCAGAACAGGCGACCGAGGAAAACAAACCGGGAGATGGGCAGCAGCGTCTTTCTGATCTATACATGTAAATGAAATTGAAGTGTCCGTCTGTAATATCGAAATAGCAGCCTTATATTGAGCTGAGGGGGGTCCATTGCATCCATAAAATCATTAATCACCATTTTTTTTTCATTTTATCCGCCTGTCATTCTATCTTCCTGGCTTATTTTCGGAATTCCTGAACCGATTATAATTAAAATTCACGGATATATAAAGAACAACGCAAGGAGTGATCTAGGTTATATTTCACCTGAAAATTCTAGAAATTTTTAAAATAAAACGCATATTTGAACCGCGCAACCGCTTATAAAAATATAAAATATATTCAGTCTCATTTAGATTACATTTGTAATACGGCTTAAAAGACTAAATGAAATCAAATGTAAACATTTGCCGACGTTTGAACTTTATGAGGTGTTAATAGAAGATAAACGTGCCCTATAATCCTCCATCTCCTCATATAACCGAAAGGATATCCATTATGTGGTAAATGCGATAGAAAACTCAATGGAATACAACATCTCTTTTCGCAACGCCGGTGTATCGAACAGATCAGAAAGTACACGGTTGTCAACGAATCGAGCCACTCTTCACCAGATGCGGTCAAGTGGAAAGAACTGGCACTAGGAGGCCCCGGCCCAGATGAAAGATTGCCTTGTAACCTACACACCGTTGTCACCACATTCTGTATTACCCATATTTGCAAAATAAACAAATTTATTCATTCATTCATTCATTCATGTAAAGTTGCAAACGGTACGCCGGCATAAAATACAGTCCCGTTCTGTAGCGTACGCCAAGTATTTTAGAGCTGCTTTTTCAGAAGTTTAAACTGTTACAAACATTTACTAAATCCTCACAGCTTATCAATCACTCTACTATTGTGAAAAGCTTGTTGGTCTAGATGTCGTCAGTGGGACTGTTGATGGAGTGGTCCGGGATTTCAATCTGAGGTTAAAATCAGTTATTGAGTGTTTCTTTCAAGAAACTCATAATAGCGGTCTCGGAAAAATTGTAAATGGTCAACGTTTTTCCTGTACCTGATCTCTCTCGGGTTGTATCGAATTGTCGTCCATCACTCTCAGGTGAAGAGAGTACACCTATCCTTACGTTCATACTAAGGCACTATAATTCCGTCCTGCATTGCTTAGCCTACCTTGAGACCGGCCGCAATGACCATAATTCACTCCGAAGAATATTTTTTTTTATAAAGCATAGCTTCTACAATAATAAACAAAATATAAAGACAAATCAATCGAGTGTCACAGCGAACTTAAAGATGGAGTGTTCTTCAATGATACCACGGGACAAGAAGGTAAAGCAAGCCTATTTCATTTAACACGCTCAGCGCCAAGCTAAGACTCGTTGTTCAGACGATTTGAGACAAAAATTTAAAAGTATTCTATATGAGCTTTTTAGTGTCCTAGAGTTTATAATAATTTATTTTCTTCCCCTCCCCACCACTCCCCCTTTATTTTTCGCTGAATATCGGCAATGATACACGTGGCCTATGAAAAAGTTTTGAATCAATACCATTTTCCCAGGCCACGTGTATCGTTATAGATACACACTAATTTAATTTTTCTTTCTCTTTAGATTTGAGAAATATGATTTGACAAATTGAAAAAAAATTAGGAAAATTTCAATAATTTGTTATATAATAGTTTTCCATTTTTTTATTTGTTTCAGAATAATTGTGAAATATCCATGTAAAGTGCATTTAGAACAAAATAAAAATGGACTTTGATAGCGACGACTCTACATATGATCCTAACTATAATCCCTTTGAAGACGGCACCGAAGAGGAAAGCAGCGAATCAGATTCAGCATCGGATACCTGGAATCTACTAGCTCCACAAAGGAGACATTCCATATTTTCAGATGATATGTTGGCCTCTCTTCCTAATATACAGAGACGTAGAACACTAAAGACACAGTTGGCAGAGACTCGAAGCTAAGAAGCTAATATTTCAAGTTCCTCTGGTACAATATCTCCTGAAATAACAGAGATGACTTGGCTAAAACGAAAGTTGGAAAACATAAAATGGGACATGCCATCATATGAAGATCCAGAAAGTATTGAAAACACTGTCCCATTCTCTGTGATGAAGGATATATTCTCTGGCATTCTAGCTCATGCAAAGCCATTGGACTATTTTGAACTGTTTCTGACTAGAGGAAAATTGGAGGAAGTAGTTGACCAAACCAATTTATACGCTGCTCAACAGTTGCTTACAACGGATGCAACTCCAAACAGCCAAATCCATGCACGGGTCCCAGTAACGGTGGACGATATGACAAAATTTCTTGCCCTTATTAGTTGGATGAGCCCTGTAAAACTCCCAAGCATAAAGGATTATTAGAGAATCCATAGGCTATATGGATTACTGCTATCAAGATCCGTTATACCGAGAAATAAATTTGAGCTGATTTTGAAATACATCCACTTTTCAGTTTTCCTTTTTTAGTTTTTTTTTTCAAACATGTTATATGAGGATTACCGGAGGTTTTTTTTAAAGATGATTATAAGTTGTAAGAAATGTGTTTATAATTTTGATTTTTTTATAAATAAAACTATTGTAAAACAATTTTTTTTCTTCCAAATTAAATCTTCAATATCCCAAGAACCATATATCCTATCCCCAACCCAAAACAACTAAAAAACTCTTCCGGACCAGAGGATTTTTTTGGTAGTAGAAAATGTATATAAAGCGTGTTCATTAGGGATACACAAGGCAAAAACCAAAAGGTAGGCTGTGTATCGTGAGTGATACATAATGTTTTGACAGTGTGTATTATTAAAAATACACATGGCGCTGAGCGTGTTAATATCCGTTCATAAACACTTAAGCTGGTTGAGAACCTTTTAATTTCAGTGTTTCAATTTTTATTTTAGAAAAACCTGTTTAAACACGCTTGAGTAATTTGTATACGATAAAAGTGGTTAAAATGACTTTTATATATTAAATAAATTTAAACAGTGAATCAAGCTGTTGATTTCTAGCAACTAGCGTGTAATTACCCTGAAAGTATTTTACTAACATAAATTAGTTAAATGCTAATTAACATAAATGTTTTTATGCAGATGATTTTTTTTCTAATATATTCTCGTACATATAATTAAAGCTGCTAGCTCAAGTGCTAAGCGCTCCCTGTACATTTCACAGTACGCGAGCAGCCTGGGTTCGATCCTCGCAGCACCAATGAAATTTTTAGTTACTTTTTTAAGTGCTTATTTAACACGAGCTCTGTGGTGAAGAAAAACTTCATGAGTAAACCTGAATACCTTAAAAATTAGAACAAAAATGTTTAAGACATGTTCTTTTTGCCAACAGAGGAACGCGGCGGATATATCCTTGCCCTAAATACCTCTCAGAAATGAGCGAAGACTTGTGCCCAGCAGTGCTGTAAATTTAACAAATGTATTGTAATGTTACACAACACACAACGTTATGTTTGTGCTTTATCATTTTATTTAAAAATACAAAATCTTCGATTAAAAACAAAAATAAATACACTCTAAACTGTCATCTTAATTTAATTTCAGTACGTGGTAGCTTTATTATGGTTGTAGCACTAACGGGTTCACTCAACCAGGAAGAACGACGTTCTCACTGAATACCAGCTTGAAATAGCAGCTTAGTACTTCTTTGTTTCGTATGATGGGTGCAGAGAACCTGAGACTCCTTTTACCGGATACGAGGCATTCCATCTTAGTCCTCAGGGTTGACACCGCATCTGCATATTGATTCTAAATCGAGAATAAATGTCGATATCTATGGGCCACGGTATCCATTTACCATCAGGTGGACTGTGTGATCAATTGTCACCCATATTCTATATAAAACAATGGGATTTAGACCAATGTGATAAAAGATCTTCAACGCTTGGATAAATAAAAAATACTCCTGCTAACTTTAAGGCCGTAATGCCTCCATCTCTACCTACGATCAGACAGGCTCGCGTTTCGCGTTGGATATTACCGGCTGATAGAGAAAGAAATCCGATCAAATACCAAAGATCAAAGAGCACTGGGAACAAAAGATTTGTACCTATTGAATTACGAATAACGATTTTAAATTTGATTCTCTGCAAGGATAAAATTGTGTTTACTTCTTTATCAAAAAATATTATACATTTAAAATATAAAAGCTGACTTAAATAGCTAACAGTGTTTGAATTCAATGCTTCAGAAGCTATTTTGAAAATATTCTATTATTTTTGAAGTGAAAACTTCTGTAGCGTTGTTGTGACTTGAATCTCAATGAAACGAAAAACTGACACTAAACAGAGACAAACAATAGATCGGGAAAAATGTTTCTACGTATTTTGTTTGTATAAAATTAAAGAGAAAAATCTCTGAACAAGTTCTTCCCAGATCTCGATACTTGCACTCGCGTTAAGGTAAATAAAACACGGAAGTTTGATATGAGAACATCACCTTTATTAAATCGAAGTGGACCCTATACTATATTACAATACCGATATGCTAGCCTGTTGTTCTTCTACTGTATGACATCCTGTCATTAAATCATCAACGTAATAATCTGTTTTTATTTTTTCACCTACATCAGGATACTGCGCCCCGTCATCTGCTGCGAGCTGTTGCAGAGTCTTCACTACAAGGTAAGGAGCCGAAGCAGTACCAAAGGTAACTCTGTCTAATACATATTCCTTGATTCCAGATCCTGGATCGTCTCTCCAAACGAGTCTTTGGTATTCTGTATCTTGATTGGCAACGCGTACCTGGCGATACATTTTAACAACGTCTGCACTTAGACAGATGGGGTTCATACGCCACCTCATGACAATATGACGTAAGTCTTGTTGAAGTATTGGTCTGACCATTAAGGTCCATCATTAAGTGATACTCCATTTGTTCCTTTGCAGGAAGCGTCGAACACGACCCTGATCTTCGTTGTCGATTTATCTTCGCGTATCACTGCATGATGAGGCAAATAAACAGAGTCACGTCTATTACAATCATTGTCAGGTACACATTTCATGTGTCCAAGATTTGAATATTCATGAATTACTTCAGTATATCTGGACTGTGTTGAACACAGGATTTTTTTGAGTCGCTGTTCAAGCAGATGGAATCTTTTAAGAGCAATGTTTCTGAAATTCCCATATTTACATTGTGGATCCTCACCTCGGAAGGGAAGTCTTGCGACATACCTCCCTGTTGGGTCTTTTTTTGTTGTTTGTTCATAGAATTCCTCACAACGTAACTCTTCTTGTACAGTATTTTGTCATTAAATGAATCAGATTCCAATTGCCAGAATTTTTTAAGTAACTCATTGTCTTCTATGTGAGAGTGCATGTTTATTATTTTGTTATGATAACAGTGTGTGGATGAGGTTTGATTTACACTGAGCTGCTGGTGTGTAGGACCTGAAATAATACATCCTACGGCTGTGTTTTGAGCTGTTGGTGTGCCATTAGGACCTCTGATTAAACCATCCCTCATCACCTGTTCATAGACATCAGCCCCAAGCAGATTGTCTATGTTGTTTGGTTTATTAAATTGTGGATCAGCTAGAATAATATCAGCCAACTCCGGCCAATCGATTGGCGCTATTTTCTTCATTGGAAGGAGGCTGGTTATAGCCCCTAGTACATGAGCTTGTACTAATAGATAAAAATTGGGATCATGGCGAGATTGAACGCTTATTTTGACCACATTTTTAGAGGTCAAAATGCTCTTATCTCCACCTAGTCCAGACACGTCACTTCGTTGAGGTATTTTTCTTAACCCTAGCAATTGCACTATAGATTCTGTCTGCCAAATGATGCCTGTGAGCCCTGATCTAACAGAGCCCTTATCAGGCATGCATCGCCACTTCTTGTTTGAGCATTAACAAGAGCGGACAAAATTTGATTGGTTGCAATTTGTTTTGTGAAATGTGCTGATATGGTTGACGGGGTTTTGGGACTTTCTAATGATGTCTTAATTTCAGACACCTTGGCATTGACTTCTAATGCAAGATCTGGTTTGGAACATCCACTACTTTGAGATTCTGAGGTAGACTTAGGGTGCAGCAAAGAGTGGTGCTTATGTTTGCATATGCGACATTTATTGTTGGAACGCCAAATACTGGCAGAGTGATTGCGGCCTAAACAGTTAAAACAGAGTTTATTTGTTTGAACAAAATTGTGTCGATTATCGTAATCAATTTTGCAAAATTCCTTACAGTTAGAAATTTTGTGATCAACTTTCTTACAGTATGAACAACTGGACTTTGGCGTTGTTGTCGGTAAAAGCGTGCAATACCTTGGGTCTATGAGTTGAAATATTTGATTTGGTCTTTTGCTTAGTATCTAAAAACTCTAGAGACCTGAAACGAGATTCCAAATACTCACGCAATTGGCTCAGAGTGGGTAATTCGTCCGTGCTGCTAATTTTTACTTCCCAACCTTAACGAGATTCAGGATCTAATTTTGAGCAAATTACGTAAATAACTATAGCATCTCAAGTGTCTACATTTATGTTTAAAGTTTTTAAACCATTCAACGTTTCGTTCATTACATCTAGAACATCTTTTATTGCACTACAATATTCGGTTACAATGTTAGGTAAGTTAATAAAACGTCTCAGTAAACAGTTTACCAAGTACTTCTTATTATTATATCTTCTGTTTGAGGTTGACCAAGACTCCACATAATTAGCTGCTGAAACTGGAATATGTCGCAGCAGTTGATCTGCTTCACCGGTAAGATGGGCTTTTAGATAGTACATTTTCTGAGCGTTATCAAGTGATGAATTAATATGCACTAATGAAACATATAGATCTCTAAAAGTAATCCATTCCGTATATGCACCAGAAAATTGAGAAATGGAAATTTTTTGCAAATTTACATTGTTTTCATTCTTTCATAAATGTTAGAAGTAGCTGAAGAACTAGGTTTTGGTTTTACTAAGGCTAGATATTCCTTTAATTCTGACTTGTAATTAATATATGTTTCTTCAGTTACTTGGTACATGTCGTGTGTAAGATATTTATTTTCGAGTAAAGCGTCTGTGGCTTCTGCAGTTAATTTTCTATGTGTATCATTAACTGTATTCCATTGAGCTTCTAGCGTTTCTAGTCTAGTTTGTAAGTATGATTCCTTAACTAATCTGTCTTTAGGAGACTTTTTAAAATTTTCATAAGCCTTTTCTATAATTGCCTTTGAACCAAGCCGATTTTTAATTGAAGATGCCATTATGTAAATTAGTTGATTCACAAAATAAAAGATTACAAATATAAAATGAATGAAATTTTATAAAGCCTATGACAAAAGTATTTTTATGATTACAATATTATTTTTAACTCTAGAGTGCACGCGCCCTTAAATACTCCTTAAGCGCACGCGCGGGCTACATGTGTAGACCAGTTGCGGATCAATTATTTCTCTGAATAAGACAAAAAAATGAGTAAAACACAGCATATAGTTACTAAACATCTTTATTTTTATCAGATTGGTTTATAAAATCAACAAACTTTGATTCCTTAATATAATTTGGAACTTAAACGTAAACCTCTTAGAAATCAACAAATATTTGGAAGGGTTGATATCTCTAAGTCTTATTTTCATATAAGAACATAATATTTATCATTTAAGGCATTTATTTGGCCTAATTGAGTCTATAATCAAAGTAACGGGTAAAAAATTAGTCTATTGGCTTATATTCAGGACACACGACTGCCTGATGTTCATCACAAATACGCCTTATAGCCTCATACTCGCGCTGCATTGTTAGCGCGTGCTACGGTCACGAGCCTGCTGTAAGAAGCACATCGATCCAAAGGCATATTTTGTTGTAGAGTTTGTTCTGCCAATCTTAGAAGTAGTCTGCCTTTCAGTTTAATATATTGGGATTTACGACGCTCAATAGAAGGTCGTGCAAGATCAAATTCAACATCTAGGAGGTATTGACGACGGATCAATTCCATTTGATGGTTGTTCATCTGATATATCACCAAACTATTTATGCCCGCCATGTTTAAAAAAATGTATAATATCGTGAGAGGCCATCGGTTACTGTTGCGAGAAACGTCATATTGGCTACACACTTTATCGAAAATATCAACGCCGTATTTACGTGATTATAAAATGTGATGATTTCAGGTTTTCTAGCATCGCCAGTCGCAGCATCAATTTTGTCATCATTGTAGAGGGTAGACAATAACAATACCCGCTCCAAATGTCGTCGTATTCATTATCCTCCAGCAGCCATCTTTGTATTTAGTCGCACAATCTGATCGAGTTACTCGACACCTAAAAAGTGATCAGAACAGTATAAAGCTACATGAAAAATCTACAAATACCAACAATAAACACTTAAAAATTGATTAACTGTACATTTTGTAGTAATACTGCACGAAATGTGTCATATTTACCTCAATTTCACCACTTGCACACTAAACACTTATTTTCCTCTAACGCTCGCGCGGGCTACAGGCGTACTCCACCAACTTCAAGGACGATTTTTGCGGACATCCTTGAGCCACGGGAGTCGGCACGCTGCTGGCGGTAGCGGGGGGTAATACTTGAGGAATACACCTAGACGATTGCGCTATAGTGCGGCAAGTTAAAATGATATACGACAATATTACACGCTGGGTTACATATGTAGCCCGCGCGTGCACTCTAGTGTTAAATTAATTTTATTTAACTAAAACTTACAATATTTCTATCGTAAAATATTGAAAGTTGTAAGAAAGCATGTGAAATATTACAATATTTTCAGACGTATTAAGTTTTGAATAAATCTTTGAATATGCAGAATCCATTGAACTGCAGAAATATTTCTACAGCCCTGTACACATGAACTCTCACAGTGTACAGTGGTATGCCTTCCTTCATCAATTAGTATAAAATGAGATAATTAAGTAATAATGCGTCATATACCTACACTACTAATTCACTTTTATCCACACAACTATTTTCTTCATCACTCAAGCCTCACCATTTTACTAAAATCTTATTTTCTTTTCAAAAAATAATTTTTCAATAAGATAAAGATCTTAAATTAAAGTTTTTTTGTAATTCGGAACCGTAAAAAGAGTCTAGAATATTTTGATTGTATTTATCTTCTATTTGATAATAAAATCTGTTAAACCTTTAAAATTACTGAAACTGTCCAATTATACCTTACCGCCGTTATTAATTAGATATCTAGTAAACAAAGTAATATTGTAAGTATTCCTATCCAGTTTTCATATATCTACATGAATTAAAATATCCTCTGGAAACATGTTTTAACTACTACTACTGTTTTTTTTTCTAAAAAATTTAAATAAAAATTATTTTACTGTAAACGATTAAGTTTAAAAATAACCCCCGTTCTTTGATCTGTCTATCCAACACTAACGAATGACGAAGTATTTATAAGTACTTATTTAAAAGAACTAGTATTTTTCATTTATAAGTACTTATTTAAAAGAACTAGTAACATTTTAAAATAACTGACACTGCTCAGGTATATCGCCGTTATTATACATCTAGCAAATAAATTGAACGAACATAAAATAAAAACATTAATTAAAGATGTTAAAAATTCATTAGTTAAGGTCTGCGTTATAAAATAAAATGATGTACCTTACTTAGTTTTGTTTTATTATGCGTATTTTAGCTTATTCATTTTCACACATCTTTAATATAATAGATTTACACAAAGTAGCACCTGATTCTTATCTTCATCATCATCATCATCATCACAGCCCTTCACAAGTCCACTGCTGAACATAGGCCTCCCCCAAGGTATTCCACAAAGTACTGTGTGGCATACCTTGGGGGAATCTTATCTAAACAATATAAATACAGCCAAAATCTTTTTTTATTGTTACTGGAAAAAATTGAAATCGCTTTTAATTTTCAAGGAAGAAGAACCAGAATAAGAATAGTAAAATAATAAACAGAAGAAATATTATGGAATGATCATTTCGTCAATTTTTGTTTGTGCAAATAAACAAAATAAATTTACGGCATATACGAGTCTAAATCAGTCAGATTGGTTTCAAAATCAGCCACTTCCGCCAACCTTCCTTTTTTCTAATTTAGCCGTCGACAGTGTCCAATGCTTAACTACTTCTTTCTTATATAATACAATTTACATACCTTTTTTATAGTAAACATAATCTATTAAATTCAGAAATAATACAAGATTTATACAAAATTGATTTCTTCACTTTACACAAGAAACGACAAAAGAACGTCTTGTCTTACCAAAGGCACTAATAAATACCTTACTGATCAAAGCGTTTCTCCTACACTGAAGAGAGTATCATCTGTGAATATGGCGCCTTAGCTTAGGTTACAAAGTGTAAGATGAAAAATAAAACTTTTTTTTGAATGCCAGCAACGCATCTGCAATTCCCTTGGTGTGGTAGTTTTTTATGAGCGACGGAAGTCACTTACCATCAGGTGAGCCTCATACCCGTTTTCCCTCTCTTATATAAAAAAATCATCACTGCTGTTCAAACAGTATACGGTAATTTTGAGAAAAATAAACTGTAAATTTATGTGTGATGCGATGCCTTTATAATGAATATAACTGTATAAAATTAAAAAAAATTATAATAAATTTATTACGACACATTTGTAAAAAATAATGTAAACTTAGTTATAGATAAAATATACAAATATTGTAGAAATAAAAATTACCATGTAAGACGCGTTAAAATTGTTTCAAGAATGTGTACTTTTATAAGTATGTAGTGTTAATATAAAGTACATAATGGAATTATAATATTATTATTATAGTTTACGTACTAAGAACATAATATAAGCAAAATATTTTATGTTCTATTCAGTAAACACGAAGCTTTTATGTTTATCAATATAAAAATCCATAAATGTAACCAATAAATCAATATTTATTATATATTTGAATGTAATGTTATTCGAAGATTCTGATGCTCAAAATAAATAAATTTAAATGTACGAGTATGTAGAAAGGAAGTAGCGTAAACAATTATAAGCCAGTCCTTGACTGTCCAATATGACGGTAAGTGGTAATATAAGACAACGATGGTAAAGCACACTGATAAAGATTAATAAAAGCCGATTCACTCTTGTCTTGACACACACACGGTTATCGTAGAAAAAGACAGATGCTGCCAAATTATTTTATAGTTTTCTCTCTCCTTTCCTGTATTCTTTCCTTTGCTAAAGGTATTACGAACAACAAAGCAAATCGTTTAGGTCTAGTTAGATTTCTTACTTTATTTATTTGGAGTTTAGGAGTTCAACTTCTAAACGGACGCATCCATTGCTATAATCCAGTTTGAAGGGTAAGAGAAGGAATGCCAGTATTATTACAGTCAGCAGGTTAAAACACTTCATAGTAAATAATTATAAGTGGTGAAAAACTATTAGTTGCCTTCTCTGTTTGAAGTGAAGTTGGAAGCTAAAAGGGGAATGTATAGCCTGTAATTATTAATCACGACCATCATTACAGTCCTCTGCTGTACATAGGCCTTCTCCGAGGAGCATTATATGATATTATAAATTGAATAATTATAAATTACGTTTATGTCAAACAAAATTGCTAAAAATATCATGATGTTATTGTACTTTTATAAAATTGAACTAGGAGTTCTTGAGGGTAAATATAACAAGTGTTCAGTACATAGATCTGTGCGTATAATAATATAAATTTTAACAGGTATCGTTAACTTAATTTAAAAAATTTAAGTTAACGATAAATTTACTTTGCAATTTACTAAGAATACGTAATTTACAATTAAATTATAAGCTTTATTTAATATGCAATACTTTAACAGTTATGAGCCACCAGCACCCATCGACTTCTTGCATCTCTTACGAGGTCATCGTTTCATCTAGTGGGGGGGGGGGGGGTGGCGCTATCCACTTTGCATACCGGTACGTGGCTGCCACTTGAGATTCCACCCCATCGGTTCTCGCTTTTTCAACGGTAGGCCCATTTTCACTTCAGCTTACATAACTTACTTCATACTTTATTACAATTGATTGCTTTATTATGCAATATAGCTTAGTGCTACAGGATTCCGTTACACAAATTATGTATTTCCAGTATTCAATAGACATGCAAATGAAGCATGATGATTGGAACGCCATGTTTAGCGACATTGCCTACATGTACGTCGATAACGGGAATTTATTGCTGGCAACCATTCCCAATTTAAAAAAGGAATATTTCAGAACAGTATACAAGAGATATTTTATATTTACGCGAATAATATACATTAAATAAAACTAATTTTACGGAATGCAATCCGTAGACATTCTATGCTTCATGGATTTTTATATTTTTTATATCGGTAAAATAAGAGTGACAAACGAGCACTCTGTCTACCTGATGGTAAGTGGATGCTGTGGTCCATAGACATCTACATTTATCCTCAGTTAAGAATCAAATTTCAGATGTATTGTCACCCATGAGGACTAGGATGGAATATCATTTATCCTGTAAAAATGGTCTCCGGTTCTCTACACTCACCATACGAAATACAGCAGTATTAAGCTGCTATTACACTTACGCTGGTATTCTGTGAAAGCGTTGTCCTTTCCCGATCAAGCTAACGCATTGGTGTTATTTTATTCTCTTCATTATTATATCTACCTTATTCTATTCTATGAAAAATTATCATTTAAATCGTTTCAGCCGTTTTTGAAAAATCGTTAAACATAGATACATACATACATACGTACGCGTCGAATATAGAACATTCTCGTTTTGAGAGCTCGGTTAAAAAGTGTAAATTTTTAATTTAACGAAAGTTAAACAACGCTATTATTTATACGTAACAAAACCACAATAAACTGCAAAAACAATATGACGTTAGAGTTGGCTTCAAATAAATTCTCACGCGATTTACCTATGCATGTAGAAACTAAACGGAACTGTATATGTTCGCAAAACGACGTTGAAAATAATTCTGCGTACAATTTAAACGGATGTATGATTCGTTTGCCAGTGCCACTCCTCTAACTTAGTGTTTGGTGATTATTTACACATCTATTTCATTTTAATACGAGATAAACTGCTGAATTTAATTTAATGAACAGTATATATTTAAGGATTTTACTACCAGCATGTGTTGCCAGTAAGGACTTATGGATCTGAGACGTGGTTTTCCACTGCTGCCAGTATGAGCAAGCTCAAGGTCGCTCATCGAGTTATAGAAAGGGCTATGCTCGGGATTTCTCTGCGTGATAAACTAAGAATTTAGAATATCCGCAATAGCACCATAATGTCCGAAATAGCCCAACGGATTAGTAAGCTAAAGTGGCAATGCGCCGGCTATAAGGCTCGAAGAACGGACAACCAATGGGTTTGGCATGGTTCATACGGGTAGGCGAAGTGTGGGGCGACCCCCGATTAGATGGAGTGACTACCTGCAACGACATGCAAGAAATAGACGAATTCAGATGGCTCCGGAGTGCTCTTTGTGGCGTAATCTATTATAATTTATGTTAAATAAAAAAGTTTCTGTTTCTGTTTATCCGGCGGGTTTTTATACCATGAAGCCCGTGGCATAGATATTTTCCTAACATATTCTAGAGTAGACATTTTAATTACGAAAAATGTTATTAAAATTAAATTCAAAACATGTGCACCTTACATTCTGTGTACATCATCAATGAATTTGTAAATTCCTTGGCCTTTAACCGACCGTCAGGTAAAAGCTTACTACAAATGAATATTATTTATTAATAGATCAATTTGATAAAAATTTAATAAAAACACAATAAATCCTAAAAATATCTATACCGTCGGTTTCTGCTTTATAAACATATTACCATTTTTCCTTTTGATTAGAAAGTCAACCAATTCAAGTTTGATTTCCAATAATCTTAACTTTTACGATTAAATTTTTTATCGTGTAGTGGCGGTGTAAGAATATCCACAATCCCATATCATCCCGTGTGTGTCCTAAGACAGCGGGAAACAAATCAGGAGATGGGCAATACCGACTTCCTAATAACGAGTAAATACAAAACCTTGCGGCTTCCAACCTGTCGAGCGTGGCAGCCATGGCATATTCACCTTATAAGGCAATCTAAGGGGTGGCCTATGTTCAGCAGTGGACTACAATAGACTGTAATGGTAGCGGTAACAATTTCATTAAAATCAGTCTATTTGAAACAACACGTAGTGAATAAAGAAATATAATATCATGTAAAGGCGAGCCGCAACCTACTACGGTTGCAACAAGAATGGGTCGACGCGGGTACAAATACAATAAAGGCATAGTTGGATAAAACTTTCTCAATAGCAAAAGAAACACAAAGCCACTGTTTGTTTTTCAGATTTTTTAGTTCACTTCGCAGTAACGTTTGAATTTTAGTGACAAAAACATTAAAAATAAAAAAACAATACAAATAGTTTTTAAATTTAGGTACTATGGTCGTACATCAGTTTTGAAGATATATGTAAATATGATTCCAGTGCAGCTTGAAAACGTATATTATAACGATTAAGACGCCGCTGCAAAAATAAATCAAGGCGTAATTATTGTAAGATCAAACAACAGTTTTATTTAAAATGCCGCAAATTTATACGAGTATTATTCCAGTGTACTTAATGGCAACCTATGGAAGGATGGGAATAGGAATATATGAGAATATTTTTTTCAGTCGTGGACCTTTAATGGGATGTAGTGAGTGATAGAATAGAATAGAATACATTTATTAAATATAGGTAATAGGCTTTTCATATTGAAAGTCATTTCATACCATACCAATGGCTCGGAAAAATCTTTGTTCAGGGAAGAAGAATGATACAGCCTTTAAACATTTATTAGACGCAGACATCATCTCATTCATAAGTGGAGGAAAAGAAATATGTCGAAGACATATAAAGTCTTCAAACATGCATTGAGCCAGCGCGGCGAAAACTTCCTTATAAAACCCTTCTCAGAATTAATGGTATCTCAGTTCAAAATTCAAAATACCCCAAAGGCTGTTCACCATCCGTGGTGATAGTTATGTGGTTACGTTGGGTGAATCTTTTATATTTTTAGTAATATATTTCAATTAGAATATTCCAGTAAAAACTTAAACCTAACAGATAACTAACAGGCGGTTAAATTAGGCTTAGGGTCTAAATATGATTCAGTAAATAGGTTATACCTAAATGTTTGTTAACACTAAATCCTAACTAACAATAACGTAGTTTGGAAAGTCCAACCTTTTGAATTAATTCTATTGCTTTATTAATTATTTTGTATTCTATTGCAAAGTATTTTATTATGTTGTTGTGACCAGGATTAAGAAAGGAATGCTTCGGTGGTTTGGTCATGTAGAAAGAATGAATGAGGAAAGAGTGACAAAGCAAATTAATATGGCAGATGTGAACGGCCGAGTCGGTAAGGGACACCCTAGAAAAAAGTTGATCGACCAAGTTGGCAATATTTTGAAAATGGGCCACGTTAGAAGTACCCTTAACCGACGAGCATGTATGCGCAGATATATGGATGTAAAGGAGGCGAAAGAGGTATGTCAGGATCGTGCCAAATGGAAGTCCGTAGTCTCTGCCTACCCCTCTGGGTGACAGGCGTGAGTGTTTATGTATTTATGTATGTATTTTATGCTGGTACATCGCTTGCAACTTTACAAAGCGCAAGTTCGGCCTCACATTGAATACTGTTCTCATCTCTGGGCCAGGGTACCCTAGTGCCAGCTCCTTGCACTTGACGGCATCCGGTGCAGAGCGATTCGAATCCTTGACAACCGAGTTCTTTCCAATCGACCCGATTCACTGGCGCTGCGTGCGTCCCTTTGCCATTTGGGGAGTGTTCTGAGGAATTGTTCGGATTAGTTCCAGCCGCCAAATTTCACGAACGCACATCGCGTCAAAATTCCCGATACCATCCTCACCATCTGGATGCTTGGCGGTCCACCACTGTGCGTTTTACTAGGAGCTTTTTTCCTCGTACCACTTCTCTGTCGAAATTTTTACTACCAGCGATTTTCCAGACCGATACGACTTAGGGACCTTCAAGAAAATTACTTAGCTCTTTTCTAAAAGGCCGGCAAGGCACCTGCAATTTCCTCGGTGTAGCGGTTATTCATGGGCGGCAGCAGTCACTTACCATATCGTGAGCCGCGTGCTCGTTTGCCCCCTCATGTAATAAAGAAAACATAAACAGACTGCAATGAAATGACCGTCTGCTAAGTGAATGACGAGTCAATCCATTTTTTATAGAATAAGTGAGAAAAACGAGCACACAGTCCACCTGATGGTACATGGATGCCGAAACTTTATCCCCTATTAAGAGTCAAAACGCACATGCGTTGTCACCCCTGAAGACCAAGATATAATACCTCGTTTCCAGTAAAATCCATCCAATTCCAGTAAAGTCTAATGCTGAACGTAGGCTTCCCCCATAATATATTGCCTTATATTTAGTTTGTCATAGTTGCCAGGCTTAGCTGGAGGGTTGCCATAGCATAATTAGAGTAAGAATCACAATAACCAAAAATATTGTTGTGAACTATTATTTCAAAAACAAAATTAAATCCTGGGTTAGACTGCTTTTCCAGGACAAAGTTTTTCCCGATTCAGTATTAAAGTAATATTTCCTTTTAAGAAAAATTAAGAATGTGTTGACTTTACAACGTGATAGGAAAAAAAAACACTAGCTTGAATGTTGTTGACCAAAGATCCAGGTTTTTTTTGTATAGGACAGGGTGGGTGGCAAACAAGCACACAGTCCACCTAGTGGTAAGTGGTTGCTGTGGCCCATAGCCGTCTATATCTATCCTCGATTACGAATCGAAACGCAGATGCGTTGTCACCCTTGTGGACTAAGATGGTATGCCTCGTTTCCAGTAAAAAGGGAATCCGGTTCTCTACACTCACCATACGAAACACAGCAGCATTAAGCTACTGTTTTACACTGGTATTCTGTGAGAGCGTGGTCCTTTCCCGTCGCACCGACCCATTCGTGCTACAACTATAATATAGCCGCAGCGTAGCTTTAACAAGTTGTGAAAACAATTCGCTGACATCAACAACCTGCTTTATAAAAAAAGAAACGTTTAAAACGATTCAGCCTTTCCGAGTAATCGCTAAACATTAAAAAAACAAACACGTCGCATATAGCTCCGGTTTTTGAACTCGGTTAGTAAATCTAAAAATAAAAGTATATCAGTTCTCTGTATTACGATTCAAAACATTTCAAAATTTTATTTTTGAAAATAATTTTATAATACACAGTCATTAATTATGAGGTTGTTCTGGGCAGGTCCTTCTGTGTAGGTATGACCCTCTTAACTATTTTCACCGGTGAACAGCAGACTGGAGGGTATAGAGAGTCAGTATATTTACAGGCTGCAAGGCATTCCATGTTAGTGCTCAGAGTGGTTGAGGTTTGCTTGAGGTTGACTTCAGGTGTTTGTGGACTTAGTGGTCGGATGGTAAGTGGCCATCAAGTGAACTGCAAGTTCGTTTGTGACTTAAGTTTTATAAATAAAAATAATGAAGATGCCATATCGTGCTCGACTTAGCCTTTATCTTTTCTTTTTTCAGTATTTTTCGAAAACGTTAGGTTTTTCCTGATGAACAAACATCCAGACCCGTAATAAATATTTGTGGGCCAAACAAATACTTAATCCGTGCAGGATATATATATATATATATATATATATGTATATATATATATATATATATATATATATATGAATAAATTGGCACACAACTTATAAATAATTGAAATTAAAACATAATTTCTTTTAATTAAGATATTAAAGTTAAGGGAAAAAAGTATTTTACTAGTTAAACCGTATTTAAAGCTTAAATTAAGTAAAAAAATACTTGTAAAATCCCGGCCGTCTGTAAGTAAAGTGCTTAAGACTGGCTGTGTGGCCTCGCTGTATTGCAAGGCTGATCCACTCACCAAAATATAGGTTTTTGGATGATTAGAGACATTGACGAGGCCTGATGAGATAAACGCCTTACCAAAATTATTAATGAACAAGCTGAAGGTACTCCGGTTTAAATAAGACATCGGAAAGTCGAACACCTGAATTCCCTCGTGACCATGCACAGAGTAGGAAGAGTACTTGCGTATGGCCATGGGTGCTGAAAAGCACCCGAAACGTCGGGAATTAAAAATAACTAAGTTTAAAAAGGATAAAACTTCTTCGATGGGATGAGACGTGGAGTTGCGGAAAGTAGACCAGAGCTAACTATATAAACTAAACTTATCGCGATAAATTCCGTAAATATGGTTTTATTCAATATGTATCGTTCGCGTAAATATAAATTAACATTTCTCTAGTAAACAAACAATTTGAATCAATAATTACTACATTTACGTTTTTAACTGACTTCCAAAAAAGGGAGGATGTTAACGGTTTGTCCTTATGTTCGTTTTTCGTATGTTACGCGATATCTTCATCTGTTGTGGACCGATTTTGACAATCCTTTTTAAATCAAAACTTAGGTTTTATTTTCGGAGTAATCTCATACAGGTACATTTGTAGAAAAAACTCTCCTAAATGTAGCAAAATGGGAAACGAAATTTTTAATGGAACTATTTCGGCAACATTGAGATTCTGATAATTCTTAATTCACTCCAAAGGGTAAAAAATTACTCTTAACGAAAACTAAAAACCAAGTTAAAAAAAAACTAAAACAATTTCACATTCTACAGTTGTTTAATTATTCAATACACTTAAGGTTATTGTAGTATAAATGAATACACGGTTGAAAATAACCCCTGGGGATGAGGTGGTCGCTTCCAAGCTGTTTCTAAAATACATTTTGTAAAAATTTAGTGCAACTTTTCGTATTGTATAATTTAATTTAAAAAGGAAAGTCCCGCTGCTAGTTCTTCTTATGACGGAGGCTTTTTTCCCAACCCGTGGTAAAAAAATAATGACTTTCAATAAGAGTTAACGTTACCGTTACCGTTACAGTCTATTAAACGCCTCTGTTGAACATAGACCTCACCCATAGAGTACCTCATAGGGCGGATATTTGCCACAGTTGCCACGCCTGGCAAGTGGGTTGCCAACCGCAGTTTTTTATTTTTTATTGTCATTACTCCTGCACCCTCTGTCGCCTCTTACGACACCCACGGGATGATAAAATAATAATTAAAGTTAACATGTAATCTGTATTGAATATAAAATTATTCTATGCTATTCTTAGCACCGACTGCTGAATGTGAAATTACTTTATATTGTCTTTAGTAATTTAAAGTCAGTTGTAAGTTTTTATTCAAAATTAACTTTTTTCTAATAGAAAAACGTAGCGCTGCGTAAATTACATGTGATGTCGAAACCATGCTCAACTTCTAGATACGCACTTACACACACATCTGTCTGATTACCTCTTTCTTTATTTATCAGCATGTATAAATTCACTGCTGGACGCACACATGTGTGAGTGCGTGTTCTCATAACAAGTTGAGCATGGTTTCTGCATTAGTTAAATTGACGCAACGCTCTGTCTTTGTTTCTTTATAGGTCTGAGTAAATACGTTCGAGGTTTGAGTGACATAATAATGATTTTCTTACAATATAAATACTGGTAGATCTAATTCAAAACTGCAGGCTTCCCTTGTTGTTGCTAGGTTTTACCACTTTTATCATGTCAAATTTTGTCAAAATATTAAAATTTACTAAAACACAATAGAAAAGGCGCGCTGATTTAGATTTTATGGTCAATATTTTTTTTCTTATAGAATAATAGTTACAAACGAGCACAGAGTCCACCTGATGGTAAGTAGATGCTGTGTTCCATTAAAGTCAACATCAATCCTTGATTGAGAATTATAATACAAATGCGTAGTCACCCCTGAGGGCTAAGATGGAATCTTTCGTTTCTAGCAAAAAGGGTCTCCGGTTCCCTACACTCACCATATGAAACACAGCAGCATGAAGCTGCTATTTTACAGTGATATTCTGTAAAAGCGTGGTCCTTCCCTGGTCGAGCTAACCTATTCGTGCTTCAACCATAAGTATATAAGCCAATAAGTATATAAGACCAGCATACTACGTCTAAATAAATGTTAAAAATATACCAAAAGTACAAGGAAGGCTCTCGTTATTGAGGGGTTTGTCATAATCTCTCCGACGAGCCTGTGCCATTTGTGGACGTTTGCGGACTGGTAATGAAGAAAAAGAATCGTAGAAATTAGTAATAAAACAAAAATTCCAATATTTCATATTTCAGGAGGAAGTTTTCTTAAATAGAAGTAAGAATTCAGAGCCATTCATACATATAATACTCTGTGTTACGAATGCTGAGTGAAGAGATCCGGATACCCTTTTAACTGGAAACAAGGCTTTCCATCTTAGTTCTCAGGGGTAACAATTCATCTGCATTTTGATTAGTGGCGAATGGGTCGGCTGTAGTTGTAACTATACCAGGAATATAGCTGTAGCATGGCTCTTACTAACTAACTTACTAACTTTGCCTGGCGTATATGGACTATGAGAAAGCCTTTGATTCCGTCGAAATTTGGGCGGTGCTACAGTCCCTTCTGCGGTGCCAAGTTGACTGTCGGTATATCGAAGTGCTGAAGTGTTTGTACAGTAGGGCTACGATGGCTATCCGAGTACAGAACCAGAGTTCGAAACCTATCCAACTGCAGAGAAGTGTAAGACAGGGTGACGTTATATCTCCGAAACTCTTCACCGCTGCGTTAGAAGACGTTTTCAAGCTACTGGACTGGAAAGGATACGGTATTAATATCAATGGCGAGTACATCACTCACCTTCGATTTGCCGACGATATAGTCCTCATGGCAGAATCGCTGGAGGACCTTAGCACTATATTCAATAATAGGATGGGTCTTAAGATGAACATGGACAAAACAAAGATCATGTTTAATGTCCATGCCACAAACCTATGTCGCTAGTTGTTGGGAGCACTAAGTTAGTAAGTTGTTGATGAGTACGTTTACCTGGGACATATAGTCCGACTGGGTAAGTCAAGAGTCAGATTCAACTCGGCTGGGCAGCGTTCGGAAAATTACGACACATCTTCTCGTCAGGCATTTGTACAACTTCCTTGTAAGAAGTTGTACAAATGCCGGGAAAATAGTAATCTGTTGGAGCAAGGGCCGGGGAGTACGGTGGATGAGCAGGCATTCCAATTGTAGCTCATCGAACTTAGTGGTTGTTTATTGTGCAGTGTGTAGTCTTGCGTTGTCGTGAAGCAGCAGTGGCCTAGAGCGATTGACCAATCTCGGTTATTTAGTAGCTAGTTCTTCCTTCATGGTTTGCAGTTGCTGACAAAAAATATTTGCCGTAATCGTTTGGCCAGATTTTAGAAAGCTGTAGTGAATGTCACCGGCGCTAGTCCACCAAACACTTAGAAGCAACTTTTTCTGAGTCAATTTTCGTTTAGGGCAGGATTTGGCTGGGTCTCCAGGGTTCAGCTATTGCGACGAGCGCTTCGGATTATCGTACAGTATCCACTTTTTGTCACAAGTAATGGTTTGATTTAAAATCCCTTCATTTTTGTGTCGGTTGAGTAAAGTAACACAGCAGTCGACGCGTGTTTGCAAGTTCGATTCACTCAATTCATGAGGTACCCATCGTGCAAGATCTTTTACTTTTCCGATTTGCTTCAAGTGGATTAATATAGTTTTATCACTTACCCTGACCCTGCAGCTATCTTTGAAGTGCTTTGTGATTGACTCGCTTCCAGGATAGCCTTTATTCTTCATTTCCACTTTGCTTTTCGGCTGTCCACGGGGTTGGTTCTGAAGGTCGAAATTTCCAGAACAAAAACGTTGAAACCAAAAACGTACCGTGCTTTCTTTTACGACACCAGCGCCGTACACATTATTAATCCTTCGAATTGTTTCTGCAGCACTGGTGCCACGGTAGAAATCGTACTTGTTAATATACCGATATTTCATGTATTAAATTGTGCGATAATAAGCGACGCCAAAGAAAAAAATAATGAGGAAAAATCAAATGAATGACTGTTTTCAAAACTCAAATGTACCAGCTAAATGAACATTGAAGTAATATGTACTTACGTACTAGAAAAGCTATTTCAAACAAAAAATGTGCGCTACTCTGTGTTCGCGCTGTTGGTTTTTTTTATAACAGAATAAACATAGGTAGAGTGATCAGTAGGTAATAGTAGATTGTATTGTTAAATAGGTTAATTATATCGAGAACAATTCTTGAATTTTGTATATTATTTTTGCTCATTTAATTTAATATTATATGACAATTACATTTTAATGATATTTTTATCTGAATATTTAAAACATATCTGTCAAATAAAAAAACGTACTTAATGTATGTTTAACAAAACTTATTAATATAACATTAAAATTACAAATATATTTATTTAAATTAGAATAAGAGTCGTCCATAAATGCTGGGCACGCGAGAGTTGAAAATGGACGAAAATATTCCTCTTTGACTTTGATGTGGAAACCTAAAAGTAAAATATAAGAGTACTGAGCAAATTTTAGAGTGTAATTATGATAACGTATATATGTTTCTACAAAAAAAATGTATATAATGATATATTCGTGCTGTACTCAAGTACCCACAAAAATGTCGCATCTGAACAAATTATTTTTATAATCTATATTCCATGACACGAGATGGCGTCTTAGGAATAATTTGTTTCATTATTAATATATGATACTTTATTAGTGATTAAGTATCTTATTAACCGATGAAAAGTAATTCCTTGGTTTATACTGACATTTCTTGATTTATTTGTGCAATATCTAAGTACACACGACGGCATATTTTTATGAAGAGATTTTTTTAAATCAACACTACACGTGACAACTCTACAAGTGCCTAGCGAGTGACTGATTAAAGTGCGGTGTAAGCACCGCAGTTGAACGGAACAGAGTAGCTGAATGCAGTGTCGCCTCTTGTACATAGTACATACACAAAAAGGTAGACGTTATTAACAAGCGAGCTCCCGGTTTTTATTGAAAAAAGTTTATTTATCCTACAATTTTAGATAAAACCCATATCACGTTATAAATGTCAGTTCCGTGTACCTATGTTGTGAAATCAAACGTAAACGAAGTGAATATAGTGCTTTTACGAACCGAACAGTTTAATTATTGTGCAAAAATAAGCCGGCAGCCATAACAGCTGGTTCGACGGGCAAAGCAGAACAGCAGGTAAAAAACAGTGCTACGCGCAGTGCAAAGTGATTATATTTGCTTGCGCCCATTGACTGCATCGATATCACGTCATCGCGCACGCGCAGTGCTACCTGTCATAGATTATTTAATTGCTTATGCGCATGTACACGAACAATCACTGTAAGTTTATGCCTATTGTGAAGTCTTAGTATTAATATTAATTTTGCATAACAATATACTCCTGCTGCGAGGGATCGATAGACAAGGAATCAACGATGTTATGCACCCATTGTGGTGGAGCGTTTCATTACAGTTGTGTGGACCCCGCAAACAGCTACGATTTTTCAACTATCGATACAAACAACTGGACCTGTCCCACTTGTACAGCCAAAAAGCCAAAGGCGATTAAAGGCGACAATACTTCCATACGTTCGGGCGCATCACAAGCATCGGCAAATAGTACCGTTACCCAACGTCACAAAAAGAATAATACGTTTTCGGAACCTTCATCAAAGGTTCAAACCAGTAATACAGTTAATCAAATCACAGTTTCTTCGCTTGAATTGCGTGAGATAATTAGGCAGGAAATTGGACAGGAAATTATAGAATTACAGAAAAGTTTGGAAGCCAGATTTAAGAACCTATTAAATACAAAATTCAAGAGAATAGAAGATGAAGTGGAGGAAGTCAAGAAATCAGTCTCATTTATAAACAACAAATATGAAGAAATTAAGACACAGTTGGTCAACCAAGAAAAATCTTTAAAATTCATGGATGTCATATCGGCTGATATGGCCCAATTGAAGACTTCATTAAATAAACTGAAGATTAAGAATAATACAAGAGATCAGTGGGCCAGACGTTCAAATATTGAAATCTGTGGAGTTCCTGAAAAGAAAAATGAGAACTTGATTACAATCATAGAAAACTTTGCAAAAAAAGCGGATATACCATTTAACGCCTCCACTGATATGGATTTCGTAACCCGTGTTGCGTCCTTGCCGTTGCCAAAACGTATAATTGTGCGTTTCATGTCTCGTTACTATAAGGATGAGTTTCTGAGTAAGGTATGTCAGCTTAAAAACTTGAAAGCTAGCGACATCGGGTTTTCAGGCAACAATTATTATGTCTTCTTCAATGATCATTTAACTACATCTAATAAACTACTGCTTCAAAAGGCAAAAGCTAAAGCTAAAGATTGCAATTACAAATTCGTGTGGGTAAAAAACTGTACTATTATGGTGCGTCAAGGTGAAAGTAGTCCTGTGCTACATATTAACTCCATGAATGATTTATTCAAAATAAAATAGGTACCATTATTTATTTTTATTCACAGAATAATAAAAAATACAAAGTTTTGCATATTATTATCCTTTTTTCGGTTGGAGTGAATTACTAAAGACTTTAAAAAGCCCTCAACCCCAATTATTTTGTATAACTCGTTGGTCCGCTCTATATTAGAATATTGATCAACAGTTTGGAATCCTCAATATAATATTTATATAGAGTCAATTGAAAAGATCCACAATAATTTTCTGAAGCATATCCAATTTAGATTAGCCAGCGATGCCTGTATTTGGTGTAAAATAGCTTTTGACCTAAAATCTCGCCGTACTGTCAGGGATCAGATGTTTTTATATAAAACCACTTCTAAATGAAATAAGTTTCAGATGTCAAAGGATAATTGCTAGAAAGAAACTTTTATTTTTTACCTCCACTATGCGCACAAAATATGGCAGGAACAATTTTATAACTCGTGCATGTAATTCGTATAATAAAAGCTTTTCACATGTAGATATATTTTTTCTATCATATGGACAGTTTAAGAAGGAAATTGAAGTTGTAATGGATAATAGTTAAATGAATAGCTAAATTATCATTTCACTTAAATATCACACATTACTTTGACTTAACTTCGCTTTATTTTTTGCACACCTAATGAAAAGGAAACAGGTTCGGAAGGATCAATTTAAAACGAACCAGACGGGCTGGAACGTTCGATAAAGAAACAGAAGGGAGGAATCGAGGCTTCTCTCGATCCGGCCTCCTATAACGCCTACGTTGGGTTCGGGAACAACGTATGTGATCTCCGCAACGGAGTAACACACTAGGGCGATAACCTCTTTCTTTTTCAGCAAGTAGGTTCAGACGGAGATTACGGGTCTTCCGAAGTCGTCCCGGTCCCGACGCCTTAATTCTTCGATGTGGACTGTATAACTTTAGGGATGAATTACTTGGGAATAAAACAGCAATTATCTTCAAACCGATCCGTGAGAGAGTAATCACTTTTCCCTATCACTTCCCTACACTTATTCTTGACTGCTGGTTTTTCACTTTTCCCGAAGGATTTTCTTATTTTTCCGAACTATTTCCCCGAACGAATTGCAATAAAACCCGTTCACTAAGCTACCCCCAGAACTACACGCGAAAGTGAGCCGCGCCATTCGCGTGCCTGCGCAACTTAACAACATGAATTTGTACTATTACTCTCTCACGTTTCACTTAATTTCTTTATTCACATAAATCATACATAAATACAAGTTATCTATTTAGATAGCACAAAACAATATCTACACCATGATATATATTATTTTTCCGTATCACAAAAATCCTTTAATTTATAAAACAAAACATGCCTATTTTAATCACAAATTCAAAATCCAAACTTCTTAAATATTTAACACAGAAAGTTAAAACAATGTTTCCCACTTGAATTTATACATATGTTAACTAATACAATAGTTTAATTTACATTTTCTCTATTTATTTCACTATTTAAAACACTTTTAAATTTCTTATACAAAACTATCATTATTTCACTTATACACAGGAATTTTCACATAAAATAACACAGAATTCACCTTTTTAGCACGTACAATCAACCTGAAATATTTTACAAGTCATTTTTACATAAATTGCTGAAATTACAAACATTTTAAATTTTTACATATTCGGCCTCCTAAGGGCGTGGCCAGCGTGCTTCCGTGAACTCACACTATTTGAACAACTAACTTTGCACGGCTCTCGGCTATCAGAAAAAATGAAAGTCTGAAATACACTTAATTTTAACAATATTAAATAAGTAAGTGCTTCTACATAATTTTCAAACAGTAGGAAACTATCTCTGATAAGATTCTTATCAGTTATCATGCTTCTTATCAGATAACAATACAAGTGAATGTTCTCATTAATCAATCATAACAAATAGGCATTTGTTTTCGTACAAACATATCAAACTTATACAAGATAATACTTATGCAATTAACTTCCGTTAATTCTGTTTATGCACAGAGTGATCATCTCGACCGGGGAACCAATCCGATCTCTAACTTCACTTTAATATTCCTTTGAATTTACATCGTTGGAAAGACGATTTCAACCGGGGAACAAATCCGGTAACATAATTTATAACATAAAATTCCCTATATGAATTTATTGAAAGATATTACTTAGAAAACAGTAAACTAGTCCGGCCTGGGAGTTGAACCCAAGACCTTCATATCATTAATTCGACATTTCTTTAAGATTTAACTAAGCATTCTCTTATCAGAACATTTCCATTGGACAATGAGTCTTCGAAAAGTTATTCGTCATCGGTTGACTTAACAAACTGAAACATTCTTATAGGCGCGTCCCCAACAATCTCCCCCCCGTGTTTTAGCACCATCATTTGGGAGGCGTCGCGGGTACCAGGACTATTATTCTGGATGTAGGTCTCCTCAAGATACCTGTGCTAGTAATGACGTCAACCACTCTGGTGTGACCGTCTGGTCCCGGTAACGTTCTACTAATTTTGCCTTTCGGCCACGTATTTCGTGGCAACGAATGATCTATTATCAAAACAATATCGCCTTCTTTAGGTTCCATGAACTTTCCGTTATTACCTGTTCGCGGGATTAAGGTAGGCATGTATTCCTTCAGCCACCTTGTCCAAAAATGGTCGGCTAACCTCTGTGCAGCTTTCCAATTGAGTTGACCCGTCAGATGCTGCTCTAGAAATAATCCAGGTGGTCGATCACCACATGAGCGTCCCAGAAGAAAATGATTGGGTGTCAAACCCTCTTCAGGACTATCCATACTGAATGTTACTAGAGGCCTGGAATTTACTGTGTGCTCTGCTTCTAAAAGCAACGTATGTAGAATTTCCTCTCGTGGGCTCCTTTCTCTGAGCGTAGCGGTCAACGCAATTTTAATCGATCTTACTAACCTCTCCCAGGCGCCACCCATGTGCGGTGCTCCCGGAGGTATAAATTTCCATTTAATGTATTTCTTAAATGACTCATTTTTCATGCCCTCATGGCATTCTTCGCATGCTTTCAATAATTCTTTATTCGCAGCTTTGAAATTTGTCCCGTTATCGCTGTATATAACGGCTGGTTTTCCTCTTCTGGCGATAAATCGCCTCAACGCCATTATCATTGACGCTGGTGTCAACGAGGCTGCTAATTCCAGATGTACTGCTCTGGTAGTCAGACACGTGAATAAAACACCCCAACGTTTTTCGTGTCGCCTTCCTATAGTCACACTCATAGGACCGAAATAATCCACAGCTGAGCATGTAAAAGGTGGTTCATGATGAGCTATTCTCTCCAGAGGAATATTTCCTTGTGGCACGTTCTGCGGTTTTGACCTGTATGTCCTGCACCACTGACAATGATGTGACACACTTCGTACTACATTACGTAAGTTCAAGACATAAAATTTCTGGTTCACCTCATTCATCACCGTCTGGTGATTGGCATGTCCAAAATGATGATGAACTTCTCTAATCATCATTTTAACGATTTCGTGTTTACCGTCCAATATGACAGGTTTTCTACTTTCCTCGGTCAAATTAGACTTGAAAGGTAAACGTCCATTTAAACGGAGTAAGTTATCTTCTCCTATTTCCATAGATAATTTACTTAAGCGTGAACTTCTTTCAACACTTTTGCCTGCTTTCAAGCATTTTTTTCCGAATAAAAACACTCGTCTTGAACGAACTTCCAAATTAATAATTCCGCTTTTTTCAAGAGCGCTATGTCCAACGCGCCATCGGGTCCTTTAACCGACTTTGCTAAAACTTTGTTGGAACACATAACCGACTTTTCGGCTGCGTCGTCGGGTCCTTTAACCGACTCTCTTAAACTCTTGAATTTTTCTACCGCTTGTAAGGTGCGTGTAGTTGCCCCAAGGAATTTCTTAAAGCTGCTAAATCGTCCGTAGTCGGGTAGACTTAACGGTTCTTGCTTTCTTAACGCATTTACGCCCTTTGGCGATTTTTCTTCACCTGTTTCTAAGCCTTTTATGGTGTCCACTTGTTTGGGCCATAAATCAGGACTCTTCCTGAGGAATTCAGGTCCTTGAAACCAGCGATGACTTACATCGAAGGTGGAAGGAAAATTTCTAGTGGCGTCGTCTGCCACATTTTGTGACGTTGGAACCCATCGCCATTCACATGGTTTACTGTGATCTTCGATCTCAGCCAATCGATGAGCAACGAATGGTTTAAAGGCGCGAGGATCTGACTTAATCCACGCTAACACTGTACGTGAGTCTGTCCAAAATACTCTCTCGGACATCTCGTACTTGCTCTCTTCACTAACCGAGGCAGCCAGCCTGCTGCCCATAAGAGCTGGTTGCAATTCAAGCCTTGGAATCGAAATTGGTTTCAACGGCGCTACTCTTGCCTTTGCGGCGATCAGCGTAATCCACCTTATTCCTAGCTTGTCCGTGGTGACGTAATACACCGCGGCAGCGTATGCTTTTTCACTAGCATACGTGAAAGTGTGTAACTCTCCCTTGCCGACGCCTTCAGCAACGGGTCTAGGTACCTCTAAATGACCTAATTTCTTCACTTCCGATATCCATTTACAAAATAACACGTGTAATTCGTGTGAAACTTCTTCATCCCAAGAGATGCCTGTCCTCCATACTTGCTGGATCAGCGACTTCCCTTGAATCGTTATGGGTGATGCGAGTCCCAAAGGATCGAAAACTGACATCACAGCGCTAGTTATCTCCCTCTTCGTAGGCGGTCGTAAACCTTCCATCACCTCTTCCGGTGTGTTACGAGGACTTGTGGAGAAACTTATTATATACCGTTTGATATTCCAAATCAAACCTAACGTGCGCTCTGTGTGCTCTTTATCTCCCAGCGAAGCACTGTCGCTCTTATATTTATTTTCCATTTTACTTAAAACTTCGGGTCGGTTGCTAGCCCATCCCCTCAGTTGGAAAGAAGCATGTTTATGTAATTCATACATATCGATTACTATCCTTTCGGCCGTCGTCACGTCGGGAAATGCCTGTAGATAGTCATCCATATAAAAATTGCTTTCCGTAGCGGAAGCTGCTTCTGGATAGATATGTGCGTTGTCCTGCGCATTTCTATTCTTTACATATATAGCGATGCATGGTGATGATGCCGCTCCAAATATGAGTGACGTCATTCTATACTCTTCCGGTGGCGCGTCACGATTGTGCCGCCATAAGAATCGAAGGCTATCCCTGTCTTCATCCCGGATTTTCACTTGCAGGAACATTTCTTTAATGTCTGCCATTACTGCCACGCTTCCTTCTCTGAATCGTAGCAGAACTCCGAACAACGACTTCAATAAGTCCGGTCCGGTTAACAATGCATCATTGAGACAACGTCCGCCCGTCTTTGCGGCGGCGTCGAAAACTATCCTTATTTTCCTTTTTTGTGGGTGAGTCACTGCGAAGTGAGGAAGGTACCACGTACGTGGGGAAATGGGAATATGGTTCGCTTTCTCTGCGTAACCATTAACGATGAGATTTTCAATTTGCTTCTCATATTCCTTCTTCAACTCGCTATTTTTGTCGAGCTTTTTTTCAATATTCAACAGGCGACTTTCAACCTGCGCCCTATTCGACGGCATGCACTCATTGTCTGTGCGCCATAACAAAGCAGTCTCGTACCTATTATTAGGTATACGACGTACCGTTTTGTCCAAAATACTTAAAGCTCGTTCTTCGGGGTCGTTCGCGGGCTTTCTAGCCGACACTCCCAGAGATTCCAAACTAAAATAATCCTTGATCAATTTATCCATATCTTCCTCCTTCTTGGCGGAAATGTGGTTAACGATCTTGATCGGTTTAATACCACCCGATATGTGACCATGTAAAACCCATCCAAGTTTGGTGAGCGATGCTACAGGTAGGTTCTTACCTCCTGAAATTAATTCACGAGTAACTATGAGATGCCAATTGTCCTGACCAATTAATATGGTAGGTTTGGACCTCTCATACATCAACTCATCCTTAATCGGTGTCAAATGAGAACACCGTTGCAATAATTCTCGGCTTACCGACTGAGGAGAAAGGTTAAGTGACTTAATTGTTTGTACACTTATCTCTTCTAAGTCGCTCGAGTAAATGCCTTTTATTTTAACGTTTAAGCGATACGAACTGTCGTCGTTAATTCGCTTACCTCCCACGGCTTCGATACGTAATCCCTCTTTACGTCCGCGAGGCGCTAATTTCTGAGCCATACACTCCTCTATGAGTGTCATGGTCGATCCCTCATCCAGAAGAGCTGTTGTCTTGACCTTTCCTCTAGGTCCATACAACTCGACCGGTATAATCTTTAAGTATGCACATGCCAGTGCATTCACTGTACTAACAGTTGTAATCTGAGCAACTTTACCCCCCTCGTCCCCTTGTGGCGAGGTTTTTTCATTGGGGTATCGGTGTAGCATTCGATGATGTGACATTCTACATCCTTCTACACCACATTTTTTCGCTTTGCACTCTAACCTCCTATGGTTAGGTGACAAACATTGGAAACATACTTTCGCTTTTTTGACTGCTTCCCATTTCTCGCGAATATTCATGTCCTTAAACTTGTAACAACTCACTATAGAGTGCTCCTTGTTGCATATAACACACTTATGTGTTACCCGACTTACAGGCTTATCCTGGGTTGCCATAACCACTTGTCGGTTGTGTCCTTTACTATTTCGGTGTTCTAGACGCTCGCTCGAATTACTTCGGCGCATATAGCGCTCGCTCACGGCACAGCTGCGTACACCTCCCTTTGAAGTGTGTACAGTTTGCTTCCTGAATTCAGGACGCTTCCTTTTTTCAGGCGCATTTTCATTGTTTAAGGACGCTCCAAATTGTTCACTTAATAAATTTAAAAACTTGGCCATCTTCTGTAACTCTGGCTCCAAAGGATACTGAGCTCGATATTCAAACCATTTAAATTTAATCATAGTTCCGAGTTTCTCTACTATGCGGCTCACTAACTCCGGTGAGTACAAATACTGTGGTTGATTCAACGCTTGTATCGTGGCAACCACGTTCGTAATACGACTTGCAAAAGATCCTATATTCCGGCAATCTTCTGCCAATCTTGGCATACGCTTTACATTCTCGATTTCGGCTAGAATGAGCATCTCAACCCTACCGAATCTTCTTTCGAGAGCGTTCATTATTTCTTCCGGTTCACACAAAGTAAATAACAGCGACTTTACCGCCTCTTTAGCGGTGCCCTTTAATGCCCTCCTAAGGCGTGCAACATTTTGCACCCCTGAAAATTGGCTTCTTGCGTCTTCAAACACCGTTTTGAAAATTATCCATTCACCCGGGTCTCCATCGAACGCCGGTAATTCCTGGAGGAAATGAAGCTGGGAAGACTTATCTTTACCCGCTATTTTTATTGCACTCACAATCGCTTCGGTCAATTCTGACACCTCACTCGCGTGTGTTTTCTGTGCATTTCCTTGGTTGCGCTCGATCTCCGCCCCTTTGCGGCGTGATCCTTTACACGCTTCCTTATCAGCAATATCGGGTTGAGCTACACTAACCGGCGCGCTCATTATGGTCTGCTGAACCCAACTCCTTACGAAAGGTTCCACCTGAGTATTCCGCTCTTCATCATCCTCACTCGAGTCGATCTCCTCTTCTCGGTTGAGTCGTGCCAACTCCAATTGAGACTTGGCTAAGGCAGCAGCTGCCTGTGCTCGTTCGAGCTCTGAGCGTTCGAATTTAATCCGCGCCTCTAATTCGGCTTTCAGCCTCGCCGATCGCGATGACCTACTACCTCTTTGTGACCCTTTATCACTAGTGTGCCCGATTACTGTCCTTGGCGATGCCGCTTCTTCGGTCCTTTGACCTACTTTTTCGACCACCGTTTCACTCCTGGATATAACGGATTGTTGTGCGGTGCTGGCCTGCGTACCACTGGTGTCCGTCCTGTTGCTTGTCGTTGCCACGGACGTCTCTGAGTCCCACGTGCATGTGGACGTGTCGGTGGTAGCTCCACTTGAAGGAGTTGCTCCATTTGACGCAGTAGCTGTGGTCGCTCCAGATTGTTCCGCTTCTTTGGCTTTTCTTGAGAGCCCTGTCCTTGTCCTGCTCCCTTCGCTTCTCCCTGTCTGGTCTTGTGCCTTCTTCATCTTGCAGGAAGGTGATTGTTGGCCTACGGTCCCTAACTGTCCCTACGGTCCCTACAACCCCTTACCTA
This sequence comes from Parnassius smintheus behrii, assembly GCA_036936625.1. Classification (NCBI taxonomy): domain Eukaryota; kingdom Metazoa; phylum Arthropoda; class Insecta; order Lepidoptera; family Papilionidae; genus Parnassius; species Parnassius smintheus. The sequence goes on from JAUPFT010000021.1 coordinate 2,207,984, forward strand.
CAACCCTTCTACACCCCAACCTAACAACACTACCCCTCCCACCCCTTATCTCCCAACTATACAACCCTACTACCACCCTAACAGCCCTATCAGCCCTATCAATCCTGGACGGGGCCTACCGAGGTGAGCCGTCCAGGGATGGAGTCGTGCAGGAATGGAATGGAGGAAAGGTTTAGGAACTGTCCCGCCAAGGAATATGACGAAACAGTCGAGCGGTAGTGCAAGCGCAGTCTCGCTCGAGAGAACTGCTCCACCCGAAGGTGTTGTGCCAGAGCCCAACCGTTTGGCACCGTTAGGTGGTCGGGATGTATGCTGTGCTCGCCGCCCAGTTGCCGGTGACGCCTCGTCCGAGCGCCCTCCTCCGGCCGCGATGCAGTCAGGTGCCCACGCGCACCCTCGCCTGGCAGCAGCAGCGGTGGATGCTTCTTCCTGCACCCTGATGACCCGACAGGAAAATGCCGGACACGGTCGTCCGACAGGAAATGCCGAGCACGCTTGCCCGACAGGAAAAATGCCAAGCCCTGCTTGGCCACGATGAGTGCCTTCACAAGACACTTGCGCCTGGCTGCGATACGTGCCCCATGCAAGCACACGCCCCAGGCCGCAATCCCGGTTTTCTTTCTTCCGGTAGTTCCAGGTCCAGTCCTTCAGCGCTGACGTCCTGGTCTTCTGGCCTTTGGTCCTATTGCTTCAGCTCAAACCTCCGGCTTCCTTCGGTTGCTGATCTTCACTCGGCTCCGAAGGTCTTCTTTTTCCACAACCAGCAGTCCACAGCTGGTTCCTTGATCCAGCTGGCGGGGTTCGGGTGGTCCTTTTAATCCGGCTCCGAAGGTCCAATTGAAAAGGAAACAGGTTCGGAAGGATCAATTTAAAACGAACCAGACGGGCTGGAACGTTCGATAAAGAAACAGAAGGGAGGAATCGAGGCTTCTCTCGATCCGGCCTCCTATAACGCCTACGTTGGGTTCGGGAACAACGTATGTGATCTCCGCAACGGAGTAACACACTAGGGCGATAACCTCTTTCTTTTTCAGCAAGTAGGTTCAGACGGGGATTACGGGTCTTCCGAAGTCGTCCCGGTCCCGACGCCTTAATTCTTCGATGTGGACTGTATAACTTTAGGGATGAATTACTTGTTAATAAAACAGCAATTATCTTCAAACCGTTCCGTGAGAGAGTAATCACTTTTCCCTATCACTTCCCTACACTTATTCTTGACTGCTGGTTTTTCACTTTTCCCGAAAGATTTTCTTATTTTTCCGAACTATTTCCCCGAACGAATTGCAATAAAACCCGTTCACTAAGCTACCCCCAGAACTATACGCGAAAGTGAGCCGCGCCATTCGCGTGCCTGCGCAACTTAACAACATGAATTTGTACTATTACTCTCTCACGTTTCACTTAATTTCTTTATTCACATAAATCATACAATTAATTTTATTATTATACACTACAAAAAAGAAAAAGAAAATAGACAGGTGTCAACTATGTTTATTTTGTCTAAATATTTTAATAAAAATAACTATACATTTTAATTGTAAAATTTTAGTGCACAAAGGAAATTTTTATTGTTGTCATAGATTTAAATAGTATAACAGTGGTTTATATAATATCTGAAATTAACTACGAGACATAAAAATTTTTCATGATTGTGACATAATATGCCAAATGTAACAAAACAATTCGCAACAAAGGATTTCTGAAATACTATATATTTGATTGACTGATGAAGAGCTATCGTACCGCAAAGCCACATAAGAGTTTGTCGGGATATTTTTCATATTTGCGCATGGGGATTTTGTTTTTGTTCCCACTACAGTACCTGTTCAGTATTTGAAAAGTTCTAGTCCGCGTATGATAACTTCAAGACACGGTTGCTAAGGCCGCCATCGTTTGTTCTAGCGACGCCATACGTTCGTGGATCTCTTACACTGCAGCTTCCAATTGCAGAACCGTCCTGTGACGCACCTACGTAACGACGCATGCGTCTTGTTACCAAGACAAGCAGCCTTCATATTTTGACTTTGACTTTTTTATATCTTCAGTGTAATTGTTAAGTTACTTTATTGTGTTTTTTTTTTTTAATTTGTTTTAAGTTATTCTTTTTTGTTATTGTATTTAACTGTTGTGAATGCAGTCCGTAACCCAATCTAGTGATGACACGGCAAACGCAACACTTATATGTACACAGTGCAACAAGTCATTCAAATCTTTAAAAGGCCTCAACATACACACTACAAAAACACACAGGAAATGTATTAGCCAAAACAGTTCACCTTTAGACATACACCCTTTTATTCCAAATACGCCTACTTTTGCAGCCAACTTTCCAACTCCTTTCCACACATATCTTAGCCATTTGAAAAATAGTATACAGACAGTTAAAAGAATCCCTCGAGGAGCTCGAATAACCGTTGCTACACATTTGTCACAATTAATCCAGAAATGTTACATAAGCAATTGTACTCAAGACTGGCAGAACCTATTTTTATTTTCATACAGCACACTACATATAACAAAAACTGATAAACCAAATTTATCCTTGACACAAAAGATTAAAAATAACTGTACTGTCAGCTCCTCACCTTCTCCCGCACCTCTAATCAAACATGATGCCCCTCGTAATCGCAACAAACTAATCGAAAACAAAATCTGTGACGGAGATCTCAAAGGTGCCGCTCGCCTTTTGTTCTCAAACGAGGTACTTTCACCAGATACCCCTGACACCCTTCAGGCCTTACGGTCAAAACATCCTCTAGCTCCAGTAAACCCATATTTTTTCGACCGACCAACAGTAGGGCAAGCATGCCTTCAAATTCAAAACAAAGATGTAACGGATGCCATTTTATCTTTTAAACCAGGTTCGGCTGCAGGTTTGGATGGAATCTCACCGCAACATTTGAAAGACTTAACATCGCATTCTGTGGGTGATGCGGGTGAGCAACTTGTAAATTCAATCACTAAATTAATTAACTTTATGTATTCCGGTAATGTCAATCCAGAAATTGTTCCAATTCTTTTCGGCGCGAACCTCATTGCTCTCACCAAAAAGGACGGAGGGGTGAGACCAATTGCTGTTGGATCAACACTACGACGCCTGGCCTCCAAAATTGCTGTTCGACATATTTTACAGAAATTAAATTCGGAATTTGAACCCGTACAGTTAGGCTTCGGTGTAAAAGGAGGGTGTGAGGCAGCCGTCCATGCCCTACGTTCTTTCCTAACATATGGACATCCTGACGTGTTGCTCAAAATTGATGTCAAAAATGCTTTCAATTCGGTAAATAGGGGGACCCTACTGACTGAAATAAATCAACATATACCCGAAATATACAATTATCTTCTTCTCAGTTACGCTGACCCAACAAAATTGTTATATCGATCTAATGAATTATCCTCGTAAGTAGGTTGTCAACAAGGTGATCCCCTTGGACCAGCAATTTTTAGTTTGGCTATAAATCCCATAATCAAAAGTTTAAATTCTAAATTCAATATTTGGTATCTGGATGACGGAACCTTAGGAGGTGATATGGAAACTGTATTTTCTGACCTTTTTTCAATCAAAAATAAATTTGAAGCCATTGGTTTGGAGCTTAACTTTAGCAAATGCGAACTTTTTATAAATAACTGCAACTTAAATTTAAATGACGTAAAACACAAATTTAATACTTTGGCACCAAATATTAAAATAGTTAACAGTAATTCCCTTTACCTTTTAGGTTCTCCAATTTTTAACGAATCTATTTCTGAATATATTAATAATTCAATTGCTAAATTTCAAAATTCTGCTGACCGTCTCCTTGAAATTAGTCCACATTATGCACTTTGCATTTTAAAATCTTGCCTTTTTGTCCCGAAATTTACGTATGTGCTCCGTTGCTGCTCCTTTTGGAATCACCCAGACCTTTTGACACAAGTGGACAACTTAATCAAAATAAGTTTAGAATCGATTCTTAATATACACATGAACGAACAATCTTGGACCCAAGCATCCCTACCCATCCGTTATGGTGGTTTAGGAATTCGCAAAATTTCCAGTGTCTCTTTACCAGCCTTCCTATCTTCTGTCCACAGTTCAGCAAATCTCATAAGTAAAATTTTAAGGGCATCCCCTTCAAACTTTGAGATTGCTGGCCTGGAAGAAGCTAGAAACGCTTTCTTAATTACATGCCCTGGTCAAAATTTTCAATTTCCTCTAAATTCACAGAGGAGCTGGGACGACATAAACTGCAAATTGACTTATGACAATCTTTTGAGCTTTAGTACAGGTTCGGCGCGTGCTAGGCTTTTGGCCGTGGGTACGCGTGAGGCCGGCTACTGGCTTCACGCGTATCCTTCGTCAAATACAGGAACATTTCTTGAGCCTGACACGCTCCGAATCGCAACCTGTCTACGGCTTGGGGTTCCGGTCTGCGCTCCTCATAAATGTCCGTGTGGCAGTGACGTCGACAAGCTAGGATATCACGGGCTATCATGCCAAAAAAGTGCAGGTCGCTTCTCGAGACATGCAGCACTTAACGATATCATACGCCGGTCTCTTGCCACCGTCAACGTGCCAAGTCTACTTGAGCCGTCTGGTATTGCAAGAGACGATGGCAAGAGACCGGACGGTATGAGTTTGATTCCATGGAGGATGGGCCGGGTGCTGGTATGGGATGCAACCTGTTCAGACACGCTGGCCCCTTCCCATCTACGTGGAACCAACAACAGAGCTGGTGCGGCTTGTGAAGCGGCAGAAAAGGCTAAAGTTTGCAAATACAGGGGTCTAGGCTCCGAATATATTTTTGTCCCTTTCGGTGTCGAGACCCTTGGTCCGTGGGGTCCTAGCGCTATAAGCCTTTTTAAGGAAATAGCAAAAAGGTTAATCGACGTCACAGGAGACCGAAGAGCTGGCAGTTACCTCGGACAAAGAATTAGTCTAGCTATTCAACGGGGAAACGCTGCCAGTATCTTCGGAACCTTGCCTAAAGGACCTCTTTTTTAATAATTTAATTTAGTTATTATAATATATATTTTTAAGGTTTTTAGTATTAGAAATAATGTTTATAAATTTATGGGTTAGATTTAATTTAAAGTATATTTATCATTGTACATTCAGTACATGTATGTACATGTATGTCACAGTGACGTAGAGTAATAACTTTATATTCAAAGACATGATGGCAGTTAAATCATACATAAATACAAGTTATCTATTTAGATAGCACAAAACAATATCTACACCATGATATATATTATTTTTTCGTATCACAAAAATCCTTTAATTTATAAAACAAAACATGCCTATTTTAATCACAAATTCAAAATCCAAACTTCTTAAATATTTAACACAGAAAGTTAAAACAATGTTTCCCACTTGAATTTATACATATGTTAACTAATACAATAGTTTAATTTACATTTTCTCTATTTATTTCACTATTTAAAACACTTTTAAATTTCTTATACAAAACTATCATTATTTCACTTATACACAGGAATTTTCACACAAAATAACACAGAATTCACCTTTTTAGCACGTACAATCAACCTGAAATGTTTTACAAGTCATTTTTACATAAATTGCTGAAATTACAAACATTTTAAATTTTTACATATTCGGCCTCCTAAGGGCGTGGCCAGCGTGCTTCCGTGAACTCACACTATTTGAACAACTAACTTTGCACGGCTCTCGGCTATCAGAAAAAATGAAAGTCTGAAATACACTTAATTTTAACAATATTAAATAAGTAAGTGCTTCTACATAATTTTCAAACAGTAGGAAACTATCTCTGATAAGATTCTTATCAGTTATCATGCTTCTTATCAGATAACAATACAAGTGAATGTTCTCATTAATCAATCATAACAAATAGGCATTTGTTTTCGTACAAACATATCAAACTTATACAAGATAATACTTATGCAATTAACTTCCGTTAATTCTGTTTATGCACAGAGTGATCATCTCGACCGGGGAACCAATCCGATCTCTAACTTCACTTTAATATTCCTTTGAATTTACATCGTTGGAAAGACGATTTCAACCGGGGAACAAATCCGGTAACATAATTTAAAACATAAAATTCCCTATATGAATTTATTGAAAGATATTACTTAGAAAACAGTAAACTAGTCCGGCCTGGGAGTTGAACCCAAGACCTTCATATCATTAATTCGACATTTCTTTAAGATTTAACTAAGCATTCTCTTATCAGAACATTTCCATTGGACAATGAGTCTTCGAAAAGTTATTCGTCATCGGTTGACTTAACAAACTGAAACATTCTTATAGGCGCGTCGCCAACACCTAAGTTTGTCATGGTATTCGCTTGTTGTCGATGCGTTACTTAACAGTGGAAACTTTATTGTTAAATGTAAGATTAATATGTTTTATGTAATAGACTAAAATTATGTATGTTTCTCTTGAAGATGAAATAAATAAAAAATAAATACATAATAGCTCAATAAAAATGCATCTATAAATTTGAATTTGGAATTGTTAACCAAAGAATGGTTAACAATGGTGCATATTTCAGATCAAAATGGTCAGTACGACAAAACGCTAATTTCATATGTAAGGACCCAATATTTAAAAAAAAAATAAAAAAATTAATTTGTTTTTAAGTTGATTTTTGGAAATATTCTATAATATTGCCAAAGCTTGTTTGCTTTTTTTAAATATATTAGTTATAGTATTCGACTTTGGGTTTTTGTATCTGTCCATCTCCGAATTTTTAATTTTATATGGCGCCAAAGCGTAAGGTGACCATATTACCCTCACGTACCTTACTTTAAACTTTTTTTACGCTCTCGATGGTGAAGGAAAATATCGTGAGGGAATCCATATTCTTAACATTAAAGCAAATCAAATAAAATTTGTCAAAATACATTAGGGCAAACGCGATGTACTTTTACCTGCTACATAAATCCTTCTCAAAAATATGTATCTCTCAAATATTCTCAAAAATATCCATTAGTGGGACACATACGGATTTAATTAGTAGAATCAGGCGTTACTCTGTGAAAATCCATTATACTGAAATTGTTAGAACTTAACTTACTTATTTTCGCGTAATGAAATAAAATGATGTGTCCGGCCCAGTTTGCGTCTCCACCAATCCCAGCACCACCCCTTCCAGCACCACCACTCCTCCTATCTTAGCGACCAGCCACCACACAATCTGCTTAACCTGAGGATGCCTGGTGTAGAGGCGAGACACGTGTCGTATTGTCGAGGGTGGTGTATAGAACTTCATTTAAAATGATGACACTAGGATTCCATCATTTCAAATTAAGTTCTAACAACTACTTCTTAGTTGAAGAAGAACATCTCGTCTCAAGTAATATTTCAAGAAAAAGAGTTCTTTTTAAATCTTCAGCTAGCTCTACTTCACAAAGTATTTACTGTTAAATATTGTGCGAAGACCGGGCGAGTGTCTAGTACAATTTAAATAAATGTTTTAGAGTAATCATTTTGGGAAATGAAATTTAGTGATCTGCATTAGATCGCTTGCTATCAATTAGCACAATAGATAGCATTAATAAAATATATTTAACGTTAATTTACTATTGTCTGGTTTGGGGGAAAGCATATTAAGTAATTTGAACAAAGGACACAGTAACTCCGTTTAATTTTGTGGAAGTTAACCTTTTTACTGGAAGAATTATATTTAAATGTATTATTTTATTTTATATTAATATTATGTTGTTGATAAATAAATGAATAAAAACTTGTCTTTGGAATTAATGTTTATGATACACAAAAAAAGCATAGCTAAAATTGTATTTATTATTTTTATGCCGGCGTGGACCAGCCCCAAGTTGCTCGATCTAAAGCTACTTTTTTTCTTTTCAACAAATGAAATTGCACTTTATATTATTTACTTTAAGTGGATTTTTCGTCTATTTACTATATAAGTTTTTTTGTCCGTAAAGATAGAAATGCGCTTTAAAAGACTATCCTATCAGTTCAACGGACTCACATCACAGCCCATCTCAAGTTCACTGCACATAAAGATCCCGCAAGGAAAGCCACAAAACACTTCCATGAAGGTAAATAAACCAAAAGTGACTTTACAACACGAAGAGCGAATTAGATTTGTTGAGTGAACTCTCTTAACATGAGAGGCGGCACAAGGCAAGAGCGCGGTTAGACGCGTTGTTTTAATTAGTAGAGATAATTTCATCAATAAGATAACATTTTCAGATCTTTGTTGGTTCTTGAATCATCGTGTCTAGCACTGTGCGTGTGCTGCGGCAGCAAGACCTGCCCAGGGGTGTGTCCCTCTTTTTTTAATGAGACGAACTTTACCTGTACACTAGGACTTTCTTCTGTATCGTAGAGGCAGTTTACATAAGAACGAACACCCAGACTTGGCACGATTATTTGTAGGGCATACAAATACTTGTTCAGTGCGGAACTCGAACCCGCAGCCCTGGGCGCTGCAACTCAATGCTAAGCTGTTGCGCCACGGAGCCATCACGGTGCCTCTGGTTGTATCGCGTTAAATGTAAAAATCGCGTTAAAAGAGAGAGAGGTCGCATGTTGCGCAGGTGTGTACGTGCCAATAATATATATATATATATATATATATATATATATATATATATATATATATATATATATATATATATATATATATATATATATATATATATATATATATCATTTCTGAGAGGGTCAGGGCAAAAAAGTGTCCGACGCGTTGACCTAAAACGTGTTGTCAAACTTCACATGTCTTCGAATTTTTTTTCTTATTTCTCAGACATGCAATTTTCCTCACGATGTTTTCCTTCACTGGCAAACACGTGGTAAATCAACACTTAAAACTGCAATTGACCATACAGAAAACGACCAAAGTTCAATTTTGCCAAAATGAGTTACATACGTCATTGTGAGCTAGATGATTTGCACTGCACTTTTTGAAATTATACAATTATGTCAAAAACGACCACTAAGCTCTTTGAAAGTGTCCTCTTTGAAAGCACCCATTAAAATCATATTTATTTATACAGCAGAAAAAGACCAAGATCCGTCCAAGATTTAGTCGGGTTCTGCGAAAAAAGTATACTTTTTATTATTTACTGAAAACGACTAGAAAGTTGTTTGCATTTGGCGATTTAATTTATTTTAAATACTCGTTTATTAGTCGCTTAAACAGAATTCTTAAACCGAGCGTGTGGTAGTTTAATTATTTTGCAGGAGGCAGTATAAGTGTGAAGTGAAATAATAATTTACTTGACTAAAATTATTTATTAAAATCATGCAGAGTATTAGTAACTTGTTTTTTGTGTTCAAATAGATTTTTGTTTATTCTTTTTTCGTTTTGTAATAAAATACCTGAAATTCTAAATAGGTATTTTACTAAGAACAGCTGACTTATATACCTGCTTCGATATGAATTCAAAGATTCAATATTGCAACTTAGCAGAAGACAACTATATATCATTAATTCATTATATGTCGTTATAGGTCATTATAGGTCGTTATAATATTTTTGTATTTCAAAAACTACATGTTGCAGAATACGATCAACTCTTTCGTGTTTAGGTTTTTTCAATAAGACTTAGGTTTTTCATAAATTTATATAAAATTGCTTTGATATCCTAAATAATACCGTTTTGCATCATTTAGCTTTATTAAACACCTGGAAAACACAAAATGTAATTCATAAGAAATTATTAAACTTAAAACCTATATATCTCAAATCCGAAAATAAATTATTTGTCGCTTTTGTATAACTACAGTAAATTAACGCTGGGGTCGAACCCGGGTTGCTCACGTATTCAAAATCGTACGTACTGAAATTTACAGCGAGCGCTTAGCCACTGCACTACCACGGCTCTCTACAAAAGGTAATGTGAGCAATGTTAATATACAGATTGTCCCAGAAATCAACGTCAATCCGAAAACGAGCAATAGGCCAAGTCGTGACAGTTATTAGAAAAATATTTGAAAAAATCTTGGTCATGTACTTTTCAAATTATAAGGATTCAAAACTAAATCTCAAAAACGGACAAACTGTGATGATTTTACAAGTCCTGTGACTACAAATATTAAAATTTCGTCCCTTTTTTTTCTGTGATGTAACCATGAATAACCCTTCTGTAAATTACTCCCGATTTCGATATTGGTATTTTCAAGGTAAGAGACAGTGGGTGCATGTTGAGCTGTGACATATTTTATAGCATGAGGAATACAAACGAGCACACAGCCCAACTGATGATAAGTGGATGCCGTGGCCCATAGACATCTACATCTATCTTCAATTAAGAATCAAAATTCAGAACGCGTTCTGACCCCTGAGGAATAAGATAGAATGTCTCGTTTTTAGTAAAAAGAGTCCACTGAGTAATTTATAGTCTCCAAATACTTATTTTATACATTTTAGACATGTTGGATATAGGCCGACTTGTGTTAAATATCTTTATAACGTTCTTTACAAAAACTACCTTCTTTTATTATACGACTAGAAAAATGTGTATAGACAGAGTTTAAAATCAACAAAAGGTTTCAAAATTCATTCCATTAAAACGTATCTTGTATATACAGTACAGTACAATTCCATAGTGTACACACCCGAAACTTTGGAAATTAAATAGTTTCGATAAAATCTGTAAAATAAGTTTGATTTCATCAAAGATATTAAATAGTTTCTTACATAAATAATATACAAAATGCATGTGTAATGAATGGTGTAATATTGTGAATAGGACGTGTAATATCCCGGGTTGGACCAAAATCAGTTATTGGGTTTTTTCTGTCAAAAAATTCTCAGTAGCAGCCCGAAGTTAAGAAGATGTTTTATCCACATGCCTCAGAAAGCAGGTAAAGTTGTTGGTCCTGCTGCTGATTTCTCTCCGGTCGTGTCGGATAACCGCCACTTCGGATTATAAGAGTGAGAATATAAAGAGTGCACCTGTGCTTGCACGTGCACCTGGTCACTATAATCCAGTCTTCAGCAGATGGCTAGTCTCTGTTTAGACAGTTCGCCGTGACCGAGATTTGGCCGGATATTATTAGTACGTATAGCTTAAGTGGCAAGGGGTCGGCATTGTAGCTCGAAGAACCGACATCCTATGGGGAGGAAAGGTTCTCGAGAGGCAGCCTCATACGGGTAGGTGAAATGAGAAGTGTGAAGTGAAGGCCAGCTTCCCACCGGATGGAGTGACGCCCTGTTAAGACATGCAAGAAGTCCATAGATGCAGGTTACACGGACCGTGCTTTGTGGTTTGGGGGAGGCCTATATTATACGAAGGGCGTGTAGTGGCGGCGTAAGAGAATCTCCTACCTCAAATCATATTGTTTCGTCAGAGTTGACAGAGAGAAAAAAAAGAGGAGATAGGCAGCATACACTTTCTGATTTTATCGCAATTTTTTACTATTTTGTGTGCTGGACAACGGTTGTAGGGCAACTATGGCAAACATCTCCCCCACGAAGCAGGTTATGGATTAGGAGGCTTATACTCAGCAGTTGACTATTGGTAGGCTGAAATGGATGGATGGATGCTTGTTTCACTTGTCTTCACTTTTCCATAGATAACATTGTTTTCTTTATAATAAGAATATGAAAACTTCCTTTAAAAAAAAGTAAAGTTACAACCTATATACGTTCCACTGCTGAGCACAGGCCTCCCCTCATTTCTGAGAGGGTTTTGGGGCAAAGAAGTGTCCGCCGCGCTGCCCCAATACGTGTTGGCGAACTTCACATGTCTTCGAATTTTTTTTCTTATTTCTCGGACATGCAGGTTTCCTCGCGATGTTTTCCTTCACCGCCGAGCACGTGGTAAATCGGCACTTAAAATTGCAATTAACAATTTCATTGGTGCCGGCGGGGATCGAACCCGGTTTGCTCGCGTACTGTGAAATTTTCAGCGAGCGCTAACCATCTGAGCAACCACGGCTCCTTCTTCCTTTACACCCTTAATTTTATGGTCCGATAGTTCGAAGCGAATCGATAAGCGCAATGGAAATAAAAACACGCTCCGGAAGGCAGTCAAATCTGATTGCGACTTCCGATTAGAATACAATTTCTAGCTGCAGTTCTCAAAATTCATATTTTTATTAAAAAATTTTGAAGACTTAATCACATCCTTTTATTTGCAAGAAAATGAAGAAATAATTGTCTCTATTAGATCCCCGCAGTGCTTATTTCTCCAAAGCCATGCTACCGTGCCTTCTCGGTTTTCTTTAATTTATTTATAGTACCCGGTTGACCGAGCTTTGCTCGGTATTTTTCGCTCGATTTTTTTAATTCGTGTGTTTTGGAAATTATATTTAGATACAAATTACATACTGATGAATTATAAATAATATTTTTTGATCTTAGCGACATAACAGAAAAAACTGAACTGGTTATTTGAATAAAAAATCATGAGTGCAATTATTTTTATTTAAATTTTCGTGTTTTTAAAAAATACTAAAAAAAGGGCTCGAAAAAAATATATTTTCTCAAAAAAGAAAGAAACTTGAAAAAAAAAATAAAAAAGTCGGTCGGTCGGTCTGGGCTCGAACCGGGGTTTTACGATTTTGTGACCGCCCATTATACCAATAAGCTATTTATAATCATTACCAAACTGTCAAAATTTACCTTCTTATTCTAACTATATTGTAGCAGTTTTTAATTGCCTAAAAACACGGACAAAAAGACATTTTCTAAAAATAAATCTTAGCTAGATCGATTTATTATCCCCGAAACTCCCTGGACACTAAATTTTATGAAAATCGTTGGAGCCGTTTCCGAGATCCCGATTATATATATATATATACATATATACAAGAATTGCTCGTTTAATAGTATAGGATTCATACAAAAGATTACAAGATCATTAATGTAGTGAGTTTATATAAAGAATCAGTATCGTTAAGTTAAGGCTAAGATTTAAACTTCATTATTTGTCACATTATCTGGTCATTATTGTATATGAATCGGTTCAGCTTAGGTACTCACAATGAACTCGTCAACATCCTATTGAGGGATATTGTCCCAGGTGCTATTAAGATGTTTAAAAAGTTTTTTTTTTCTGTAAGCAGATTTTCTAGGGGATTTTTGTTATATTATTTTTTATAAAATTGAAGGGACATAACGAATTGACTGTCCAATTGCCAATTCGTAAACGACACATTCATGGTGCACCTGTAACTAACTTTAAACAAAAAAGGCGACAGATCATTTTAACTTTGAGGACTAAGATTATCTGTAATTATTCCTTTATGTTACATTTATTTATTATAATAATATAAAACGAAAAACTTGAAAGATTAATAATAGATAGAAAGAAGGAACAGGTTTATTTAAAGCTAAAATATAATAATATGTACGTTAACTTTCTGTATATAATTCTTCTGTACGTGTATTTGTAATTGAACATCTGCTAAACAGATGGACCGCTGTTGATGAATTTTTTGTGTGTGTGGTTTAGTGGGTCTTTGGATATCGAGATCCAATAGTCACATTTGCGAAGCCGGACCGGGTCACTACTTATATCTACTTTCTTCTTTATTTGCCCGTAACAGTTCCCTACTAGGCAGGGATCTCTACCGCTGTAGGAGGATTAGTCTCAATCGTCACGCGTGGCAAGTTGAATAACTATAGATTTGACGCTACTGCCATATCTTGTATCAGTTTCCCTCTGTCACTTCGTACACACCCACGGAATAACTAAGTTAAGGCTGAATGTCGATTTAGCGACCTCATACTAATGGCAGGGTGCGTATCGCAAACTCAAAAGGTTGTAGGTTCAGAACCGCTATTCGACTACTTTTGTAAATCACTCCTACAACAAGCATTTTCGGCTTACCAGAAGTGGTTAAAGGAATAAAACTAATTCTAATAGCATTGTCAGTATAAAAAAATGGAACAAAATAAAAGAAAACATTTTGAAATATTTCACACTTTATAGTACACAGTACATTTGCCTTTATGCACAGTGCAGCCAGTGGACACAGTGGTTTTATATCCGTTAACGGGTTTCCTTACGAGCTAAGGCGCTATCTGTTAATGGAAAACTTGAACTTGGGTCTGTAATGATTTCTTATATTTACGCGAACATTACTATTTTAATCTTGGGTCTGTAACTCTAACTTTATGTGATTCCGACTTTTGAGATCAATAATATTTAAAACAAATACCTTATGTAATCTTTACGCGGTTGTAGTAAGTACAACCCATAATTAATTAATTGTCTGCTTCATTGATCTGGTGGTCGTAAGCGCGATTGCTGATCCAGAGGTCCCGGGTTCGAATCCCAGGTCGGGCCAAAATCCGTTATTGGGATTTTCTGTCAAACAATTCTTAATATCAACCCGAAGTCAGGAAGTTGGCAGTGTTTTACCCCCTTGCATTTGAAAACACATAAAGTCATCCGGCGCCTGATCTCTGTCTGGTGGAGTCAGTTTACCATTGGACTATGGGAAAGAGGGAATAGGGAGTTCACCTGTGCTTGCGCATACACTTGGGTTCTGTAATCCTGTCCTGCGCTGGTGGCTAGTTTCAGTTGAGACCGACCGCCATGACCGAAATCGGTCTGGAGGACATTATTAATTAAAACATTTCAATCATTATCTGAATGATGATAGGCCTATGTTCAGCAGTGGACTTGTGAAAGGCTGTAATGATGATGATGATATGTTTCCTTAGCAGGTCTCCAAATACACATGACGGGACTTACGCAACTTCAATACAGCTCGTATCGAAGAAGCGATTAAGTGGAACCAGAGCTCCAAAGTCCTTCACCAAAGCCAGAGACATCTCTGCCAGAAAGAGCCTACTGTCAAAGCTGAAGACCGAATGTGGCAACATTGTTTGCTAAACACCTAAGATTTTGAGTGAGATTGAGAGGTTCTATGGAGAACTGTACACGACATCACTTGAGCCACACGCAAGCGTGAGTAGCGATCCAAGGGCAAGTCTTATCCGACGCTATTCCGATGATATCCCGAACTTCAGTCTGAGCGACATTCGAATGGCTCTCCAGCACCTTAAAAATTTCAAGTCCTCGGGCGAGGACGGAATTACAGCGAAGTTTCTGAAAGCGGGTGAAAACTGATACTTAGAATCCTTCACAAGCTCGTCGATTCTGTCCCCCATGGTGGCACTATTCCGGAGGCGTGGAGCAGAAGCGCGGTGGTCTTGTTCTTCAAGAAAGGCTACGAAACTCACTTGAAGAACTACGGACCAATTCCCCTTCTGAGCCACGTCTTTGTTTTACTTTTAATAAGTCAGTGCTTAACCACAATCCCACCTGGTAAGTGAACTACTAATAGGTGCTGTTTTAGAGAGTCATTACGAATCGTCTCGCACGCAGACTCGACGTCTTCCAACCTCCCGAATAAGCCAGTTTCTTTTCAGTTCTAGGGTTTAGCACCATAGACCACATACATACCCTTCGACAAATTGTACAGAAGTTCGAAGAGTACAATCTGTCACTTTGTCTTGCGATGTGGACAATTAGAAAGCATTTGATTCCGTCGAAATTTGAGCGATTCTGCAGTCCCTTCAGCAGTGCCAAGTTGACCGTCGGTATATCGAAGAGCTGAAGTGTTTGTATAGTAGGGCTAATATGGCTATCTGTGTACTGAACCAGAGTATGAAACCTCTCCAACTGTAGAGAAATGTATCTGACGTTATATCCCTCGAAACTCTTCACCACTGCATTGGAAGACGTTTTCAAGCTACTGGGCTGAGAAGGACACGGTATTAACGGCAATGGTAAGTACAGTTCACCTTCAATTTGCCGACGATATTGTCCTTATTGCAGAATTGCTGGTAGACCTAATCACTATGCTCAATTACTTTAATGGTTTCTCCCAACGAATAGGTCTTAAGTGAATATGGAAAAAACATAAGTCATGTGTAACGGGGGCATTAAAAGTTAAAAAAAGTAAAGTAAAGTTACAGCCTATATACGTCCCACTGCTGGGCTCAGGCCTCCCCTCATTTCTGAGAGGGCATTAAGCCGGAAGTTATTTAAGAGTATGTTTATCTGAGGCAAATAGTCCAACTAGGAAAGTCCGACGGTGACCGACAGGTATATTGACGGATTCAACGATTGTGACACATCTTCTCATCAAGCATTCCTCCAAACCTAAAAACTAAATTGTACAACCAGTACGTGTTGCCAGTGATGACCAATGGATCTGAGACCTGGCCCTTCACTGCAGGTCGAATTAGGAAGCTCAAGGTCACTCAGTGAGCTATGGAGAGGGCTATGCTCGGGGTTTCTCCGCGTGATAAACTTAGGAATGAGGATATCCGCAGTAGAAACAGATCCAACGACGTAGCCCAACGGATCAGTAAGCTGAAGTGGCAATGGGATGGCTAGCTCGAAGAACCGATAACCAATGGGGAAGAAATTGTCTCATGTGGCAACCAAGTACCGGCAGGTGAAGTGTAAGGCATCCTCCCATTAGATGGAGTGATGACCTGGTAATACATGCAGGAAGTCGATGTATGCAGGTAGCTCAGAAGCGGGCTTTGGGCATTTCTTTGGGGAGGCTTACTATGTTCAGCAGTGGACTTGCGAAGGGCTGTAATGATGATGATGACGATAATAAATATTTATTCCACCAACACGTGCTGATGCAATGCGACGGACCCCCCTAAAAATTTCTTGAGTCGATATTCATTTTCATTTAATTTAAATGTTTTGTAACCTATATATTATCTAAAATCAGGCGTTAAGGTTACAGCTCATTAGAGCCACCCGGCACCCGACCCTCACCACATCGTTGCCAGGCGTCTACTCGTAGTCGACTCGTAGTGGACCACGGGTGGACGCCGCGTTGTCACCAGTGAACCTCGCGTGGTCATCGAGTGGACCTCGCGTGATCAACGAGTGACCCTTAAATCATACAATAAATTATACTTCCAAACTTCTTTTATATTTTTTTTGTACATTTTAAAAGCAATCAACAATGCGTCCGACACATTCGAAAGAAAGGCTTGAAATGTAGTGTGTGAATGGGAACCGCACGTTGCCAGCTCGCGCTTCACGCAATACAAGCACGCCAACAGCGAGCTATTGTCGAGTGGTCTACTCGCAGTCCGCGCGTGGACACCTCGCGAGGCTATCCGGTGATGGTACGGAGTTGATGTAGTGAGCGCAGGCCCATACGAAGAATACGAACCACTCGAGGCGATGCGGTGAGGGTCGGGTGCCGGGTGGCTCTAATGAGCTGTGACCTTTACTTTGGAATTCTAAAAGTTTCTTTACTTACGGAAATCCATTATATTAAAAATGTTAAATTTTCACTTTTATTATTTACATGGATCTTAGCTAATTTTAAACATCTTTAAAAATAAATTAATTAAGTCACAGATATGAATGCAGTTAAACAGATTTAATAACAACAAGTCGGACTGTGGTTTGCCTCAGGCGTTACAGTAATTGCGAAACTTTGAGTTTGAATGTTATGAACTAGGTTTAATTTATGCTTTTCCAACCCTCATTAATTCAGATGTTTACTACTTACTTCTAATCTTTAACAGATTTAATGACGTTTGAACGAGACAAATGAGCACACAGTTCACCTAATGATTAATGGATACTAAGGTTCACAAACATTTATCCACGATCCAGAATCTAAATGCAGATGCATTTTCACTCCTAAGGACTAAGATATAATGCCTCATTTCCAGTAAAAAGGATCTCTGGATATTCACACTCATCATATTGTTACGAGCTTGAGGTTCGTGACAATAAAAACTGCCGGTTGAATTAAGAAAATTTACACTTTTATTACCACACAAATTAAATTTTAAGAGACACTAATAATTAATCACACTGATTCACTTTATTTCGCTCCGAAGCTTCGCTTGTCTCGCCAAATTCAATACTGCCCCGACCGCGTCTTGCAGCGCCCTTAAATACACCTTTTTCACCGAAACGTCCAGAATATTCAAGTAAATATGCGCGCCAACTGACCAGGTGCAGAAAGTTCGAGTGTGGGGCTTCCAGAAAGCTTAGTTCTTCAGTTCGATACTAGATGGCGCTGTTGGTCGAAAGTCAAGATTGACATTTTCTAGGAAGCCCTCCTCGCTCTGGTCCCCGACACTAGACGGCGCCAACCTGTACCTGACGTCAACTTAGGCGCGCAACAGTATTAAACACAACAGCATAAAACTGCTACTGCTCACTGGTATTGTTAGAGATCGAGGTCCTTTCCCATTTGAGTTGGCCAATTGAGGTGCTTTAACCATAATATAGCTACAGCATAGCTCTATCACGTATTATGAAATCGATACGCCCTGAGCTTTAAGCCCAAAAGTTTTTAAGTCTCTTTTTTAAGTTATCGATTGTTTTTCATTCTATTTTTACTATTTTATTGTATTATTTACTTTTAAAACCACCAGTTTTTACCAGTTATACAATTACCATTCTTTAGCAGATTTTTCACTGGCTCATTTCAAATCGCCAGGGAAATTTTGTTTTGAAACACAGCGGGTAATTCAATTTCCGTCAAAACTATTCGACCTATGTTCTGTGCAAATTGCTGGCTGTGTGTCCCTATACTTTATTAAGAAAATTAATCGTCACAAGATTTTTTTTAAATTCACGTTACTGCCCGAGTCTAAATGCACTCTTCATATTATGCAAATTGCATTAGTTTTTGTTTTACTTAGTTTTCGTTGTGGGCTACATGATTAGCTGTTATTTTTATTCAATTCCCGGAAAAGTTTGTTTTGAAAAACAAAGCGGGTAATTAAATTTCCGTCAAAACTTTTCGATCTTTGTTCTGCGCAAATTGCTAGTTGTGGATTCTGTTAAGGCTAATAAGATTAGATGAGATGTAGGTGATGATACACTTAAGTTAAATGATCAAAATGATGAGATATGGGGATAACTCGTGTGTGGCCTTATTCGCTTGTTGCAGATTATTATTTTACAGACCTTTGAAATCTATTGGCAGGCATAGCGACCCTCTCTTGTAGAAAAAATACAAAATCGTCACGGCAATGGCAAATGGCAGGCGGTCGCAACGCCTAGAAAATAGGAGTACCGGAAAAGACGCATTAGAACCGATGCCAACGCTGGACTACACGTCTTCAGCACAATTGAAAGGATTCCGTCAGACCCACTCGACTTGTGAATATCTAGGGAGAGAAATGCTTTGAGAACCGAGTGCTGTGTGACAGACGTCTATTCCAGTGCTTCTGTTCGTTGGCTTGTAAAACTACGACCTGGCCTGGCTTCGCCTGGATGGAATGTATATTGATGAGGAGTATTTAGATCTAAGATAGTTATTCATTTTATTTATTATTCGTTTTTCAAATGTCCAAGTTTTTCGGTTAATATATTGCCCAGATCACTCCTGGCATCGCATTCTCCGAAGATCAGCCTGGGCAGATAGACGAACAGACAGACAAAAATTTACAAAGCGTTATTCTTGTCTTAGTAGCATTAAAATAACCTAATATAAGCTAGCTATTTAGATATTAAAGACAGACACCTCAATTTCATATAAATGTACAGATTTTGTAACATTAATTACTGTTTGAAATAACGTGATACTAAGTTGGTCTAACATATTTCAATCTACTCGTACGCTCGTTACGATACCACAAATTCAATTTGTGTGCTAAAAGCATGTGCAAGTGGTAATTTTTCTCTTCATTGAGTCCAGACCGCAAACCGAGTCCGACGTTAATAACGGTTATGGAATTGCTTTTGGCTCATAGCTATTTTACAAAGGGCATAATATTAATTCGTTGGGCTTGTTATTAATGCATGTTTGACAGCTACTAACATGACACTGGTATGGAATGTACATTTTTAATTGTTTAACCGTCTAGCAGTTTACAGTGTTCAAGAACAGTATTAGCTATTTGACAATTAAATACAAACAAGTAAAATTAAAAAAATGATGTATTGAAAAATTTTAATATAAGTATATATCATGTTTGTTTTTTAATTTTTACATTGTCATCCGATTCTAAACTGAGCTCAAAATTTCAATTCTCTATGTTAAGAATGTAAATATTTTATTATTTCAAAGGCAATAATGAACATTATTATAAACTTTTGGTCAACTTGTTACAAGGCAGAAAACTGTCATCATGTGGCCGTATTAGGAACAGTATTCCATGTACGGCCGAACCCGTGCCTTGTAAAGTTACTGGCGGTGTGCCGGCGTGAAATACTCTCCAGCTCTGCTCAGCTCACCAAGCTTTTTAAACCGAGAGCGGTTTGACCTTCTCTAAAATGTTAAAATTAAACTTTTAATAAAAACAAAAACCGACTTCAAATACTAAAAACAATAAAGTGATTTCCAAGTAATAGCTTATTAATGGCTCAAACAAAGCACACCGGACAATTAAGGCCCCGACTTCCGAAGCAATCATGTGAAAATTATTCTTTTTTACTTTTGTAGCAAAGCGACTTACAATTTTGCGACAGAAAAAAATATTTAAATTTCATTTAATACTAACGATCTTCGCGAGCTTCGGTTAGTAACACTAGGTGCGTGACGACAGCACCACCACGAACGAATTGAATAACGCTTTTCCTGCACACACTTCGTAATGCAATCTAAACAACTTATTATCGGGGAATGTGTCTCATCATTGTAATGCATAGAATAAAGATACATGGACATTACCAGCTTGCTGTTCTATAGTTGACATATAAAATACATAAACTCTCACGCCTGTTATTCAGAGGTAGGACTTTTCTACTCTTTTCTTTCAGATCCATGTTACTCCGCATACATGCTCGTTGGTTAAGGATCCTCTTGTTATGGCCCATCTGCATTAAATTATCAATTTGGTCTATAAACTTTCGTCTAGGATGTCTCTTGTCTCCTCTGTCACTCACTTCTGCAGTATACGTTAGTCACAACATCTTCTTGTGACACACACCTTTTTAAACCAAAAATTATTTCCCTATCATTCAGAGTGCTTATCATCATCATCATTATAGCTCTTCATAAATTCACTGCCTAGCACAAGCCTCCCACAAGGAATGTTACAATGCAGGTTCCTGAGCCACCTGTATGTCTTACTAATTCGTCACTCCATATAGTGGACGCTCGCCCTACGCTTCGCCAACTGGTATGAGACTGCAAATCGAGAACTGTTCCTCCCCATCAGTTGTTGTGTTTTCGAACTATATGGGCAGTCCAATGCCACTTCAGCTTACTTCAGAGTCAACTCTAAAATAATTTGTAATGACCGAATGTCAATAGCATTAATTTTGTTTCGCTGCTCCTCTCGCCACAACAACTTACACTGGCACAAAGGAACAGAAACAGAAACAGAAACTTTTTTATTCAATATAGATTATAAATAACACTTATTGAAAGTCACTTTTATATTTCATTACCCCTGGTCCGGAAAAATCTACATATGTCCTGGGACAAACCAGCGAAAACCCAGGGGAACGATTTGTTAAATAAAAGCTTACAATCATGTTTGTTACACAATTAATCAACACAATAAAAAGTAGAAATAGGAATAGAAGCTTATTTAAATATTTTTTTTTGTAATTTGAGCACTTTAATTTTGTATACATTTTCTGGGATTTTGTTGCTGACAAAGGACTGACATAGCGTTGTGAATTGCAATACGCAATTCTGTATTCGGCTGAAAATAAATATCTTATTGTCAGTGTTCAACTTATAGCTCTTCGGAGTATTTTCTCTAAAATAATTGTAACTTATTCTGCAAAACAACCGAGCGTTAAAGCTGGGTACTATAATTTACAAATTTTGTTGTTTTTAACGAAACTGTTGCAAAACATTTTTTACTCTACACTTAAATTTGTTATTTGGTAAGAGTAGAGAACCGGAAACCCTTTTTACTCGTTACGAGTCATTCCATCTCGGAACTTACGAGTGGCAACTCATCTGCATTTTCTTAAAAGGGAATAGATGTAAATTTTGCCACACTTATTCTATAAACAAAATAAAAATATATAACGGCCTCTAATTCTTGAGGTTGGTAGAATCCAAAGATCAGTGAGGCACTCAGACCACGCTTAACTAAAAAAATGGGTATGGATGAAAAATTATGAAAGAAGTGACAGGCGGTTAGGCCATCGCGTACACAATCACAAATTAGTTACCTTTGGCCACATGTTAGGGAAGTTACAAAATTAGCACAATTTTAGTTGTTATAAGTCCCAGATATACATGGAAATTATAAATCCCAGACCAACGTGGAACTAAATTATATACACTAATAATAAATATATTAAAATTTAATTCGCAACCATCCACCTAATTAAATATAATGATTTGTCTTATCTGGATTGAAGAGTACCTCCCGCCCTCCTAAAGGGCTTAACGGTCAGCCGCCGTAGAGTCTACATTGCCTGAGGATGCCTCGTGTAGAGGTGAAACACGTGTCGTATTATCGTCGATGGTGTGTCTTTCCTGGAATAGTGGTATTGGGAATAGTGATGTTGGGAGTGGTGGTGTTGGGAGTAGTGGTGCTGGGACTAGTGGTGAGGGGATTAGTGTATGCAATTGAGGGAGGGCGGGAGGTGATCTTCAATCCAGGTAAGACACATCAATGTATTTAATTAAGCGGATGGTTGCGAATTAAATTTTAATATCTTTATTATAATGAATTTCCGCAAAGTAACGCCTGATTCTATCAATACACTAATAAGTTTTCATGGGCTCCAAGTCCGTTTGGATAGGTTTTTCCCTCTTGCCTATTGTGTTTTCATACTTCTTGCAGGCTGTAGGGCATTCCAGCTCAGTCCTCAGTGGTTACAACGCCATCTCTAGTCTTCTTTGTCTGAAGCTGATTGTAGATGTCGAAATACTCACTTACCATCGAGTGAACTGTAAGTTTCTTTGTCAGAGCAATTTTTGTATTTAAAATAAAACATGATGGTAAGTTGTGATAGAGACCAATATGGTCATATTCCGGTCAAAATTAGACATTCACCTTTGCATAAATTCGCAAAAAGCTGAACATTTACATTAAAATTAAATTTTGTAAAGTCCCCATCGATCGACACATGGGGTGTGCAGAAAATTTTATCCAAGGTCAAGGTTTTAAAATTGTTTTTTTTTATATTTTTGCGAAACCGTTAGTTTTTTGATAAAAATAGCTCTTATAAAATTGTAAATTATACATTTATCTTAAAACATTATTCGTACACTTTTCCCCCTAAGATTCACTATTTCTGAGAAATAGCGATTCTATTAATTACTAAAGTTGTATTCCCCATGGGGCAGCATACATTAATTGCACAAGGACAAACATCCAGACCCGGAACATATACTTATAGGCCATACTCATGGCTATGCCATTGCACTACAGAGCCGTCTTTTAAAAAATCCTTTTTATCATTAGTGGTAGCGGAAATGAACCAGTGACGCGAGAACTTCCGCTATTAACTAGAAACGTTTCATTAAGGGATTTAAACATTTTATCACGTGGATCGGATCGGCTACTTGACGCTTAATTACTTCTACATCCCTGTAGTGATAGCTGTAGGAACAAAATGATATTGTGTACGAATTGATAAGACTTCTTCTCTGTCTAGAAGTCCGCCTGGACAGGTTCGACACCCTTACCTACTTCTGTCGCCAACCAGCAGCACTTGCAGAATTGTGTTGTGCTCTGAAGAGTACAGAGCCAGTATAATTACATGCTGTGAAGCATTTTGTCTCATACTTCAAAAGTCACAACGCACCTGTAGCCTGCTACACACGCTTGAAGTTGGCTGCAGACGTCTATAGACTGAATTGACCTCTTGCTACGAGATGGATTGTAAGTTTATCCCTTCAGGCTTATAAAACAATTGAATTCTGCCAACAAGCAATCATTTCAAAGGTACGTCTAACCTGCTCATTACTTTGATACGAAGTAAACGTATGTATGTATTGTAATTATGTGGTATCTTGTCGTATCTTCAAAGCCTCTGGTCGGTTGCTTAATGAAAAGCTATGTTTAATTATTAAGCGCACTCTAATACTTTGAGTGCTTAACGGAACTCATTACCATTTTCATTCCTTATTTTTAGAATAAAATATAATCGCTTCTATTCAATACTAGCTGGTATCCGACGTGTCGCAGCCGCAGAAAAAATAATTGGGGAAATGTCTTTTTAAATTGGTAGAATTATATTATTTAATAGGCAATGATATTCATTTGAACTAAATGATATATTGAACTAAACGAATAATTCATTGAAACTAAATGATATATTATCATTCAAAAAAAACAATCACCGTGGGTGAGCTTGTGTTAGCGGGTCTTGACAACAAGTAACTCCATTACGTCTACATTTTGAATATCGTGTTGTGAAAGAGAATGTTCGAATCGAAACTCCAAGGATCGACACACTTCAGAGCATTGGGACCATAACAATGATAGTAAAAGCATAACCACTTCGGAATCTTCCGGGACATACTGCCGCTACGTTGCCGCGATCCTAATCGCCCCGGCCTCCCCCTGTTACTCGAGTTATTTTTGCGTTGATTCGATCTTGACCGACGTAGTTCTGCTATTTCGATCTGCAATTTACCCACAATGTCCTCTAAATCGCTGAGCTTGCTGGATGTAACGCTCCTGACTTCGGCTATTTCTGCCGGCCTGGTCGCTTCCATCACCTTATCTGCTGCCATCGCCAGGCTTTCCAGGTCCTTTACCTCGGTGACAGCTAGAACAGCTTGAACGGCCGTGGGTAAATGTCTGGTCCACATAAACTGAAGTGTAGCGTCTGGCATTTTATTCCTCCTGAGGTTTCGCATCCGACGTAAGAGCTGCGATGGCTTTTGAGTGCCGAGCTCCATCTCCCCCAATAGTTTCGGAAATTGTCTAGTCTCTGACTTCTCAAACGCCTGCAGAAGCCGATCCTTCATCGTCTGATACTTCGTTTTGGATGGCGGCGACGGCAGTAGATCACTTACCTGCTGCCCTTGCTTAATTTGGTTACGACCAGGTTTTGCTTGGCCCCCGATTTTCTGGTTTTCTATTACGTCCTTGAACTGAACGAACCAGAGTCACGGTTGGTCCGCCCAGAAGTTGGGTATTTTAGACGAAACGCTGATACTGCCGATATGCCGGCTGCCGATGCTGATACTGATACCGCCATCTGCGCGGGTCTCCGTCGATACCTGCTCGCCCTGGGAGGGCAGTGGTATAGGCGCTGCAGAAACTGGCGCAGGTGCGGGTTGCGGATACATATTTTACCGTCACTATTTCACAAACGGTTATTCACGGGGTCACCAGTGTACAGTTTTATGAGTACTGTATTTAATTAATTAATTTATTTAAGTCCATTAAGGTTTACAATTAAGTATTCGAGCCACAACTATAAAATGGCTGAAGCCTGGCTCGTTTCTGTATGTAAACATGTAGTGTCCGCGCTGAACTCCGCAACCACTCAATCGTTTTAATGAAGTTTGTAAATGTGGTCTGCTGTTTAAGATGTAGGATAGTTTTTATCAATATTTTTATTGTGAATTTATTTTTATTATTTTAAAGGACAAAAAACCGTAGGAAAGTGCAGAACAAAATCTACCTGGCTAGCTATTTTATGTATAATTTAATAGCCTGCCAGTGATTCATTCATTTCAAATACCTCTCAATTTTTCTTCTAGTTGCGAATTACATTTAATTGAAAACAAATAGCCACGCGATATCGAATAAAACTTGAACGTTATTTATAAACCTCAAAGGACAAGTCTTTAGGGCATGTTTTTGTCTCAATGTTATTTTCTTACGTTCCGATATTTAAGTAGAAAAATTCTTGAAGGTAAGCAAGACTTAGCAAGAGAAATTCCCGCATGTACTATACTTTACATAAAATTGAAGTGAGGAAAGAACTCATCGAATACATTAATACAAACAGTAATTGATATTACAAACTGTCCACTAATCCGAATATTACAAACTGCAACTAACTTTAAACTTTATCGTTGAGGTCTAAGATCGAATTTCAAACCTCCTGTAATTACTCTGGTTCTCTTTACCCTTCAGCACAGAACGCGGTGCGTGCACTGTCACATGGCGGCAGCAACGGGTAACATTGCAGTACACAAACGGATTCCCGGCCAGAATTGAAGTCCTGCCACCCAGTAATGATGCCATTGTGATGTAATGTGGAAGCGTGGAGGAATTTCTACTGAGTTTATTGTATTTATCGCTTTTTATTATAACTTATATTTTATTATCGCATGGTTTTTATAGATTAAGGTTGACAAACTAGCGCACAGTCAACCTGAAGGTAAGTGGGTGCTGTGGCACATAGACGTGTACATCTTTTCTCAATTAAAATTCAAAATCCGCTCCCACCCCTGAGGACCAAGATGAAATGCCTCGTTTCCACTCAAAAGTGTCAACTGTTATCTACATACTACGAGGGTGGATTGAAAAGTACTCGGCCTAACCAAGAAAATAAACACATACTAAATCAGTTATATTTTTATTTTTCTACATAATCACCATCAAGTTCAATACACTTTTGCCACCTCCCCTTCCAAGCATTTAGACCGTTGAAAAAAAAATGATTCTTCCTTAGATTCAAAATATGCGTCTACAGCTGCTTTAACCTCGTCGTTTGTCGAAAATCTTTGACCTCCCAAGTGCTTTTTTAGGTTAGGGAACAGAAAGAAGTCTGATGGTGCCAGATCATATGAATACGGCGGATGCGGTAACAGTTCAAAGCCACAGTTGTGAATTTCAGCCATTGACTGTACTGACGTGTGAACACGGGCGTTATCTTGATGAAACAGGACTTTTCTTGTGAGCATTCCTCGACGTTTTTCTTTTATTTCCTCTTGTAAACGACGTAGTAAGGTGCAGTAGTAATCAGAGTTTATAGTCTGACCCCTTTCAAGATAATCAATCATAATCACACCTTTCGAGTCCCAGAATACTGAAGCCATCACCTTATTTGCCGACAAAATCGACTTAACCTTTTAAGGGGGTGGTGAACCAGGTCTTCTCCACTGTTTTGATTGTTGTTTTGTTTCCGGTGTACAGTAATGAACCCATGTTTCGTCCATAGTAACAAAACGATTCAAAAAATCATCTGCATCGGCTTCAAATAAATCCAAACAGTCGCGTGAAATAGTCAATCGCGTCCTTTTTTGTTCAACTGAAAGCAGTCGCGGAACCCACCTCGCAGACACCTTGTGGAAACCCAACTCGTTGACAATGATGTTTTGAGATCGTTCATAAGAGATGCCTATAATCTCGGCTATCTCTCTAATTTTTAATCTGCGGTCTCCCATTATTAAATCAAGTACTTTTTTAATATTTTCGTCAGTAGTTGACGTCGAAGGCCTTCCAGAGCGGGGTTCATTTTTCACACTCTCTCTACCACGCTTAAATTCTGCTATCCAGTTTTTGATGGATGAATATGACAGAGCACAATCGCCTAATGTACTGACCATGTCATCATGGATGGCTTTTAATGATAGCCCCTTCTTATGGAGGTACTTAATGACGGCACGCTGCTCGATTTGCTCCATTCGCGGAAATTATGTCCGATTACTTTGTTAATAAATTTATAAAATCACAACTAATTATCGCACACGTTTCGAACTTCACACAATAAACTAGTCTGAACTGAACTAAATAATGTGGGTGGATTTGATTTTTAGAATTGAATGGATCTGTGTTAGGCCGAGTACTTTTCAATCCACCTAGGTAAATATGAAACACAGTCGAATTAAGCTGTTACTTTACGCTGGTATTCTGTGAGAGCTTAATCCTTTTCCAGTTGAGCCGACCCGTTCGTACTGTAGCGTGTCTCTACCACGTTTAGGGAGTAGAAGGGGT
Source organism: Parnassius smintheus behrii (assembly GCA_036936625.1). NCBI lineage: Eukaryota > Metazoa > Arthropoda > Insecta > Lepidoptera > Papilionidae > Parnassius > Parnassius smintheus. The sequence continues at coordinate 2,235,712 of JAUPFT010000021.1, forward strand.
TGAAGAGAAACCATCAGTATGTTTCTTTCTACGGATATCATTCGAGGCATCTTTAGAAAGCCCCAATATAATTTTTAGGCCACAGTTGGTGGTAAACCACCACGTATATCTTAGACATAAAATTATTATATAGACGAGAGGTGCTTTGCATACATGCATGAATGATAATCAGTATCCTATAATTTACTCTAAGAAAGATTTTTTAATAGAACTAGGGTAGCAAACGAGTACACAGTCCACCTGATGGTAGGTGAATGCTGTGGCTTATAAACATCTACAGCTACCCTCAATTAGGTAATAAAATGCAGATGCGTTATCGCTCTTGAGGACTAAAATAGACTGCTTTCTTTCTTTTAAAAAGTATCTAAGAAAGATCAATATTTATAAGCCTAGTCATGATAACTTGTCGCTTTCGTCGGCGCCGGTAATACCTTGAAAGGCTTAACTTGACAAGAACCATTAATCTTAACCAAAACGTATAAATCTTAATAATAAATGGATGAATGCTTGTACAAAATCTAATAGCTTTTATATTATTACAACATAACGTTCACGTGCCTACAGTGTACCTTATTTTAATTCATTCATACATTACAGAATATCAAAAGCCCACTGCTGAATTCAGGCCTCCCACATTAAATTACCTGATAAGGAATTTCGCAACAACCGCTGTCCCGAGCCACCTGCATTCACCAACTTCTTGTGACATTTACGTAGTAGGGATCACAGAATGCCACCGTGAAATAACAGCCTAATTTTGCTGTGTTAAGTATAGTAAATGTAGAAAAGCGGAGACTTTTTCTACTGGTAACGCGGCATTCCATCTTAGTCTTTAGAGCTGGCAATGGATCTGGTTTTTTATTCTTAATTGAGTATAGATGTTGACGTCTATGTATTACAGCATTGACTTACGATCAGATGGACTATGTGTTAGTGTCTGCCAGAATTGAAAAGTAATTTTACGCTGAAATTCTCTATGAACGTAGACCTACAAGGTTGAGCCGACTCATTTGTACTGTAGCCATTGTACACCTGCAGCGGCTACCTTTACCTGTCAACTTCAATTAGTCCGCCGCCTGGTGGTGCATATTGGTGGACTTCACGTCTCCGAAATATTTTTATTCTTCAGAAATGTAGGTTAGCTCACTACGTTTTCCTTCGCCACCGAGCATGTGCTTAGTCAGCTTTTAACATTACTATTGTATACAATTTCATTATTGCCGGTGGGGATCGAACCTAGGTTGCTGGCGTACTATGAAATTCAGGGCGAGAGCTTAGCTCCTGAGCTGCTTTATCTCTCTTAGAAATATGAGAACGCTTGCGCCAAGCTATTTAAGAAAAATAAAGTTCTTTTTCCATATATTATGCCTGTCCCAACCCAAACGAGTCCAATGTTTGCCATAAAGCGACACTAGCCACTTAGTCGTAAACCTGAGTTTGTAAATGCACAGAAAACTTTATGACTTTAAGTCCAACTAAGTCTCGGCGTCTCTGCTATACATAATATATTATAATACTTTAATGTTTTAAAAATTCTTTTTGTTATACTGCAGCTTCACATTCACTTGAAAAATAATTTCCTCGATTATCCAAATAGATATGCAAATAGCTATAAAATAATTTTATTGTCTTCCTAGATTTAATATATTTTTTATCTTACAATAAAACAACTTAAAGGAATTTTTACAAAATGAAGTACATACATAAATGAGTACAATGAATGACATCTATAGGAGAGGATCATCCTCAAAGCCTCATAGCTCAAAGAACCGACAAACGATGGCGAAGTAAGGTCAGGTCTCGCGTGGCAGCCCATTACCGATAGGTAAAGTTTAGGGCGGTTCCTTACTTAATTGAGTGACTTAATTTAGTATATTTCTGGAAAATAAATGAATTTTATTTATTTCTTTCGTTCTTATTTATGCAAAGTCATCTAGTTATTTGGCCGTTTATACCTGAAACTATCAATACATTTCAGAAATTCATATTTTTCCTTACATTATTATTTTCTAATTGTACACGGGCAGCCAATGCTAAAACTTAATAAATAAAATAAAAATGAATATAACACCAGTGCTTATTCAAATGCAACGTTATGTCGAAATTTCAAAACAATCGGTGCTGAGCTTTCGGAGATTTCATATATTGAACAAGTGAACATTTGCTTTTTTATTTGTATCGATATGAAATATTTTTATTTCAATAAAGTAGGTTTTTAAATAAATTACAAGTAAATCGCTCCTGGCGTTGACCTCCATCTGTTTATCAGGTTTCATTTGAATAGGTTTAACCATTTCGAAGATTAGCCCAAACAGAAAAAAACAGGCTTAAATTTTATTTTATATAAATATAAAATTAGGTAAAACCTCGCGTATCCCTGATCTAAATATTAGAAAATGCTTACAATTCCCAGATACATTTTCAGTTTACTCTATAAATAAGCTACAAAATTCATTTCACGTATGTACGAATATTCATATACGCAAACCCCACAAATAAATTAATTGGTTGTATCGTTTTCCAAACTCTCGACCTCTCGGCTGATCCGACTGCCTGTATTCATTCTATTGAATACCAATTTTCCTTTCTCTCTTTTTCGATAACACCCATATATTTTACTTTCATAATTACGTATGCGTTACATAGCATAGGTAGGACGTTTTTTTAACTCGCACTTTTTTGTGTGATATACCACCAACCACCTGCGGCTTCACTCACATCTAATTACATCGTCAGAAATGGAAATGAAGCCAATTTTGCTTATAGTTGCTCTCTGTGACGGTGTATGGATATCCTGCCTCATATCACTCCGTGAGTGTCGTAAGAAGCGACCGAAGGAAATTGCAACAGGCGATGGGCCACAGCATCTTCATGCAACAACAAAACTTAGCAACTCTAATAAAATACTGCGTTTGCCAACCTGCCTGCCAAGTATGGCAACTTTGGTGTTGTTTGTCCTATGTATGAGAGACCACATTCACAATCAAGCTTGTACACTTCTGCATCTTGCAGAGGGATATTACACTTGACTGATGGTAAAAACTGACTGATCATCTTCAACGGCTTGAAGTAGGTTTTAATGGAAGCACGCTTCTATATGTACCCAATCTTGTCTGTGACACCACTGACATATGTGGCCACTTGCAACTGTGGCCGGCTTCACTCGTCTAATGTGACCCAGGAGTGCACAAGCTTGATTATGAATGTGGTCTTTATTATATAGGACAAACAAAACGATCGATAAAATTCCCCGTAAAAAAGAGAGATTATTAGTTATTAGTGATTATAATCAACTACGTACTGTGTAACTTAGATGGAATGCCTCATAGCCTGTCATTATACTGGCTCTCTATACACTTCAAACTGCAGCACAGCAGAGCAAACACTGCTGTTTGGCGGTAGAAACAGGTGATAGGATTATATCTACCCGGGCGGACTCCTGGGTAGAAGAAAAGTTCTACGACCTATTAAAACAAATTTCAAGCAATTAGTATAAAAATTCTTATTTTGACAACTCCTAAAGAATATTTTGATTTTACTGACCAGACTGACATCATAAACTAACCTTCACAGAATTTTATTTAAGAGCCGCTATTAACAAAGTCATTTGTTGCTCAAGGCATTGAACCTACAATTATCGATAATAGCTGCACTTAATGGGCGGACATTTACTGCTCAATAATTACTGCTCAACAAGGATGTCTGATAAAACTGAATGAAAACGTACCTGAAGTAGATCTGCTAAGTTATTTTATTTTAATATGATATTGTGACCCCGTAAATTGAAAAATAAAAAATAGTGCCGTGGGAGCTCAGATGGTTAGCGCTCGCTGTAAATGTTACAGTAAGCGAGCAAACCGAGTTCGATCCCCGCCGGCACCAATGAAATTGTTAATTGCAATTTAAAGTACTGATTTACCACGCGCTTGGCGTAAAGGAAAACATCGTGAGAAAACCTGCATGTCTGAGAAATAAAAAAAATATTTTGAAGACATGTGAAGCTCGCCAACATGCCTTATGGCAGCGCGGCGTACAATTCCTTGCCCTAAAACCCTCTCAGAAAGGAGCAGAGGCCTGCGCCCAGGAGTGGGACGCGTACCAGATGTAACTTTACACGGAAACATATAGTATAATATAGCAAAAGAGATAGCTTAATAATATAGTATGTTTTCAATTTATATTTTATAATTCATAGGAATTTAAATTTTGTTATAAAATACTAATTAGGTGGTTTGTCATATCAAATAATGAGGAAGAAGTAGCCAAACAAATTTATGTTACAAAAGTGAGCAGCAGAGGCCGCAATGGACGGATGTTTATCTACCAAATTGGCTGTATATTGAAGGTGGGTCAAATTAAGAGTACTCTTAACTGACGAGCATGTATGCGTAAATATATGAATGCAAAATGCAGAGAGGAGTGTCAGTATTACACTTGAAAGGCACACATTTTCTTTCCTTTCCTTGCCCAGTCGAGCCGACCTATTCGTGCTGCAATCGGAACATGGCTCTACCACATATGAAATGTAATAAAATAAAAATGGATCTACGTATGGGATTCCACCAACCGTTATAAAATGCAATAAAGAAAAAATAAATTTTATAGAATGTTGAGTCTTATGAATATTGACCGTTCTTTGTAAAACTTCTTGAGTGTGTTTTGCGCTAAGACATAGTGCATTGAGGAATTAAAACCCCGACGTAAAGACTTCAGAAGCTGAAAAATAATTTTATTGTTTTTAGTTCCTTGATCCATTGTTTATCTAAAAAGTTTCATTCATTGACCCCTTTAAGTGGACTCAACAAAGTGGCAAAGTAATAACTGGAATGTCGTCTAAATAGTAATGTGCAGAATTATCATCCCCTGCCATTTGCCAGCCTTTGAGGTCACATTCTCTACAAAATTACATGGGACTACTCATGAAATATAATATAAATAAAATATTTCTTATTAAATAAGTTAACAATTGACGAAGATATCGCGTAACAGTACAAAAAGGAATACATTTGAAGTGCCAACCCACTATTTGATGGGCGGTTAATAGTTGTAGGTGATTTGGCTTAACTATGACATCGGGACGTCGAATACCTCAGTCCTCCCCCCGAGAGTTAAGTCTAGTACACGTTTCCTCCGTGGGTTCAGCCTAGTACTTGTTTTTAGCACTATGGGTTGTGAGTGCTGCAAATCAGCTGAAGCTTGTACTAGGTGGTGGAACTTCTCTTCTGGTTCGAAGTCCGTCTGGTGGGTACCACCACCCTCTTACCTATTTCTGCCGCCACATAGTAGTGCTGCACTGCTCTGTTCTGGTCTGCAGGGTACAGGAGCCAGTATAATAATAGACTGTGAGGCGTTCCGTTTTAGTCTTCACAGGTGCCAATGCAACCGTAGCCTGCTGTGTTTGCAGTTAGCTGCAGATGTGTATGGACTGCAATATCCGCTTACCATCAGGTGTCATTCCCTATTTCAATTTTTTTATTTAGGAATTAAAAATAAGTGAAATTTATCACAAAATAAGTTTTATATCATCAAATTAATTTTATATAATGTAATTTGTTATACATACAAGCATCATACAGATGAGGATTATTTAATTCCAGTGTATTTTCCACAAGGCACAGCGATAACGTCAAGTGATGAATAATGGAACAGTTCTCGTACTCGATGAGTGCTTTGTCGCCCACCTCCATTACGGAGAATAAATTAGATGATTTAAAAATGAATGTAAAGGGTTCATTGTTGATTTTCATCGAATGTAAGTTTTGGGCTTAGTACTCTTTAACCATGTATGGCGGTTTAAAAATATCCACTACCTAATATCGCACCGTGGGTGTCGTAAGACGCGACGGAGGGAAATGAAACTGGAGGTGGGCAGCATCTCCCTGATAACAAACCAAAATAATTATATAATAATAATTAATTTGAAAAAAGAAAGCTGTTTCTTTTTCTTTTTACAGAAAAGGTGTGACAATACAGCACACACAGTACACCTGATAGGAAGTGAATGTTATGGCTATAAACATCTACATTTTCCTCGATTTAGAATCAAAATGCAGATGCGTTGTTACCCCTGAGGACTAAGATGAAATGCCTCGTTTCCAGTAAACCTGTTTCCGGTTCAGTTCACTCAACACACAGCAACATACAGCAGTATGAAGCGACTATATATATATATATATATATATATATATATATATATATATATATATATATATTTTACACAGAAGTGATCAGTAGCTTCAAAGGACAGATAGACGAGGGAAAAAATGCGAAATTTCTTATTTGGAATTTGTTTCGCTAAGTTACCGTCGCAGACAAATCTAATTCGCTTTGTTAAAAGTTTAATCACAGTTAGTACATTTCCGTAAGTCTTTATTGGATTTTCTATTGGCGTAAAAGATTCTGAAGTTATATTTTTATATTTATCACTTGTTTCTTACATTACTCTATTTAGTTCTATTAATTAAAGTGACGAAACGACAATTCTCATAAAAGTCGACGTTAATGAAGGCATCTACGAATTTTTCTTAACAGTTAGGAATGAGATAACCACTTTGTTAACATGATTATAGATCCTACATCTGGCAGACAATGAAACTATGGTGAGTTTTGATGTACAGTCATTGTTCACATGTTTACCTACTGAAGACTGCATCTCATTTGAAACTAACTAGAAGGCTGGAAGGAAATCGACGGTTTGAGTAATACAACATATCCCACGGGCATATGCTGTATTACTCAAAAACTGCCTTATATCTTGCTATCTACTGCGGAAGCAGGAGTGCTACAAGCGAGTAGATGGTGTGGCGATGGGCTAACCTGTATCTTTCAATGTCGCTGTTCATGGTAGACTTTGAGGAGAAAGCCCTGATTACTTCTCTCGTATATGTAAGATTTTACAGGCGGTACGTAGAAAACACTTTAACAATTCTGCCTTTTGATAAAGCAACTGCATTTTTAAAACATCTCAATTTCATAAATTCTAAAATTCAGTTCAAAATAGAATTAGAGATTTCTACATTGTTGTAAGTAAAGGACAGAGTATACAAGTTTAACTGAGTGTAAAAGGGATAGCTTTAACTTGAACGTAATAACGTCTTTGAGTATCAACTACCCCTTTCCCACGCCTACAAGCCGCATATTCTTTCGCAGTCATTTGAAAAAACTACGTGTATAGTTATAATAAGTATATACACTTCAAAACAGAATAAGTTTAGAAAGACGTGAAGTATCAGCATGCGTCATCTACCTCCTAAACCTCTCAACTGTCCCGGTCCAAATGGTCGCTTTGGTGAATAATTTATTGCCTACGTGGCGCGTGTCATTAAAATGGCAATATCTTAAGAGGTAAGAGTAAGTCAGCTCAAATTCTAATTTCGCCCCCACTTCCCCGCGCGTCGTATGCTATGTACCAACATGTTTGTAATCACTAATACTCTAAGTAGATAGGTCGTTAGATACTTATTTCATTAGGTTTATCATATTTATGCCTGTTTTTTCCCATTTTAATTTTACGTCTTCCTGTTGCGTAATGTGTTTTCTGATCGTAAGCGACACAACTTCTCCTTTCAAAAGCCGGAGCAATACTAACGGAGCGACAGGAATCAAGCTTACGAGACGATAGTTTAGGTAATTTCTTTTTACAGTGAAAATAATGGTATTTAAAAAAAGTAAATAACATAAGCACTGCTTTATAGTTAGTTCAGTTAGTATGCAAAGTTTCATGATCTTATTTAAAGTATTTTATGAATAACAGCGGTTTAATGTTCAGTTTGGAGGTAACTTTGGATTTTTTTCTATCGAGAAAATTTTACGGAATCGTGTTTTCGTCTAACATAAACCTTAACATTAATCCTCAACTTTACCATATATTTATTTCAAAATTAATGCTGCAATACTTTCGGCATAACGGAGGATCTTGCTAAGCCATTTGAGGTTATATTTCCCCTTAATAATTATGAATGGAAACTCTATATGAAATAATATGATGTTAGAATTATTGTTAAGTAAGCTAATAGAATATGTGTAAATGTGTACATTCACCTTTTTTATATTTTCTAAATTCCATGGTAAAAATGCTTAAAGCTATTTTTTCCAGTTTGGTGAATAAAAAAATGTAAAAAATAAAAACTATTATTTCAATAAATATTTATTTTATTAACAATTAGATAAATACACTTTACAATAATTAATAAAAAAAACACAACTTGGCGTACATTTTTTTACACCACAAGCTCGACAATAATGTGGGCCATTTAAGACGACCCGAAACAGACACAAAAATACCACATTTTGTACTTCAATTGCGACAATTCCATACCGAGATAAGTAGGTTAATGATATTAAAACAATGTTGTACGAGTTAGAGGGAGATACAGATACATTTACTGCGGCTGTTTCGTGTCCGAAGTTTATAAGTAAATTGCAACTTTCCAAAGGTTGTGGACAGACGCGCACTTTTTTAATAGCGACCTTTAGAAGGTTTTGAACAGACGAGAGGATATAATAATATAAATATAAATACAATATCATTAACTACCCTCATACAAATTCTATAGAAAAAAATTTCACATCCCATAAATATTATTTCAAGTGACATGAATGAGCAAACAATGACAAAACAACTGAACTAAGAAAAGATCTATAGTTAATATTTTACATAGGAAACCTAAACAAAACGACCCAATCATCGTGCACATTTGCATGTCTATTGGAGGCCGTGATTACACGACTTGTAATTCCCACGCATTGTCACATACGGTCGAATGAATCCCTTGGTTCATGGAACAAAATTTTGTACGGAACACAAATAATATGTATTTTAAACGTACAAACATTCCTTACAAGGGTTAACCTTGTAAAGCCTTGTTAGACCTTCAAAGTTTGAGAGTAAAGAAAGTTTACCTATTGTGACTCATCCCAGGGGGACCCCGTTTAGAGCCGGGACGGCATCGGAGGCAGCTGAATTTAGTGACACAAATATGAGTCTCTGAGAGATGACTACATATCTGTGCCATGTACTGTAGATACTATCGGTCCGTGGGTCCACGTGCGGTGAAGTTCCTAAAGGAACTCTATCTACGACTGATCATCACTGCTGGTGATGAGATGGTTAGCGTTTCGCGCTCGAATGCGCGAATGAAGTATAATCATTCAATGAGGAAACGCAGCCAGCCTTCTTGGCACTATACCGCGGGGAGTGGAATTGTGTAATAATTCAAGTTTTTAGTTTTTTTATTATGATATTTTTTATATAAAAATTAAGGTTTTTGTTTATTTGCTTTGCTCGCGTGGGCTTCGCTTTACCAATATTATTAATGTTCCGTGCCATTAAGATCACTTCGTCGTATGTCTGTCTGCCATAAATGTTTCTTCCAGAGACTGGGTCATAATAATTTCACTCCGTAATTTTGTGTTAATATAAACTGTAAGAAAAATACAATTACGAAAAAAACTATGTTGACTCGATCAGGGCAGCCTGATATCGATTAATTTTTCATTTATTTTCTCAAAAGGGTTACATGAATAGAAACAAGACACCGATAAACACCCTAGTGAAATGACAGGTTTTTTTTTGCATATTGTATATTATAATTTTTATTGTTTCCTGTTCTAATATTATTTGAGGACGGTGCTCGAAAATATTTCGTTAAAATAAGTTTTCATCACCCTTATCGTAACCCTAGTTTATATCTAGATTTGTAACCAACCCTTGTGTACTTAACTATTAACATTTTCTAGCATATTACATCATAGTAATATGCTAGAAATAGTCTGAGTGGATTATTACAAAATGATGGGATCGGATTATATTAGTACTTTTTTTGTTTTTACATATATACATTAACTCCCAAGCCTGTAGTTCACAGAGGGGTAGAAATAGAACATTAAATAGAAATAGGAACGTTTTATTTAATTATTTTCATAAAATCCTTTTATTTGAAAACATAAACTCGAAAACGGTTCGAACGAGTTAGTTTCACAATTTGACCCGGTAGGTGGCGCTAGGGCGGATCGCTATGGAATTATAAATAGTACTTAATCGGTTTGGAAAACACTTATGTCCTGGGAAGAACAAACAAGAAATCAAGAATAAAAAAGAAACAGTTTACAAACATTTAATACGTTACACAATAATTAACAACACAACAAAAAACACAGGCGGACAGAGACCACGAACTTCCATTTTGCACGATCCCGTCACACATCTCTCGGTTATACCTACATTGTTCCTGCAATAAATGGCTATAATAAATAAATGGAATAAGCCATCCATAAACTTCCGTATAGGGCGCCTATTGTCACTCACTTCTGTAGAACAAAATATTTAATTACTTTTTTATTTCTGCCGACCATGGGGATTATGCCTGGTGATGCAAATGTAGTTTCAGCAACTATTAATGTGGTACTTATTCAAAATATTTAAATGTCAGCTATTTTGTAAATTTTTGATTTAAATAATATCTCAAGGTTTTCGGATAACATATTGCCTAGGTCACTCCTGACGTTGCTTTCTATCTGTTCGTGAAGTTGGTTCAGTCGGTTCGAAGATCAGTGCGAACAGACACAGACGGACAGACAAAACATTTAGAAATGATTGTTCATGTCTAAATGGCACGCAAATAACGCCCTCAGTTCAAGTATAAAGCAGTAACTTTGATGTTACATACAGACTCTTCAATTTTATTTATATGTATATACTAATGATTTCTTAAATTTACGCGAACACTACACATTGAATAAAATTATATATAAATTTAAAAAAAAAAAACCTGAAGGTAGCCGGACTAACTATGACATTGGGACGTCAAACATCTCAGTCCCCCCGTGACCATGGGTACTGTAAAGCACCCGAAACGTCGGGATAATAATAAAAATAAATTAAAGTAATTAAACGCGACAAAATCCGTAAATAGTAGTTTTATTCAATGTATATACTAGCTTTTTCCGCGACTTCGTTCGTATGGAATTTATTACGATGGATTTTAAGGGGTTTATTTGTTTTTTTTTCACAGAACTCTAATTCTGCTTCTAAAATAAAAGTAGCGTACATTACTCCTTACAACATCAGCTATCTGCCAGTAAAGTCAAAATCGCTTCAGTCGTTTTGGAGATTAGTCGGAACAAACAGAGAGACAGAGTCAAACATTTTAAAATTGTTTTTTCTTTTGTTATAAGTAACATATCTTCATATCTTTAGTAACAAATCTTCATATGCATTTAGTAAAAAAAGTAAAGTTACAGCCTATATACGCCCCACTGCTGGGCACAGGCCTCCCCTTATTTCTGTGAGGGTTTTAAGGCAAGGAAGTGTCCGTCGCGCTGCCTTAACGCGTGTTGGCGAACCTAACATGTCTTCGAAATATTTTTTTATCTTACTCCTAAGACATGCATGTTTCCTCACGATGTTTTCCTTCACCGCCGAGCACGTGGTAAAGCATCAATTAGAATTGCAATTAACAATTTCATTGGTGCCGGCGAGGATCGACCCGGGGTTACTCGGGTTATGTTATGTTTACAGCGAGCGTTAACAAACTGAGCTACAACGGCATGCATTTAGTAAAAAAGCTGTTATTTGGATATTACAAACAGACACTTCAATTTCATTTATTTTTATAGAAAGATTTTTCCAAAAACTGGAAATACTATCCGTAGTCATCGCTCTTGGTAGCTAGATTAGTGATTTCAGGATCAACTCTCAGAATCATTCAGGCTGGGCAAATGATTCATTTGTTCCATGTATCCCAACATCGTTGCTGTCAAAAATGTTCTTACGTTTCCTTGGGTGACATTTCGCATACTTTAAAATTAATCTGTGAAAACTCAGTCGCCGGACCTATTTTAATAATATTACAGAACCCAATAAAATTTTATATAAATGTAAATTAAATTGAGGTGTGCGTGTCTGTACTATTGAAAAGGCATTGTTCATTTGCACACCATAAAGTCATAAATAACCATTTTTTCAATTTTGTCCGCCTGTCTATCTTTCTGTCTTCGGAGTTATTTGCGAAATACCTGAACGGTTATACTGAAACTGCACGAATATATAGAGAGCAATGCAGGGAGTGATCTAGGTTATATGACTTTCTAAAATCCTAAAACAAATATTTGTAAATGAAATAAAACGGCAAATTTAAACTGCGCAACCGCTTACTTAAAATATAAAATATATTTGGTCTAATTAAGATCACTTATTTTCTTAAATTACGCTTTGAAAACCAAAGAGATATAAATGTAATACGGCTCGAAAGACAAAATGAAATCAAGTGTAAACAAGTGTTACCGACGTTTTAACTTTATGGGGCGTTAATAGAAGATAAATGTGTCCTATAATCCTCCATCTCCTCATATAACCGAAAGGATATCCATTATGTGGTAAATGCGATAGAAAACTCAATGGAATACAACATCTCTTTTCGCAACGCCAGTGTATCGAACAGATCAGAAAGTACTCGGTTGTCAACGATTCCAGCCACTCTTCACTAGACGCGGTCAAGTGGAAGGAACTGGCACTAGGAGGCCCCGGTCCAATGATGAGAGAGTGCCTTGTAACCTACACACCGTTGTCACCACATTCTGTATTATCCATATTTGCAAAATAAAGAAATTAATTAATTCATTCATTCCTATAAAGTTGCAAACGGTGTGCTGGCATAAAATACTATCCCGTTGTGTAGAGTATGCCAAGTATTTTAGAGGTGCTTCTTCAGAAGTTTAAACTGTTACAAACATTTATTAATTCCTCACAGCTCTATCAATCACTCTACTATTGTGTAAACCTTATTGGTCTAGAGGCCGTCAGTGCGACTGCTGATGCAGTGGTCCGGGATTTCAATCCGAGGTAAAAACCAGTTATTGAGTGTTTCTTTCGGGACACTCTTAGTAGCAGTCTCGGTAAACATGTAAATGGCCAACGTTTTTCCTGCACCTGATCTCTCTCGGGTTGTATCCAATTGTCGTCCATTACTCTCAGGTGTAGACAGTACACCTATACTTACGTTCATACTAAGGTACTATAATTCCGTTCTGCGTTGCTTAGCATACTTTGAGACTGACCGCAATGATCGTAATTCATTTCGAGGAACATTTTTTTATAAATCATAGTTTTTACAATAAATAAACAAAATATAAAGACAAATCAATCGAGTGTCACAGCGAACTTAAAGAGGGAGGGTTCTTCGGTGCTACCACGAGACATGAAGATAAAGCAAGCTTAGTTCATTTAATATCCGTTCATAAACACTTAAGCTGGTTGAGAACCTTTTAATATTTCGCTGTTTTTTATTTCAGTGAAGCCTGTTTATACACGCTTGAATAATTTGTATATAATAAAAAAATTCATGAGATATTTTCTATATACAAGGTTAAGCTGTCTATTAAATATTAAATAAATTTAAACAGTGAATCGAGCTGTTGATTTCTACCAACTAGCGTGTAATTACCCTTAAAGTATTATACTAACATAAATTAGTTGAATTCTAATTAACATAAGAACAAAATTTTAAATATTTTAATATTTTTATGCAGATGTTTTTTTCTAATATATTCTCGTACATATAATTAAAGCTGTGTTAGCTCAGGGGCTAAGCGCTCCCTGTAAACTTCACAGTACGCGAGCAGTCCGGGTTTGATCCCTGCAGCATCAATGAAATTTTTAGTCGCTATTTTAAGTGCTGATTTACCACGAGCTCTGTGGTGAAGAAAAACTTCGTGAGGAAACCTCTTAGAAGTTAGAACAAGAAATGTTTAAGACATGTTCAGTTCGCTAACACGCGTTAGGGGAACGAGGCGGATATTTCCTCGCCCTAAATCCCTCTCAGAAATGAGAGAAGACTTGTGCCCAGCAGTGCTGTAACTTTAACATATGTATTGTGATGTTTTTTCCCACACAACATTACACACATCGTTTACTGGATACGAGGCATTCCATCTTAGTCCTCAGGGTTGATAACGCATCTGCATATTGATTCTGAATCGAGCATAAATGTCGTTGTCTATGGGACACGGTATCCATTTACCATCAGGTGGTCTGTGTGACCGTTTGTCACCCTTATTCTATATAAAAATTAGGATTTAGACCAATATGATAAAAGATCGTCAACGCTTGGATAAATAAAAAATACCCCTGCTACCTATAAGGCCGTAATGCCTCCATCTCTACCTACAATCGGACAGGCTCGCGTTTCGCATTGGACATTACCGGATGATTGCGAAAGAAATACGATCAAATAGAAAATATCAAAGATCACTAGGGACGAAAGATTTGTACCTACTGAATCAAAAATAACGATTTGGAATTTGATTATCTGCAAGCATAAAATTGTGTTTACTTCTTTATCATAAAATATTATAATTTTGAAATACAAAAGCTGACTTAAATAAGTAACGCGTCTGGAGTCAGTGCTTCAGACGCTGTTTTAAAATTATTTTATTATTTTTGAAATGAAAACTTCTGTTGCATTGTTGTGACTTGAAACTCAATGAAACGAAAAAGTGACACTAAAAGGATACAAGAGATTTTCTTCAATTTTATACAAACAAAATATTCACTTGGGTCAGTGAAAATGTTTCTTCGTATTTTGTTTGTATAAAATTGATGAAAATCTCTATGGCTGTAATGTTCGTATCACTATTATGCTAGATATTTTTATGATTATAATATTATTTTTAAATTAATGTGTATCCAAAAACCTCTAACCTCTAACCAGCAATTTTCTCTGGATCTGTGCGGATACCTTCTTCCGACACTACACAGCCCAAAAAGATAACTCGATATTTGAATAGTGAACATTTCTTCAGACTCTACTTGAGGTTGGCACTCTGAATCTACATGAGCACACATTCCAGATTTTAAAGGTGTACCTCGAGCGTACGACCAATGATAATGATGCCATCCAAGTGGACCAGACAGGCATCACCAATTAGCCCGGTAAGTACAAGTTCAATCAACCTTTCAAACGTTGTTGGATCATTGCATAATCCAAACGGCATTACTTTAAATTGCCACAGACCCTTTCCCGTCGAGAACGCAGTTTTCTCTTTGTCTTTAGGGTCAATTTCATCTTACCAGTAGCCACTTTTTAGATCCAGCGTGCTAAACTACTTTACTTCTGTAAGCATGTCCAGCGTGTTATCAATTCTTGGCAAGGGATAGATGTCCTTCCTTGTAACGTCGTTCAGACAGCGGTGGGAAATACAAAACAGCATGCTGCAATCCTTCTTCTTTACCAGCACCACGGGTGAACATCATGGACTGCTCAATAACATCATTCTTTATCATTCCTTCAATAATGGTATCCACTACATATTCACGTGCTACCGACTATCTTCTTGGCCGCTGACGGATAGTTAATTCTTCCCCTGTGTTTATTTTGTGTTATAAGATAAGCTACAGTAGCTCAGATCGTTAGCGCTCGCTGTAAATTTCACAGTACGCGAGAAAACCGGGTTCGATCCCCGCCGGCACCAATGAAATTGTTAATTCCAATTTTAAGTGCTGATTTACCACGTGCTCGGCGGTGAAGGAAAACATCGTGAGGAAACCTGCATGTCTGAGGAATAAGTAAAAAAATATTTCGAAGACATGTGAAGTTCGCCAACACGCATTGGGGCAGCGTGGCGGACACTTCCTTGCCCTAAAACCCTCTCAGAAATGAGGGGAGGCCTGTGTCCAGCAGTGGGACGTACATAGGCTGTAAGTTTACTTTTTTTACTTACTTTATGACCATACGTCCCACTTTAGGCGGGACGGTCCTGATTCAGAGATTTGTGTCCCGCTGTCCCTAAAATACGTAAAAATGTCCAGCTTAACAAATAAAAGCGTAGCATCATGCGAACTATCACCTGTACCATCATTATAACACCGCGCATACCAGGTTTGCCAGCAGGGCCTGACTAGTTACGTGATTATTCTGAAAACCTACTCTTTTGAACTTAAAGTTACGAAGTGACAATATTTATTTAATCTACAATGAATTTACAAATAACATAAGTTTTTTCTAATTAGTATTTATTTGCTGTTCAGAAAAAATTAAAAAGCCACCAGCCAGATTTTATATGATTCTGAATTCTCATTCTCACTTTTGATCATTAAAAGATTCAAACAACTATGTGTTTTATTTTTAAGACTATAAAAAAGGGTTCCAGATTGAATACTGGTAACGGCGGCCATTCTCAACGGAGGATAGCCATCTGCGCGGGACTGAATTATATTGACCAAGTGTATGCGAAAGCACAGGTCTACACACACACCCTCACTCTTATAGTCCGATGGAACATAAATCCAAGACGACGGGAGAGAGATCAGGTGCAGGACCAACGGCTTTACGTGATTCCGGAGGCACAGTGGTGGAACCCCGCCAACTTCAATAAGTTCGAAATCAATATTCCTGGCTGCTACTGAGAAATTTGTAACAGAAAAACCCAATAAATGATTTTTGTCCTGACTCGAGTATGGAACCCGGTACCATATGATCAGCAATTGCGTTTACTACCGTTAGACCAAGAAGACAGTCAAAAGTGTTAAAACTATAATAACTTTAAAGTTGTCCCACTATGAGGAACAAATAAATACACAGTCACTTTAATTATATTAAGTCTCGACAAAAAGTGGAAACGTCACCGATCGTTTATTTTTATAGGCAATTTTTTGACACTTTTTGAAACTTATGTCAAGTGAAACGGTTTTTACGCGGTAAAGCCACTTCAATAATATGTAAAAATATACAATATAAAAATAAACAATATACAAATAAAATGAGAAAATCTCGCATTCGAAAGGCTGTATATATATATATATATATATACATATATATATATATATATATATATATATATATATATATATATATATATATACGCGACCACATATCATGCCATAAGTACCGATAGAGCCAACAGGGGAAAAGCGGATCGGCAGCAGCGTCTTCCTACTAACACACAAAACAAAGCTGCGGTTGCCCACCAACTGTGTGGCAACTATGGCAAATATCCCCTTTATGAGGTTTATTCATGAGTAAACCTGTGTTCAGCATCGTACTTGGGAGCTTATAGTATGAGTCCTAAATGTCAATTTAAATATCTTTGTTTTATTAGACATAAACTGTACCCAGCATCCGCTATACCTATATCATAAATCGTCACGGGCGCATGCAGAATAACTCACCAAAGTTTTGTAATTGGTTGAATAGCATAGCAATTCATACGAGACCTGCAAAGAAACATTCGTTACAGCCTACCAGTAATCCATTCCCAAACATAGGTCCCCATATATTGCTTAATTTTTTATATAATAGCGCGACAAACGGCACATAATCCACCTAATGGAAAGTGGAAGCTATGGCCCACAGACACCTTCATTTATCCTCTATTAAGAATCTAATCTTTTTTTTTTCGCGGGTAGGAGTTTATTAAGTTAGACATATTTTAATACACTGAAATCTTTAATTTGTGTAATATTATATCTAGGGACTTTTGAATATAAATTT
Source organism: Parnassius smintheus behrii (assembly GCA_036936625.1). NCBI lineage: Eukaryota > Metazoa > Arthropoda > Insecta > Lepidoptera > Papilionidae > Parnassius > Parnassius smintheus. The sequence continues at coordinate 2,253,198 of JAUPFT010000021.1, forward strand.
AATGTTCCTGTGATATATAAACTCCTGCCAGTCAAGTCTGAAATATATTTAGAATAACTTGAACTCTTTAGCACATTTACTTCCCTACCACATTGTTATAACCTTAAAAACAAATGGAGTCAATTAACAAATCTGTTGCGGACCTCACTGAACATTTCAACTTAAGGATGGCCGAGTTCCAAAAAGATCTCAAGAGTTCAATTCCAGCAACAAGCCCCACTTCAAATATTAATCACCAATTTCATTCTTTTCACCGCTGCTTTGGAAGACGTTTTCGGGCTACTGGACTGGAAAGGATACGGTATTAACATCAATGGCGAGTACATCACTCACCTTCGATTTGCCGACGATATAGTCCTTATGGCAGAATCGCTGGAGGACTTAAGCACTATGCTCAATGACCTCAATAGTGCCTCCCAACGGATAGGTCTTAAGATGAACATGGACAAAACAAAGATCATGTTTAATGTCCATGTCACACCTATGCCGGTAGTTGTTGGGAGCACTATGCTCGAAGTTGTTGACGAGTACGTTTACCTGGGACAAATAGTCCGACTAGGTAAGTCCAACTTCGACCGAGAGGTCAATCGACGGATTCAACTCGGCTGGGCAGCGTTCGGGAAATTACGACATATCTTCTCGTCAGGTATACCTCAATCTCTAAAAACTAGATTGTACAACCAGTGCGTGTTGCCAGTGAAGACTTACGGATCTGAGACGTGGTCCTTCACTGCTGGCCGTATGAGGACGCTCAAGGTCGCTCAGCGAGCTATGGAGAGGGCTATGCTCGGAGTTTCTCTGCGTGATAGACTCAGAAATGAGGATATCCGCAGTAAAACCAGAGTGACCGACATAGCCCAACGGATTAGTAAGCTGAAGTGGCAATGGGCCGGCCATATAGCTCGAAGAACCGATAACCGATGGGGAAGAAAGGTTAGTGTAGGGCGACCCCCCACTAGATGGAGTGACGACCTGGTAAGATATGCAGGAAGTCGATGGATGCAGGTGGCTCAGGACCGTGCTTTTTGGCATTACTTGGGGGAGGCCTATGTTCAGCAGTGGACTTGTGAAGGGCTGTAATGATGAATGATGATGAATTTCATTCATTCCGGTGCTTTGTTTTAACTGATTTAGAAAATTTGCAACTACAAGTTGAACTATTAGCTCAACAATATGATAACATGGAGATGAGATCTCGAAGAAAAATCCTGCTTGTTCATGGTATAACCCAAGACAAGAAAGAGAACACATCCTCTAGTGTTGTCAAGGTTCTACCCGACCACTTGAAAGTCCCTGGTATTACCACTGATTCGATAGGCCGGTCACATCGTCTTGGTCAACCTGGCACTAATAAACCCCGGGCTGTGCTTGTAGAATTTAGAGACTATGGGACAAAAGAGAAGATATGGCTTGCAAAGAAAAATTTGAAAGGCACTGGGATTACATTGTCCGAATTTCTTACAAAGGGTCGCCATACTACATTCCAAGCGGCGCGCCAACGTTTCGGAGTTTCAAGGTGCTGGACGAGGGATGGCATCATCTTCGTACTAGGACCTGATCAAGTACGCCATCGTATCCATTCCAGGCTTGATCTTGATGCTATTTCGACCTCTGAATCGGTGACTCAAGCCACATCTGCTGCAACCTCGGTTCCAAGTGTAGTGAAAGACTCCAGGTCTGCTCGAGTAAGAACCAAGAGAATTGGTAAAAAATGAATCCTTTTTTGGAGCTGGTCTGTTGTATCTTGTGTGACTACCGTATTTCTGGTTTGTTTACATTCTTTTATTGTAAAAATTTTTAATTTATTTTTATTAATATATATTACCATTTTTCTTTTATATATACGATGTGAGGTAGTTACTTGTAACTTATATATAAAAAAAACCATTTCAATGTAAACAAACAATAAGTGAACAAAACATTGGATAACAGTTGCACATTTTTATTTCTTTCTTCGGCGTAGGCAAAGGTCTCATAGTCATACAGCCGTACCTTATGGAATTTTTGACTTCTTTTCTTATCACAAAGCAACATCTCTATAACAATTCTCTTTGTGCTCATTACATATTTTTATTTGTAAAATGCTATTTGTTTACAGTTTTTGGTAGTTTTGTTTTGTTTAAAAATTGTCTCTTTTTATTTCAGTTATTCTGAAACATCTATTATTATTATTATTTTTTTTTATTCATCTCTTTCAGACTGCTGGCGGGATCGAGATCTGTTTAGGTACTTACTTATATATTTAATTTAACTATTTAGTTTTACATTTATATATATATATTTTATTTCATTTTACTATATTGTTAGATAATTATGATGTAGGTAATGATTCTGACGATTTCCTGTCTTTGTCGCCAAATGATAATGCATCTAGTAAACTCAGCTTCCACAGTACAACATCTTCAATTCCGATAAATGTAGCACTTAATTCATATTTCTCAGATTCTCTGAAAAACTTTAATGTAATTCATAGAAACGCCCAAAGCATTCCGGCTCATTATCCCGACATGCTTGCGTTTTGCCTTTGAATCCCATAACATTCACGCTATTCTAGTCTCTGAATCTTGGTTGAAACCATGTTTGCCATCCACTTCTTATTCATTACCAGGATTCCATCTTATTTGCAACGACCGTATTGGAAGGGGAGGTGGAGGTGTGGCAATCTATCTCCGTTCTTATTTACCTTTTGCGGTGGTAAGCTTGTCCCCCCAACCATCTCCTTCTAATGCGGCTGAGCATCTCTTCATTAAAGTAACCCTATCTAATACGAAAATTCTTCTTGGCATTTGTTACAGTCCTTCTCTTCATATTAACTATTTCTCTTCTTTCGAATATTTATTAGAAAATTTAATCCCATTATATACTCACACTATAATCATGGGTGACTTTAACACATGCCTACTCAAGGGTGACTATCGGTGTGAAAAGCTAAAATCGTTAACCGAGGCATGTAATCTAGATATATTACCACTATCTGCTACGCATAAAAAGCCTGACTGTACTCCATCACTACTTGACTTAATTATTGTATCCTCTCCAGATTTTGTCCTGAAGCATGGCCAGCATGACGCTGATCTCTTTTCTCATCATGATCTCTTGTTTCTTACATACAAAGTCCGTCCTCCTAAAGTAAAATCGAGAATCCTTCTGCAACGTAATTTAGGTGGAATGGACAAAGAACTTCTTCTGGAAGATGCTAGTCGCATGGACTGGTCAGCTGTTGAAAATGCTTCAACAGTCGACATGAAAGTGGAGTTATCTAACTCCTTTCTTATCCAACTTTATGACATCCATGCCCCAGTAAAACCAATAAAAAAAATAAAAAATACTTTAAAAAAACTTATTATAAAAAAGGATTTGCTAAAAGTAAGTTAAAAGCTGATAAATCTGGAAAAAACTTACGATATTATAATAAAGTACGAAATCGCTGCAGTACATTGTGTAGAGATGCACAAAGACGCCATATTCACAAATCCGTCGAAAACGGCGACGCAGCCAAAGTTTGGAAGTTTCTTCAGTCTCTTGGAGTTGGTAAAACATCCAATAATTCTCCTCATCATAATGTTGATGTTGAATTCCTTAACAAATATTTCACCTGTTCTAGCACATTAAATAGCTCAGATAAAGACCGGACTCTGAGTAATCTTTCTTCAATACCAACTCCTGATTTTACACCGTTCAATTTCTCTCCTTTCACTGATAGTGATGTTATAAAGAACATTTTATCCATCTCGTCCAATGCCGTGGGTGATGACAATGTTTTCGTAACATGATCTTACCTGTTTGGAAAAGTGCACTTGTAACGCTTCTCCCAAAAAAAGCCCATGCTTTGCATTTTTCCGACTTTCGTCCTATCTCAATTCTCCCGTTTTTATCCAAACTCCTGGAGAAGCTAGTTTTCTTTCAGTTAAATCTCTACCTAAATAGAAATTGTATCCTGGATCCTCTCCAATCTGGTTTCCGATCGGGTCATAGTACGACAACAGCGTTGGTTAAAGTTACCGATGACATTCGACGAGGTATGGATAACAAACAGCTCACTGTGTTGATATTGCTTGATTTTAGCAATGCGTTTAACACCGTTGATTTTGACATATTATTGAGAGTGTTACGTTCTATTAACATATCTCCTCCAGTGATTGGCTGGTTTCATTGTTATCTTTATGGCCGACGGCAGCGTAATCGCATCGAAGATAAGTTCTCATCTTGGTGCGAATTACGGGCTGGCGTGCCTCAAGGTGGTGTGCTGTCTCCTTTACTTTTTGCTATATTCATTAGTTCTATCTCTCAAAATATTGCTTCTCTCTATCACATGTATGCAGACGATCTCCAAATCTACACTCAGTCAACTCTGTTAAATCTGCCTTCTGCTGTTGCCACCATCAACAATGACTTAGCGGCGATAAACCAGTGGAGTCAGCGTTATGGTCTAAAAATTAATCCGTTCAAGTCCCAGGCTATAGTTATTGGTGGTGGAGTGGTGGTCTCCAGAGTTGACTGGAACAACCTACCCTCGGTGACATTAAATGACGTTGTCATACCCTACAGTAAATCTGTAAAAAATCTGGGGATATATCTAGAGTCTACCTTGTCGTGGTCGCAGCAGTTAAAACAAGTGAGCAAAAAGGTGTTTGCTACTATGGGTTCACTTCGTCGTTTACGTTCTTTTCTCCCCATTCCCACCGAGATTATGTTAGCACAATCCTTACTTCTCTCTATTCTCGATTATGCGGACGCAAGTTACCTCGATTTAACTGAAGACCAACTGAACAAACTTGAGCGAATTCAAAATATTGCAATTAGGTTCATATTTGGTTTGCGCAAATATGATCATGTATCCGAATATCGTTTACAGCTCAAGTGGTTACCCATTCGCTTTCGCCGGAATTTGCAAACTGTATTTCTTCTGTACTATGTGTTGTTCAATCCTTTGACTCCAAGCTACTTGAAGGAAAACTTTAAGTTTCTTGGTCATGATCGACCTGATAGAGTTCATCGGTCAGCCGGCGAACTAATTCTAGAACCATGTTCATTTCGAACAAAATTTATGAAATATTCTTTTACGGAGCCGTGGTAGCTCAGTGGTTAACGCTCGCTGTAAATATAACAGAACGCGAGTAACCCGGGTTTGATCCCCGCCGGCACCAATTAAATTGTTAATTGCAATTTTAAGTGCTGATGATAAGTGCCGCCGAGAACGTGGTAACGTTCTCGGCGGTGAAGGAAAACATCGTGAGGAAACCTGCATGTCTGAGGAATAAGAAAAAAAATATTTCGAAAACATGTGGAGTTCGTCAACACGCATTGGGGCAGCGCGGCGGACAGTTCCTTGCCCTAAACCCTCTCAGAAATGAGGGGAGGCCTGAGCCCAGCAGTGGGACGTATATAGGCTGTAACTTTACTTTACTTTTTACTATTCTTTTACGAGCCAAGCCATAAGGTTATGGAATGAACTTCCACTCCAAATTCAACGTGCACAAACTTTGGAAAGTTTCAAAAGTGACGTCAAGAAGCATTACCAAACACTTTGTGGTTATTGATAAACAATTCTAGCAACAGATAGTTATTCTGTGTTTTTCTTTTTTGTTTTATATTTATTTATTTATTATCTATGTATATCCATGTATATGTATGTGTATATATTTATATATATAAACCTATTTATTAATATGTATGTTTATTTTATTTTTATTATTTTTTATGTATAATTGTGGTATTTTAACAAAATATAGTTTAGTTTATTTAGATATTAGAATGTAAGTGTAACATAAAACGCACCACCTCCTACTGTTCTTAATTCCAGTTTCTCCTTAGCCCAAAGGTTGTCTGGAAGAGATCGCTCTTTAGCGATAAGACCGCCTTATTGTACATACGTATACATTAAGTTTCCTCTGTAATGTATTTATTCGTTGTATATGCGTGGTGTACAATAAAGTATATACTACTACTACTACTACTACTACTACTACTACTACTACTACACGGTGAAAGAAAAATTCATTTTTAAATATATTTTTATAAATATTATTATAAAAAAACTTTATAAAAATATATTAAATTAGTAGTAAAATCTATTAAAGAGTAATCATAATCATTCAAGGAATGCCACTGACACGTTCCTTAGCCACCCGAATTCATATCTTATCAGCTCCATCATGTAGCGGGCCACCCTAAACTCCTCTCGCAGATACGAGGCAGCCACACCAGAACGTTGATCTTAGAGTAGCCGACATAATGAAAAGGGTCAGTAAGCAGAAGTGGCAATATCTTATTTTTATACTAGCGACCCGCCCCGGCAACGCATGGATTGGATCAATTAAAATGGCGTTATGTAAATTGAAAGTAACCAAACGCAATTTCATGTTTTTAATTACTCGTTGTTTCCGAAAAAATGCCATAAAGATATCAGGATAAAATGAAGCCTATATACCTCCTGGCATTGTACTCTATCTGTTTGTAAAGTTTCATCACAATCAGTTCAACCATAGCCAGGGTTAGCCCGGACAAACAGATCAGAAAAAAATAAGAAATGGTTGTTTATGTCTTAATAGTTTGAAAATAATACTGTATTTATGCATTCTTGTTACATGAATAAATATATCCACGGAGAATAAGGCGATCGCTATCATACTGATTCTATGAAAATTCATTTAAAATTGTAACGATTATATTCAAAAAATACCGCTGAGTTTCTGTGTTTTTTTTAGCAAAGGAGTATTTACCGAATCATTGGTAAGTTAAAAAAAAACTATTGTAAAATGTTGTATGTAGGTTTACTCTACTCTACTCAATTAAATTTTACCATATTCTGTTTGTATAAGATATGGGTGACAGAAAAGCAGCACACATTCCATCTGATTGTAAGTGATTACTGTGGCCCAAAGACATCTACATCTATCCTCGATTACAAATTAAAATGCAGAAGCGTTGTCACCCGTGGGGACTAAGATAGAATGCCTCGTTTCCCGTAAAAAGGGTTTCCGGTTCTCTGCACTCACCATACGAAACTCCGCAGCGTAGATTAAAATTGACTTACGTGTTATCTCTCTGAACGTTTGATCCATACAAATGTATTTATGTGTTTTCTCACTGGGTTACTAGAGTTAATATTCAAATTAAGATCGTCATTGATTGGTTTAGCCGTTTCCCGGAAATCAGCAAACATACATAAATGTGGGCATCGAACACATAACATTCTTGTATTGAGAACTCGGTTAAACAGTGTTTATTTTTATTTAACAAAATTTAAAAACGCCCTTATTCATACGTAACAAAACCAAAACAAACTTTAAAAACAACATGACGCTATAGTTGGCTTTAAACATGTATATAATCAAAGGCTTTAAATAAATTCTCATGCGATTTAACTATGCATCCACGTGGACGAGTCCAATCTTAATGGGCATTGCCGAAAACCAACGCTAGCGCAAACATGCGATAGGATTATGTTGAGTCAGTGGCGGTTTAACTATCACATCACTCATGCAATCGGATTATTTTATGTCTGTTTTCTCGTATTTATTTTTATCTTTGCTGTAGTTATTTATCGTTTTATTTTCTGTATCAAAAATATGAGTGTAAGTTGCTAAATAAAAATGAACGTCTATGTCATGTCAATGTAGATGTGAATATTCCTAACTCAGAATCGTACTTTATGACAATCTATGAGTGTTAAGACCTAGACCTCTAATGGGATTTATTAATAGTGATACAGCCGTTATATATCCACTAGACACAGACATCATCTCATTCCGAAGAGGGTTTTGATCAAAAAAAGTAATTCGAAGATATATAAAGTCTGCATACACGCACTGGGGCAGTGCAGCGAAAACCTTTTCAATGATGAAATATCAATTCCGAATTCCAAATACACCAAAACCTGTTCACCATGCGCGGTAATATTTATGTGATAACGTTGGGAAAATATTTCATATTATAAGTAATATAGCTCAGTTAGAATATTTTTTAAAAACCTAATCCTAGCAGAGGATTAAGAGGCTGTTTAATTAAGCTTAGGATTTAAATGTAACTCTAAGTAAATTATGTATACTTTTGTCAACACTAAATTCTGATTAACAAGAACATAGTTTGGAAGGTCGGACCTCTAATTAATTCTATTGCCCTAACTTATTTCCATGTACAGCTGTTCTTGACAAGATTAGTTATCTGAATGATTGGATTTTACGTTCCCATAAAATGTAGAAGAGCTATCTTCCGAAATTTCTATTATACTATATATAACAAATTAAAGGACTCTCTATAAGAGCAACACTCAAGTTTTCTATAAAGTTTAAGAGAAGAAAAATAGATGTTGACTCTTTTTCTTCTCTTAATTTTAAGTTGTTGCAATTAAAATTACATAATCTTTATTCATTAATTCATTTTTTTCCACCTACTTCTGCGAATATTAGACAGTGTAAGTTTTATAAATTTAAATATAATAATAATAGTGTTCGGCACGAGGCCAGCTTCAACGCAGTTTAGCCATCTACGAAAGAAAGGATTATGGAGCCCGGGTGTACGCGTGAGCACAGTTCCACTCTTTATTCCCTCAGTATTATAGTCCAGAGAGAGTCCAATGAGACGGCAGAACGACGTGACCGGTGAATGATCAGGCTAAGGCCCAATGGTTTTACGTGCTTTTTTGGCACGGGCATGAAACACCGCCAAGTTTCTGACTCCGAGATGCTAACGATAATTTCTTGACAGAAAAAATCACTAAAGGACTATTTTTGTCACGTCCCTAGACCCGGGACATCATGATCAGCAGTCGTGTTTAAGTCCAACGAGCCATCACTTCTAATTATATTAAAAAAGAGAAGAGAGAGAAAAGAGTTTTATACTCTTTTCTCTCTCTTCTCTACACAAGTAAGAATGACAAGCAAGCACACAGTCCGTGAGTACATAAGTGGTAGAGCCATGCTGGTGTAATATTATGGCAGTAGCACGAATGGGTCGGCTCAACTCGGGAAGGACCACGCTTTCTCAGAATACCAGCGTGAAACTGTTATATATGGTGAGTGTAGAGAACCGGATCTGAGGCATTCCGTCTTAGTTCTCAAGGGTGACAATTCTTATGCATTTTCATTCTTTATCAAGGATTGATGTAGATGTCTATGGGCCACAGCATCCACTTACCATCAGGTGGATCTTATTCTTAAAAAAAAAGTTCACTTGATAGTTAGCTGATGCTGTAACGCAAACCTTTATCCTCATATATTTTATATATATATATATATATATATATATATATATATATATATATATATATATATATATATATATATATATATATATATATATATATATATATACCTTCTGTGTACTAAATATCGGGAATTTGTCAATAAAACAAAAAATACAAATTATTCATCTAAATTTATTTTATCGCCTTCAAAGTAGGCCCCATCGCTTGCAATACAACATCTCCAACGCTTCACCCAGTCTTCCATACATTTTTCATAGGCTATTTGCGGTATGGCCTTTAGCTCATTCAGCGAATTTTTTGTTATGGCTTCTATCGACTCAAAACGTTTTCCTCGAAGTGGTAATTTTAACTTGGGAAATAAAAAAAAGTCAGACGGAGTCATGTCAGGTGAATACGGTGCTTGGTCGAGAACTTTTGTTGAATTTTTCGCTAAAAATTCTTTCACTATAATGGCTGTGTGTGACGGTGCATTATCATGGTGCAGCATCCATGAGTTGTGTTGCCACAAATCTGGACGTTTTCGGCGGATACTCTCACGCAAACGCTTCATGACGCCTATATAATGTTCTTTATTCACTGTTTCTCCCTTTGGAAAGAATTCGGAGTGAACCACACCACGGTAGTCAAAAAAAACTGTCAGCATCACCTTGATTTTGGAGCGACTTTGCCGCGGTTTTTTGGGTTTCGGCTCGTTTCCGAGACGCCATTCTGAAGACTGTTGGCTTGTTTGCATGTCGTACTCATAAACCCATGTCTCGTCGCCAGTTATTATACGTTTCATAAAGGTCGGATCCGTAGAAGCTCGGGAAATAATGTCTTCAGCGACATGCTTTCGCTGCGCTCTTTGAACAAAATTGAGCTCTTTTGGAACTAGTCGAGCGGCGACGCGTTTCATGCCTAAAATGTCAATGAGAATGTTGTGGACGGACTTAAAAGATATGTTCACCTCACTAGCCAACTCTCTCAGACTCATACGTCGATTTTCGAGCACTAGCTTCTTGATTTTGTCGATGTTTTCTTTGGTCGTAGCGGTTGAAGGTCTACCAGAACGAGGCAAGTCTACTACTACTTCTCGGCCTTCTTTAAAAGCCTCATACCATTCATAAGTCCTTGTTTTCGATATACACGATTCGCCGTAGGTATTTCGCAACATTTTTAGTGATTCACCACATGAAATATCATTCGAAACACAAAATTTAAGGCACACTCTTTGTTCAACAATATTTTCCATTGTAAAAATCGCCGAGAACTCAAAACTATGACCAACAAAAAGTGTAGTTTAAAACAAATTAAATGACAGATCCCGCTCACACTTTGCGCGCTAAATCAGTACAGTGCTACCAACATGCAGTAAAAAAATTGGAACGACCTCTTTTACGCGGGTCTTTTTATTGACATATTCCCGATACTTTTTACACAGAGTAGTATATATATATATATATATATATACTTTTTACACAGAGTAGTATATATATATATATATATATATGTGATAAGCACGATCATTTGTTCTGTGTCTGGGTGTAATTTATCTATAATATTTATGTATTTAGAAATATATAAGTATGTTTATCAGTTGTCTAGTACCCATAACACAAGCTCTGCTTAGCTTGGGACTAGATGGCGTTGTGTGATAGCTGTGGAATATTATTATATTATTTAAAAAAATATATATATATATATATACATATATATATATATATATATATATATATATATATATATATATATATATATATAAATATATATATATATATATATATATATATATATATATATATATATATATATATATATATAAATACGTTTGAATAATACGTTTTGTCGTGGCTCAACCAAGTTTATGTCTATTACTTACCCTTTCAATCAAAATAGGGGAGTGCACTGCTGTTTGACTGCAAAAAAAATTAGTGATTGGCAATAGCTCAGATGGACTACAAGTCTCTCAAAAATCTGAGCCATTAAAAGTTTTTAGTTTAATAAGGCGACAAAGCCTTATTAAACTAAAGACTTTACTTTAGATATTTATTACGTTCTTGGTGGTGAAGGAAAATATGGCGATGAAATATACATTTTAAATAAGAAAGTAAATTAAATAAAATTTGTCAACATATAGTATGGCAACGCGATGTACGTTTCCCTGCTACAAAAATCTCTCTTAAAAATGTAATTAGTGGGATATATATATATACGTATACGGATTTAATTAATAGAACCAGGAGTCATTTTGCGGAAATCCGTTAAATTGCCGTTGTTAGAAATTTATTTGCTTATAGTTATAGTTTAGAGAGCACCACCACTCCCAGCATCACCCCATTCAGCACCACGACACCCACTATCTTAGCGGTCAGCCACCGCAGAAACTACTTCACCCGAGGATGCATGGTGTAGAGGCGAAACACGTGTCGTATTGTCGAGGGTGGTGTGTCGTTCCTAGTGTCATCATTTTATTCATTACGCGGAAATAAGCAAATTAACTATATATATAATTATAAAAACTTCAATATACGGATTTACTTTACTTCTTAATAAACGAAGAACATCTCGTCTCAGGTACTATTTAAAAAAAACTACTTTTTAAATCTTAATCTCTTTTAATATTCGAGTAATTGTTTGAGAAATGAAATTTAGCGGTCTGCATTAGATCGCTTGTTATCAATTAGCATAATGGTTGGCAGTTATAAAATATATTTTAACGCTGCTTCACTGTTGTTTGCTTAGAGTAAAATATATTAAGTCATTTGAATAAAGGACACAGTAATTAATTATAAAATAATATAGCGCATCCGATTAATTTTGTGGAAATTATCCATTTTACTAGAAGAAATATATTTAAATATATTATGTATATCTATGTTTTTATCAACACAACGAAATATAAATCTAAAATAGATTAATATTTTGTTGTGTTGATAAATAAATATAAACTAAACTTCGAAATTAGTGTTTATGTCACACACAAAAAAAAACATTAAGAGTAGCTAAACTTTTTTTGATTATTTTTATACCGGCGTGGACTGGCTACAGTTTGCTTGATCTGAAGCTTTTATCCTCACAGCTACGACATTTCTCAACACACAGACTGCAGATAGGGTATTCTTCTTTTCAACAAATGAAATTGCACTTTATTTAATTTAACTCAAGTGCTCCAACAGCAAGACCTGCCCAGGGGTGTGTCCCACTTTTTAATATAACGAACTTTACCTGTACACTAGGAGTTACTTCTGTATCGTAAAGGCAATTTAAATACATTGAGAGACACCCAGACTTGGCACGATTATTTGTAGGCCATACAAATACTTGTTCAGTGCGGAACTCGGACCCGCAGCCCTGGGCAACTCAATGCTAAGCTGTTGCGCCACGGAGCCGTCACGGTGCCTCTGGTTGTATTGCGTTAAATGTAACAATACTGACTATAAGAATAAAATAAAAGAAAGACTATACCAGCCCCCGAGGCCTGGTACTTGTAGTTGCAAAGTATATCTTACAAAATCTAATTCAATTTAAAAAAGTTACAGCCTATATACGTCCCATTACTGGGCGCAAGTTTCCTATCTATTCTGAGAGGGTTTAGGGCAAAGACGTGGCCGCCGCCTTGACCAATCACGTGTTGACGAAGTCCACAGCATGTCTTCGATTTTTTTCTTGTTTCTCAGACATGTAAGTTTCCTCGCGATGTTTTCCTTCACCGCCAAGCACATGGTAAATCAACACTTAAAATTGCAATTGACCGTAGTTATACAGAAAACGATCAAAGTCCAAGTCCAGTCCAGTCACTGTACTCTGCAAAAGACGACAAATTTTTCGCACTTCAACTTTTAGAAATTATATAATTATATTAAAAACGACTACTAAGCTCTTTGAAAGCACCCATTAAAATCACATTTATTTATTCAGCAGAAGAAGACCAAGATTCGTTCAAGATTTAGGGGTTATGGGTATGAGTTATGGGTTTTGCCAAAAAAATTATACTTTTCTATTTCACTAAAAACGACTAGAAAGTTGGTTGCATTTGACAATTTAATTTATTTTAAACAGAATTCTTAAACCGAGCGTGTGGTAGTTTGATTATTTTGCAGGAGGCAGTAGAAGTGTGAAGTGAAATAATAATTTACTTGACTAAAATTATTTAATACAATCATACTGAGTATTAGTAACTCGCTTTTTGTGTTCAGATAGATTTTTGTTTATTCTTTTTTCGTTTTGTAATAAAATAACTGATATTATAAATAGGTATTTTACTAAAAACAGCTGACTTATCTTCGATATGAATACAAAGATTCAGTATAATCTAAAAGCTGATTCAAGCAAATTTGAAGCAAAAATTGAAGCAAAGTATCAGTAGCAGCCCGAAAATAGGAAAATCGCGGTGTTTTACCCCCGTGCCTCAGAAAGTACGTAAAGCCATTGGTCCTGCGGCTGATCTCTCTCCGGTCGTGTCGGATAATCGCCACTTCGGATTACAAGAGTGAGGATATACAGAGTGCACCTGTGCTTGCGCACACACCTGGTCGTTATAATCCAGTCTTCAACAGATGGCTAGTCTCTGTTGAGACTGGCCGCCGCGACCGAAATTCGGTAGGGAGGACATTATAAGGACCTACAGATGAAGTGGCAAGGGATGGCATTATAGCTCGAAGAACCGACAACCTATGGGAGGAAAAGTTCTCGAGGGGCAGTCTGGTACCGTTAAATGTGAAATGAGAAATGTGAAGTGAAGGCCAGCTTCCCACCGGATGGAGTGACGACCTGTTAAGACATGCAGGAAGTCCATAGATGCAGGTGACTCGGGACCGTGCTTTGTGACAAAACTTGGAGAGAGGCCTATATTCAGAAGTGGACTTTTACAGACAGACAGACAGAGTGGGCTGTGATAATGATGATAATTAATGAAGTCGTAGTCATTTAGTTACGTTACAAAGGGCGTGTAGTGGCGGCGTAAGAGAATCCCCTACCTCAAATCATATCGTCTCGTCAGAGTCGACAGAGAGAAATAAAAGAGGAGATAGGCAGCAGAATCTTCCTGATTTTATCGGAGTTTTTTTATTATTTTGTGTGGTTGGCAACGGTTGTATGACAACTATATCAAATATCTCCCCTATGAAGCAGTTTAGCTTATGTTTAACAGTTGACTGTTGATAGGCTGAAATGGGTGGATGTATGTTTGTTTGACCTGTCTTCACTTTTCAATAGATAAAATTGCTTTCTTTGTAATAAAATAAGGATATAAAAACTTCCTTCATACGCTCAATTTTATGGTTCGATAGTTCGAAGCGATTCCTTAACCGCAACGGAAAAAAAACATGCTCAGAAACGCAGTCAAAGCTGATTGCGACTTCCGATTAGAATCCAATTTCTAGCTGCAGTTCTCAAAATTCATATTTTAATTAAATCTTTTGTGAAGGCCTTATCAACTCCTTTTATTTGCAAGAAAATAAAGAGATAAAATGTCTATATTAGATCTCCGAAGCGCTTATTCCTCCAAAGCCATTGTGTTGACTTTGCCTTTACTTGTTTTTTTCTTTATATCCACACAAAATAATACCAAAGCATTATGATTTCTTATATTTACACGAACACTGGACTACTTTTATGGATTTTATCGCGTTTAATATATTATGATTTTAATGGCCGACGTTTCGGGTGCTTTCCAGCACCCATGGTCACGAGAGACAGGTGACTGACGTTCCGATGTTATTGTTAACCTGGAGTTTCTTCAGCTTTTTAATTATTATTTACGGTTCAATCCATGCGCAATGCAATTACTGTGTCTTGAAGTCTTGCATTACTTGAATTATTCTTGAATTACAGGGTCCCTAGTAGGTGGCAGTACCCAGCCTCCTTCTCTATTGAACTAGGACTTTATTTTAATTTCAGTAGCCTCAAGTTAGTTCCTTGGTGGGAATCTATGTTATTTCGCGAGGATTTGTGATCTATCAAATCTGATGTAATGATTGGGGCCACCTAGACCTAGGGCAAACTGCAGACTTCTCGGAACGTTGATGCTTCACGTCAGCTATACGTATATGTTCCTTTACGCGAGTTCTAATTGATATTCTTGTTTGCCCTATATATGAGAGACCATATTCACAATCAAGCTTGTACACTCTTGCACTTTGTAGAGGAATATGACACTTGACAGATGGTAAGGGCTGACTAATATTTTTCGGCGGCTTGTAGAATGTTCTAATAAAAGCTTGCTTCAAGATGTAGCCAATCTTGTAAGATATCTGGAGGGTTTACGACCAGATCGCTAGTAAAATCATATAAATCTACTCTCTCCTTTATTTCCCCATATAGAGTTCCCTATTGAGCATAAGTCTCTAACGCTGTACAGAGGATTTGCCTTCATTGTCGTGCATGGTAGGTGGATTCACGATTGAACTGCTTCTTCAACACTGCTTCTCATCTCCTGTTTCTCTCTGTGGCCTCTTATGACACCACGGAATCACTAGGGGTAGTGCTTACGCTACTACACGATACAAATGAGAAATTAATAAAGCTTTTTAAAAAACATTTACTTAAATGCTTACTTAGCGACAGTAGTCCATTGAAAGGGTGCTGACCGCGAACTCAAAACATTGTGGGTTCGAATCCGCCATCCGACTGCTGTCATGAACCACTCATAAGACAAGCATTTTAAGCTTACCAGGAGTGGTGAAAGGGAGTAGTATTAGTAGCGTTAATAGCATTGCTAGTATTTTTTTAAACAGAAATAGATTAGAGAAAACTATTTGAAATATATCTTTATATTAAACAATAGAACTGCTTTTATATGAAACAATAAAACAAGTGAACGCAAATGTTTAATTTGGTTTCACTGGGCTAAATCCTTTTTGGGGTTCATTAAGTCCTTTTAAAATAAGATTGCTTACGTGTACCGATAATAGTCGGAGGCGCCCGGCATCCCGAGCGGTCGCATGCAACGGCACCCACCCGCAGCACTTTAAAACCATTAAAACAGCAAACCATTAAAACTTATATTTGGAGACTACTTTTCTATGAAAAAATTTGACATTATAAAATCTATACAAAAGTTTCTATATAAAAGTCAGGTTTTAGTTCATTACAAAAAGACTATTGTATTTTGATAACAAAAACAAAACAAAACAAACCACGAACACCAACAATACAGCACCAACAAACAATACCAATGTCGGCAGCGTGAAAATCACAATTATTTAAATATATATTACTCGAAGTTATTTACATAAAAAGATAAATTATATTCATACAAAAACTTTCATTACAATTTTAAAATAAAACACAATACTAAAACACTAATAAAACACTAGAAAAATCCAATAATCAACACAATAACATTTACGCGAAAATGGCGTACGAAATGAACTTAGATTATAAATACATATCCATAGCATAACTATTTTTATTCCACTAGAGGATAGAAAATTTCATATTGATACTATAATGCCAAACTTTTTCATAGAAAAATAGTCTCTAAATATAAGTTTTAATGGTTTAAAGTGCTGTGGGTGTGCGCGGTCGAATTCGACCGCTCGGATTTTGACGGAATAGCGCCGCGGTCGAATTTGACCGCTTAAGGGTTGAATGGCTAAATAAATGTACAGATTTTGTAACATAAATCACTGGTTCAAATAACAAGGTACCTGCAGTAGTTGTTCATATACATTTGAATCTACTCGTGCGCTCGTTGTGATTCCACAAATTCTATTTGTATGCATGTAAGTGGTAATTTTGCTTTTCATTGAGTTCCGACCGCAAACCGAGTCTAACGTTTATACCAGTTATGGATTATAGATTATTGCTTTTTGGTTTATAGCTATTTTACAAAGGATATAATATATTGAATGTTATTTTTATGTTATTCGTACTTGACAGGGATATGGAGCAGGTATGCGATGATTTTTAATTTTTATTTTCACCTTTTCTCTAATTGTTCAAACAGACTGTTCAAAAAGGGTTTTAGTTATTAATTAATAGATTGTCATTTTTTAAATGTAAATCGTCTAATGGCGCGCCTTGGCAGTTAACTCAACTCGTATGCAATTGCGGCAAACGGCATGACGTCATGTCGTTCGCCGCAACGCGAACGCTCTTGACTCCTTTGTGTGCACGTTCTTATCTTACGAATGGCTGAACTGATTGTAATAAAAATTCACACAATGATAGCGGGCACTATCCGGAGTAAAATAGGCAATATTTTATATTAAATAACGTTTTTAAATCTTAATATGGTTAAGATAAATAAATGGACTTTGATAATCATCTTTAATTTTAATAACGCCAAATTAATAGATCTAACCCAGACGAAGCCGGGACGGGTCGCTAGTGTTAAAAAATATGTTTCATGCATGTTTTAGTTATGGTTGAGGACCGTGTAGCCAATGGCACAATATAGAGAAAAAAAGATGGTGTACTTGTGTGTGGTGCACTTAACAACTCATTGTGTCAATTATACTATAGCTTATCCTATTTATATAAAGATAGTCGATAGAAAAATAAACTAGTCATGTAATAGCAGTATAAGTAAATCCACGCCTACCCTACAGGAACCTGTGGGTCAGTCAATATCTAAATCAGGCTCTCGCCTGCAGACTCTCCCTCGGGGCAGTGTATTGTGTGACTTTGCTTTGTTGCTTGTATAATGACAGCTACGTTGTAGCGCAGTGGATTAAAGTTTAGCTGTTGCACCGAGGGAGGTAGGTGCAAATCCCGTACCCATAATATGTAATACTTATGATTCAGTCCTAGTAAACCTGTGCTTATGTCTCATTCAATGAATAAATGTAATAATTTCTCATACTTGCCGTGAACACACATTGAATGAAACTATTACCATTACAGCCCATCAATGTCCAACACCTGAACACAGGCCTGCTCCATAGATTGCCTCATGGAGGGGACATTTGCTTAGTAGCCAAAAACCTCAGCCAAGCGTGGTAACAAAATATATGTTCCTTGCGGAATTCAAATCAATTACACTCAACACAGCAACTTAATGATAATGCGTAAAGCCACGGAACCGTAAGAGTGTATTAAGCTTAATCGCGGATAGATCTAGCTGGTTTTGGATCACGGCATCCACTTAACATTAGGGTTGAGTGTGTGCTAATTTGTCACACTTATTCTATAAAATATAGGCAAGTTGAGGTTTTTTTTTACGCCAGGCACATATCAACATCCCTAATATAATTAATTCCCGCAACGTAACCCTCAGGATCTATAAATTATCTTCAACTAGGTTTAATCTAAAGTTTTAATTTTTTATGTAATAGGGAAAACAAGCATGCGGCTCACCTGATGCATGACTACAGCCGCTCATGAACGCACCTAGCACACGCCGCACACGCGGAAAATGATATTTGTTTTAGACGTAACTATCAATTACTAGAAAACTTGTAGTTTAGTATTTAAATATCCGTACGAACACACACGATTAAAACGTGCTGTATATTAAAGTTGCTGCCTATATACGTTCCACCGCTGGGCACAGACCTTTTCATTTCAGGACACTTCGTTTACCGTACTACTAAATATGATTTATACTTTGTGCTAAAATTGAACTTTTAATAAAAAGTAAAAACCGACCTGAAAAACTAGATGAAGTGACGACCTGATAAGATATGCAGGAAGTCGATGGATGCAGGTGGCTCAGGACCAGGCTTTGTGGAATACTTTGGGGAGGCCTATGTTCAGCAGTGGACTTGTGAAGGGCTGTAATGATGATGATGATGATGACCTGAGAAACTGAAAACAACTCTTAATTTAAAAGTTCTATTTATGTTAGATTTTTATCATGTGCAAAGTTAAAGTTGAAATCTCCACTTAAAATTATGGGTAAATTATCAAATCTTTTTTTTTTTTTTGAAGTAATTCGAAACCTTCTTTAGAATAAATTAAAAAAAATGTGTGAAAATTCTTGTACCGCTCGCATAGACTTATCCGGTGAAACATTAAGCGCATACATTATAATCAACTGGCCATTTTCAGAGTGGCTTCGACAAATACATAGAATCATTGATGACATAAACATTAGTCCATTGCATACTACGAGTACTAAGTCTTGCACGCTCATTCATATTCGATTTGTACATTCTGTGCATTGAATTATCTAAATTTTGATAAATAGCTAATTTCATGTGACAAACATGTATAAATTCGGCGTGATGGTTGGTGGATACTGTGGCCAATAGATCTCTCCATCTATTACCTATTAAGTATGAATTAAGGATGTGTTGTAACCCCTGAGGAATAAAATGAAATGCCTCATTTACAGTAAAATAGGGTGTCCGGTTCGCTACAAGCACCACATCAAAGACAGCGTCACTTTTGACTGCTTTTTTACGCTATAATCTGTAAGAGCGAAGATGTTGCATTTTTATTCTAAATAGACTAATACTCTACTACAAATCTAGTATATTGCAATTAGGATTATGCATTATAATGATAGATAGCCGCTTCACTGGAGCTTTGAAGAGACCATGACGGTAATCGTGATAGATATAGGAAGATGAAAGTTGGTAAGAAGTTTCTTTCAGTTCTTTGTTTTGAACGACGCGAAGGTGAAATCCATCAGTTCGCCTTCGACACAATTCATTGTTATTTATTATAGCCTATCGAAGTCCACTGCTGAATTTAGGCTTTTTCTACAAATTGCGTTACAGGGGGAGTACTTTCCATAGTTGCTATGATTGGCAGGCGGGTCGGTAATTGCAGTTTTTTAGCCAGTTGGTGTTTTTTTTTAAAATAAGGCTGTCAAACGACCACACAGCCTACCCGATGGTAAGTGGATACGGTGGCTTATATACATCTACATTTATCCTAGGTGGAGAATGAAAATGCAGATGATTTAATACGTGGTAGAACCATGATGCAGTTAGATTAGTAGTATAGTTGTAGCACAAATGGGTCGGCTCGACCGGGGAAGTACAACGCTCTCACAGTATACCAGCGTAAAATAGTAGCTTAATGCTGCTGTATTTTGTAACAACCGGAGACCCTTTTTACTGGAAACGAGTCATTCCATCTTAGTCCTCACGGGTGACAACGCATCTACATTTTAATTTGTAATTGAGGATAGATGCAGATGTCTACGGGCCACAGCAACCATTTACCATGAGGTGGACTGTGCGCTCGCTTGTCACCCTATGCTACAAAAAATGTAATGTCATCCCTGAGGACCAATAAGGAATGCCACTGATGAAATTTTCAGTAAAAGAGTTTCCGGTTCTATATACTCAACATACGAAATACGCTGCCGTATCACGCTGGTATTGTGTGAGAGTGTGGTCTTTCCCCAGCTGACCTATTCGTGCTACAACCACAATATAGCTGTAGAATGACTCTACCACTTTAAAAATCAAGGAGATGCTGCTGCTTATCTCCTGTTTTATTTCTCTCTGTCGTTCTTATGACCCTCCGGAACATTAGTGGGGTCATCGACCCGTGTCAC
Organism: Parnassius smintheus behrii; assembly: GCA_036936625.1. Lineage (NCBI taxonomy): Eukaryota > Metazoa > Arthropoda > Insecta > Lepidoptera > Papilionidae > Parnassius > Parnassius smintheus. The sequence goes on from JAUPFT010000021.1 coordinate 2,273,840, forward strand.
ATTACGGAGTCGTCCTACAACGGAATACGTCGGTAAATTCGATAGCGTGATTTAAGCTTCGATTTGTTTCACTTGGGGCGTGATGACAGAGCCACCACCAACGAATTTAAATACGCTTTTCCTGCTCACAGTTCGTAATGCAATCTATACACCCTATCATCGAAAAACGTAACTTATTGTTATATCTGTTAACTCTTAATGTCGAGAAAACTAATTAAATTTGCTTTCATAAGAACCTTTTGTTAACACCACCTACTGAAAAACACATAAGATTGCATCTTTGCACGACTTAAAATAAATTGTGTAGTTGTGAAAAATTTGGAGAGTGGAATCCATTAAATACCTGGGTATATTAATTGATCACAACCTTAACTTCAAGGCGCATATATCGGCATTGGCAGCAAGAATTTGTAACATAGTTTACATCATGAGACGGCTGAGAATCTCTGCACCCCTGAGCACATTAATGTCCGTCTATTATGCCCTATGTCAGTCTCTACTAACGTATTTAATTTCTTGCTGAGGAAGTGCTTCCAAAACAGTCATGATGAGAATTGAGAGAGCTCAAAGTTCGGTCCTGGAAGTTATGCTTAACAAGAAATAAAGGTATCCAACAGTTAAACTGTACAGAGATAATAGATAGATAGAGAAATAAGAAAAAATATTGAGCTCACATAAATACAGTAAGCTGATGAAAAAACGTGTGTTTCAAATGCCATTACCAAGCGTTCGCACAGCTTTCGCAAAACTATTTAGTCCATTCATTGAAACACTAATTTATAATAAAGTTATAAAGGCATGCGACGTAAGATATTGCTCGACGAACACAGCTAGAATAAAAATACGAAATTGGATGCTTACGCTTAGTTATGAACAAACAGAAAAGCTGTTGAATATTGATGATGATATTGTTATTATAGCCGTAATTGCAAATTCGAAATACTGTAATATTAACAAATTATAATATCTATGTGAGCGTATGTATGTATATGTGATATATATATATATATATATATATATATATATATATATATATATATATATATATATATATATATATATATATATATATATTTGGATGTATGTATTTATGTTTGTGTATATATGTTTAAGTATATGTTCATACGAGGGTGGATTGAAAAGTACTCGGCCTAACCAAGAAAATAAACACATACTAAATCAGTTATATTTTTATTTTTCTACATAATCACCATCAAGTTCAATACACTTTTGCCACCTCCCCTTCCAAGCATTTAGACCGTTGAAAAAAAATGATTCTTCCTTAGAGTCAAAATATGCGTCTACAGCTGCTTTGACCTCGTCGTTTGTTGAAAATCTTTGACCTCCCAAGTGCTTTTTTAGGTTAGGGAACAGAAAGAAGTCTGATGGTGCCAGATCAGGTGAATACGGCGGATGCGGTAACAGTTCAAAGCCACAGTTGTGAATTTCAGCCATTGACTGTACTGACGTGTGAACACGGGCGTTATCTTGATGAAACAGGACTTTTCTTCTGAGCATTCCTCGACGTTTTTCTTTTATTTCCTCTCGTAAACGACGTAGTAAGGTGCAGTAGTAATCACAGTTTATAGTCTGACCCCTTTCAAGATAATCAATCATAATCACACCTTTCGAGTCCCAGAATACTAAAGCCATCACTTTATTTGCCGACAAAATCGACTTAGCCTTTTTAGGCTTAGGTTTCCACCCCCTAAAAAGTATACCTTTTTAGGGGGTGGTGAACCAGGTATTCTTCACTGTTTTGATTGTTGTTTTGTTTCCGGTGTACAGTAATGAACCCATGTTTCGTCCATAGTAACAAAACGATTCAAAAAATCATCTGCATCGGCTTCAAATAATGGAGTTATTTGAAGCCGATGCAGATGATTTACGATTTAACAGTCGCTTGAAATAGTCAATCGCGTCCTTTTTTGTTCAACTGAAAGCAGTCGCGGAACCCACCTCGCAGACACCTTGTGGAAACCCAACTCGTTGACAATGATGTTTTGAGTTCGTTCATAAGAGATGCCTATTATCTCGGCTATCTCTCTAATTTTTAATCTGCGGTCTCCCATTATTAAATCAAGTACTTTTTTAATATTTTCGTCAGTAGTTGACGTCGAAGGCCTTCCAGAGCGGGGTTCATCTTTCACACTCTCTCCACCACGCTTAAATTCTGCTATCCATTTTTTGACGGATGAATATGACAGAGCACAATCGCCTAATGTACTGACCACGTCATCATGGATGGCTTTTGATGATAGCCCCTTCTTATGGAGGTACTTAATGACGGCACGCTGCTCGATTTGCTCCATTCGCGGAAATTATGTCTGATTACTTTGTTAATAAATTTATAAAATCACAACTAATTATCGCACACGTTTCGAACTTCACACAATGAACTAATCTGAACTGAACTAAATAATGTGGGTAGATTTGATTTTTAGAATTGAATGGATCTGTGTTAGGCCGAGTACTTTTCAATCCACCCAGGTATTTATAGACCATAAATAAGTTGGAGTAGATATTTAAAGGAAAAGCTTTGTAAAGTCAGCCGTACACAAATTTCTGTTTTTTGTTAATATGTGTATTAATCTCACGATACAAATCCACGTGCCTGGTGTGAGAACCACTGCTAAATTATTTGTAAAGGTGCTAACTGTTAAATAAAGTATTTTTCATTTTTTTCAATTTCAATACCTGGAATAAACATATACATAGATATTACCAGCTTGCTGTTCTATAGTTAACATAAAAAATATATAAACTCTCACGCCTGTTACTCAGAGCTAGGCAAAGACAAAAAACATTTTTGTTTAATATTAATTATAAATAATACTTATTGAATGTTACTTTTTTTAATCTACCACCTTACAACCTCTCTCGATTCTTTCACTCTATATATATATATATATATATATATATATATATATATATATATATTTGTATATGTAACGAATTACTGACTCGGTAAAGTCGAGTAACTGTTAATACTGACTACATCAAGGGACTGGCACAGCATTGTGAATTGGTATGCGTAATTCTATAGTCGACTGAAAATAAATTTCTTATTGCCAGTATTCAATTTATAGGTCTTTGGTATATTTTCTCTAACAGAACAACTGCATTGTAACTGAAACAGAAAAGAACAGCAACTGCACAACTATAATTTACAAACTTCGTTAGTTTTTAACGAGACTGTTGCAAAAATATTTTATACTCTACTCCTAAATTAGTTTCAAACCTGTGCTTGGTCCAAGTTAGTGCAAATAAATGTTTGCGGTTTTGGAACGATTCTGTTTATTTTTTAATGAAAATATATTTATGTGTTTATAGGGTACATGAACAGTAGTACATAGGTGACAGTAGGACAGGACACGGACAGTATTTAATATGTGAACATAACAATAACATGATCAAGTCTTACAAGTTATTGTTATGTTCACATATTAAATACTTTACCATATTCGGCTGCATCACCACTTATATCACACTGATAGCAGAGATAGTATTCAAGCACTGGATTCGAATATTAAAAAAATATATACATACCTACTTTACATATACAAAAAATTGACAATAATGCACAAAACAAAAAAACATATTCGCAAAACCTAAGAAAACTAAATGAAACTCAAATGGATACTGTGGCTTAAACATCCATCCATTTAAAGGTTATTTAATAAATTCATAAATTATGTCAACCGTGGCTAAACATTGGTCTCTCCCTTAGATATTACCTCACAGGGGGATATTTGCTATAGTTGCTACGCTTGCTAGGCGAGTTGCAAACACATTTTGTTATGTTATAAGTTGTTAACAGGTAGCTGCTGCTTGATTCAATTCCCTCCAAATGCTGCAAATATAGATGTAGCACGTATGGGTCGGTTCGACTGAGGGAGGACCACGTTCTCACAGAATACCAGCGTAATATAGAAGCTTAATGCTGTCTTTCGATGGTGAGTGTAGAGAACCGTAGACCCTTTTTAGTGGAAACAAGGCATTCCATTAATTTGTAATCGAGGATAGATAGACTGTGTGCTCGTTTGTCACCCTTCAAGAAAAGAGCTTACTCCTTTCTAAAGGGCCGGCAACGCACCCGCAATTCTCCTGGTGTTGCGGTTGATCATGGGCGGCGGTAGTCACTTAACATCACTCCGCAGTGCATGCAGAGTCATGCGGTGAGCCGCATGCTCGTTTGCCCCCCTCTTCTATAAAAAAAACCCTTATCCTATAAAAAAGCATTTGAAATTGAACATATTCAGTGGTGTCAGGGAGGCTCGACCTGTATCGTGAATTTTACGATGAGCGCTTAGTACTTAAGCTACAACAGCTACCTATACGAAGTTTTTAGTTTTTATTTACATATCTATCTATTACAGCCTATAAAAGTCCACTTCTAAACGAACCCTATTATACGATAACCCCCACCCCACTGATTGCTTCAGTAGTACCGGTACCGACCAAAGGGGGGGGGGGGGGGGTGATACTCCAGTCGTAGCCACTCGGCTAACGGTGGTGAGAAGGGTCTAGCTGACCGCAGAGTGGCCGTGAAGTTCATCTCAACATGCTGAGGGGGGGCGACGACCCCCCCCCCCCCTCTGGCGGGATGACTCCTCGACTGGTCGAGGGAGGGACCCCCTTTAAACCCAGTGGCACGGTGGCCGGCAGGGGAGTGCCGAGTATCTCCCGAGAGAGGGCGTGGCTGAGCGCCCTGCCCGTGGGAGTTGAGGGACCGGCAGAGCCCTGACAAGAAGCGCCGTTTGCACCCAGGCACAAAACGGCATGGTGGTTGCCCTGGCAGTACGGACAGGACCTCTGGTGCGGGCAGTCTCGTTGGAGGTGCATTTCCAAGCACGAGTAGCAGCAGCGGCGCTCCTTAGCGATGGTTCGCCTCGCCGGGACCGGCTTACCCGGTAACTTCGGGCACAACGTCTCCCGGTGATCGGATGCTTGCCAATAGGAGCAGGGGGGCGCCTGCCTAGCCGCTAGGCCGCTATAACACACACACACACACACACACACACACACACACACACTCAACTCTCACAGAATACCAGCGTGAAATAGTAGCTTAATGCTGCTGTATTTCGTATGGTGAGTGTAGAGAACCGGAGACCCTTTTTACTGGAAACGAGGCATTCCATCTTAGGCCTCACGGGTGACAACGCATCTGCATTTTGATTTGTAATCGAGGATAGATGTGGATGTCTATGGGCCTCAGCAACCATTTACCATCAGGTGGACTGTGTGCTCGTTTATCACCCTATCCTATAAAAAAAATATAAGAGTCGGAGCTCCACTCGGTCTTAGGGGGGTTGGCGACCACTTTCCTGGTGGATTCCGCCTCTCCCTGGGCAAGGCTCGGCTAGGACGGCTAGGACGGTGCCCGCTGCATTCTCAATTTGCCGGCACTGCTCCTCCAAGAACCGCAGCAGGTCCCTGAAGCGGAATATAGGAGGCGCCGTCCCCGCCGTACCTCTCCTAAAAATTTGATCCGAAGATTGAGAGGCAGGCGGGACAGCACGATGTGGAGCAACAAGAAGGACCATTCGTCTACCGGTAAATCCAGCCGCCTCAACGAATTACAGGCTACCACGACTGGATTAACGATGTCCGGACATAGTCTGGCCCGGTCCCTTAGCAGCAGGAGGCTTAGAAGCTGCCTAACGTATTCGTCTGCAATTCGCCGGACGTTGGCGTACCTTCCTGCGAGAAGGTCCCGGGCGGTCTGGTAGGCATCGTCCGACAATTTCAAATGGCCGACGACGCCCAGGGCCTCCCCCTTCAGTGAAACCAGGACGAACGCTATCTTCTGGCTTGGTGTCAAGTCCCTCCGGGCGTCCACTAGGCTATCAAAAAGGCCAACAAAGGTCAGCCAGTCAGAGAGGACCTCGGAGAACCTTGGCAGGTCCAGAGTTGAGAGTCGTCCCAACAGCTCCGGCTAAGAAGGCTGCTTCCGAGGGGACTCGAGCAAGCCACTTAGTCGAGCTTCACGCGCTTCACTAGCATACTTGGCCCGTGCCTCGATCAAGTCGTCCGTGAGCGAAAAGAATTGCTCGTAGTCCGCGAGGCAGGAGTCTAGGACTCCTTGTTCCGCATCCGAGGCCAAAAGCTCAGTACAAGCCTCCTCCAATACGGCCCTTCGGGCCATGACCTGCTCGAGCTGCTTCTCTAAAGTATAGACACGATCGGGTCGCCCTATCAAGGTGTGGGCATTCGTGGCCCAGTGCAGCTCCACCTGCAGATGAAGCGCCGGTGGCTTGTGCGATGGCATCACTACTACATACAAATTACTATTAAATTAAATTGAATACAATTGCACTATACGGCAAGTATACAATACAGTCAGCAAAGATGTCTCGCTCCTTAGGCAATTTCATCTATCTACCCGAAATACCTGACGCGTAGGTACCTAACCCTAAACTACACTCCTGCTTGCGCAGCCTAACGGGTGTGGTTCGAATCACCCATCCGCTAACAAAACAAAAAAAATTATTATACAAGGGCCGGGCGTGATTGGAGCAACAATCAACCACGCTCTGCTACCATAAAATGTTACGGCCATCAGTTGCCCCGACAAGATTCAACTGGGCTAGGGCCTATAGTAACCCAAATCGACGAGCAACCGAGGATGCGGGCCCAAATGACCTATGGATAATTAATTTATAGTGGCTGGATAAGCAAACACAAACTTACCGAGTTCCGGAGGTAGGGTAGACCACAAGGTACCGTCAGGGGCAAGTAAATGGTAAGTATGAGTGGTGTGGGAAGGTGTGTTATGTAACCTGACGTCACCGATGTAATCGGCTAGCAGACCCGACGTGCGCTGCCCTGCTCCACAAGGTGCAATCACTCAAGTGGGCGTTCACCGTTATCTGAACTCAAGTCCAACGTCACTATGCACGAAACTATAATCGAAGAGAAACGCGATCTCCTCCCGGATCACAAAGTTTAGCGTTCCTCCCGACAAAGCAAAAATTCCGTGTTTATTTCAATCAATCCATATCAAATAAGCAACTCGTCGACGCAAATTAATGGCAATCGAATTTAAATTAATCACTCAAACTCAAGGAAAGACTCGTTGTCACGTATATGAACGAAATAAGACAACACAAAGGAGGCAGTCTTAATGCGACGTAACGATTCTATCCTACGCGGCCGTCGCGGACAAAGATTGTTCTAGACTAATGACTAACTGGCTCGGCCGCAGGCTGCAAGCGAATCCCCCCGGCGCACCGCAAACCGGTTCCCCGCCCGAGACTAACAGCTCTGCAAGTTTTAAGTGGTTACGATTTGAACTAAACAGAACCACTACACCCATCCAACTACAATATCTGGAGTAATAATGTTTTTTTAGCCGTTTTGAAATTTAGTTCGTATGTAGTTTGCCGAATGATTTCTTGTCAAGGTAAACATAAGTGGTCTTTAAAAGGAATAAATTGACATTAATTGATATAAGTTTTATTTATTTATTTATTTATTTATTTATTTATTTATTTATTTATTTATTTATTTATTTATACTTTTTGTACCCCACAATACAGAAACATCGATATAGTTAAAACTAATTAAAGTATGTATAATAGGCGGTCTTATCACTGAAAGTGATTTCTTCCAGACAACCTTTGCGTAGAGGAAAGATGCAAACAAAAGTTACAAATAGAGGGGGGCATACAAAATAATAATAATAAAAAATACAATAATACATACAGATAAAAGTAAGTGAAAGTTATATATAAAATATCATATAATAGATTAAATGAAAAGAGTAAGAGAAAGGTAAAGTAATTTATCTAACCTCTCAACTGCGGATGTCCAAGTCTTGGACACGAAAATATCTCCGTTGACTGCGGGCGTCCAAGTGTTAGACATTTTTTACCCGCTCTTTTAATGAAGAAACAAAGCATTATGTGCTATTTCTAACTCATTCTACTATATGTCAATATGTATAGGATTAAAAGGCTAGCATAAAAACCTCACAGCTTTATACACTTTAGTAGTATATTTTATTTAAATCATTCTTAAATGTCATCCGTTCCTTGAGTCAGCCATGATTGACGCGCGCAAACAACGAAGTTGTTTGTAATTATTTTGTATTAATTTATATTTATTGTGTGGTGAATTGTGTTAAAACAATGGCTTGGTAGGTAACCTTCTTATTTGTAATCTCATTCTGTGTTTTATCTTATTAAGTACGTGTAAAATCGTTTTTTAATATATATGAAGCAAACTGTTATCTTAGAACTAACATGCTGGTTATATTATATTTAGTTATACTAATTACTTTAAAACTTTATTAAATATATATACTCGTTTATAGGAAATTTCATAGAGAATTCAGAAATGTATACATGTTATAGTATTCGATATACCAAAATCAAGATATTTGCGTTTAAACGGATTGGGCCCAATCAACCGTCCATTTTATTAAACAGCTCCGCAGTCAACGGAGTATTACGGTTAGAGTCTCCGCAGCTGAAAGGCTAATAGCGTTCTAAATAATACGATTTAACAAGAATCTTGAAAGAGTGAAGAGATTTAGCATGACGAATACGGAGAGGTAAGGAGTTCCACAATCGCACGGCGGTTACGGCGAAGGATTTCTTGAAAAAGGAAGAAGAGTGCAATGGTGTAGAGAGAGAAAGATTGATGGATGATCGAAGGAACCGATTATGGGTAAGGGAAAGATACTGGAAACGGTTTTTTAAATAAAGAGGAGTAGAAGGATTATACAGCACAATTTACAACGCGGAGAGAATGTGAGTATTCCTGCGAAGGTGGATCGGGAGCCATTTGAGCTGTTTGCGAAATTCGGAGATATGATCATATTTGCGAAGCCCAAATATAAATCTAATGCATAAATTTTGAATGCGCTCAAGCTTATTAAGCTGCTCCTCGGTAATGTCAAGATAGCAAATATCAGCATAGTCAAGGATAGGCAGAAGAAGAGACTGGGCGAGCGTAACTTTAGTTGCTGTGGGAAGGAAATTACGTAATCTACGTACAGAGCTTAACGCAGCAAACATTCTTCTACTGACCTCATTAACCTGTGAGGTCCAAGACATACAGGAGTCAAGATACAACCCCAGGTTTTTAACCTTGTCACTGTAAGGGATTAGAGTGCAGTCTAGTATAATAGGGGGTAGGGAAGACCAGTCAATTTTGCCAATTAATCTAGAACTACCGATGACAATTACCTGAGTTTTCTTAGGATTAATCGTTAAACCATAAAATTTACTCCAATTCGAAATATAAGTCAGATCAGCGTTAATAGTGTCAACTGCTTTAGATAGATCTTCAAGAGAGGACTGAGTATAGATTTGGAGATCATCAGCATACAAGTGGTAGGAAGAGGACAAATTATGACTTATAGAGTTAATGAAAATTGCAAAAAGGAGAGGAGACAACACGCCACCTTGTGGTACACCAGCAGCTGTAGTAATCCAGGTAAAAAAACCTCTTGCACCTGAATTCGCTGTCGGCGACCAATCAAGTAACTTCGAAACCAGTCAACTACTGTTGGAGATATGTTGAGAGAGCGTAGGATGCTTAACAAGATATCAAAATCTACAGTATTAAATGCGTTACTAAAATCAAGCAACGTGAGAATAGTAAGCTTTTGTTTCTCCATACCATACCGAATATCATCAGTGATTTGTAAAAGTGCAGTAGTCGTACTATGGCCAGGACGGAAACCGGACTGCAAGGGATTTAAAAGATTGTGTTTTGAAAGATAGGTGCTTAATTGATTGTGCACAAGACGTTCTAGAACTTTGGAAAAGAAAGGCAAAATAGAGATAGGTCTATAATCGGAAAAACTGGAGGGATTTGACTTTTTCGGAAGAGGAACTACAAATGCGTCTTTCCAAGCTGAAGGGAAAGAAGCTGAATTCAGTGAATTATTCAGGATAGACGTGATTATAGGTAAAAGGAGATCAATGAGAGGGATGACCATTTTCCGACTAATGCAGTCACTACCAAACGAATTTGAATGGATGGACATTATGGCTCTCTTAATATCACAACTGTTAAATTGGCTAAAATTAAAAGCAGGGGTGTCCGGAGTGGGAGCTTTTTTAAAGAGAATCTAAAGTATTATGTTTTGCTTTATCGTTAATGCAAGACGAAGATGAGAAATGCAAATTAAGTTGATTGAGATCAAGGTTATGGTGTGTGAGATTTTGTCGTAATTTCCCAACTCCTAAGGACTTAAGAAATTTCCAGACCTTAGCAGGATCAGGATCTTGTACTGATTCATGGATATGGCGTCGTTGTGCTTTTCTACACAGATTGTTGCAACGATTCCGTACTAATCTATACTTCTCTCTATTCAAATTGCTAGGGACTGACTTGTATTTAGCTTTGGCACAATTTTTAATGTGGATGATTTTTTTTATATCATCGGTCAGCCAAGGAGAGGGAGGATGCTTTACACGCACTGGACGAACAGGAGCATGAACGTCGTAAAGCTGAATTAACAGAGAGTTGAACAAAGCAACCTGTTCATCAACAGTAGACGCATTGACGACTACACTCCAATCAATCTTTACAGCGTCATTTAAAAGCTGCTCCAAATCCAAGTCACTAAAATTACGCTGAAGTAGTATCCTTGACTTAGCTTTAGGGGGACGGATTTTGTACGACAAGTATAAAAGGTCGTGATAGGAAAAAGAATCAGCAGCATGTTGCCCAAATTTAAGAACATGGTCAGGTAAAGACACAATGATTATGTCGAGAAGAGAAGGGGCACAGTTCGGGAAAAAGTGTGTAGCAGAAGTAGGAAGAAGTTTTAAATTTGCTGCTTCAATAATAGATTTAAGTTTTATTGATCTAGCGTTGTTTTTTAAAAGACAGGTATTAAAATCACCCATAATAATACTGTGACAATAGACAGGTGTAAGATTGTCAAGAATATTTTCTAACGTGGTAAAGTAGTCGACAGTGAGAGAGGGACTGTAAAAAACTCCAAGAAGTAATTTTGTATGACCAAGAAGAACTTCGATAAAGAGAACTTCAGCTTCGTTTCCAGTCTGCGAACCATTTGAAACTTGAATTACTGAAAAAGGTATATGTGAGCGCAGATAAATAGCAACACCACCACCGCCCCGATCGGTACGGTCGTTACGAATCAAATGAAAACCTGGAAGCGAGTAGGAAGTTGATGGAAGACATGGTTTTAACCACGACTCCGAAACAAGGATAGCGTGTATGTTTTTGCTATTAAAACTTGACAACATGTCGGGGTAATGAGCAGGAATACTTTGAGCATTTATGTGAATAGCGTTAAAGTTTTTGTTAGATTCAGAAAAAGTTGAATCTAACATAATATTTAAGGGTTCAATACGTTCAAAGCTGTCAATACTGCTTAATCCATCAGAGGCAGAATCAAAGGCGAAGGAATTGGAACTCCAAACACTATCATCTGAAGAAATCATATTAAATTATATCTGATTACTAAATATATGTAAAACTAAGTAAATATGTATTATTATATGTATGTATTATAATATATATATATATATATATATATATATATATATATATATATATATATATATATATATAATTATAAAATAAATAATTCAAAAATAAATAAGTCATCAGTAAACTACCTGCCAGCATTATGGAAAGAAATGTTTAATTCACTTAACAATAAGTGAAGAAACGGAACGTTAACATACCATAGACACAAAAGTGAGAGGTGTATAACAGATGAGTGAAAGTGTCAAAGTTACAGTACGTTAACTAGTAGACATGTGTAGATCACTCATTTCTAGCGAACGGATCATTCTAGTACATTTCGTCACGCGTACCGGTACATTCAGATCGATCATTCAAATGGATCCTTTCTGGCTCCAGTACCATCCCAGTACTCTATGTCTGTAAGATCCATTGGGAACAAATGGGAAAAAAATTTTTATGACTTTGTATTTGTAATGCTATCATCGCCATCTACTGCATGTTATAGGTAATAAAGCATTTTATCGAACAAAAATTTATGGAGTTTCAAGGTAGTAAGTCAAAAAAGATGCTAGATGGCATAAACACAAAAATTTCAATTGATTTGATTTAACTTTATTTATTATTGTTATAATTATATATTTTATTAATTTCATAAATTTGTTTATTTTTAAATTTCATTCATAACTATACTTAATTTCATCGATTCTTATAAATTTACTTTGCATTTAGGCCATCTAGCATCTATTGAGCGTACCACCTTGAGTCTCATCCATTTTGGTTTGATTTCGATAAAATGAGAATTGACTTTAACTATAGATCGAATAAGATGGCGCTATTTATTTCAAAGCAAAGCATTGAAAACAGCAATTTTAGTAAAAGGAAGATATTGTTTTCATCTAATATTATAAAATTTAGGCTTCACATGTCTAAAAATAAGGATTGTAATATTTATTTGCTACAAAGTACTTAATATGATGATTTTCTTATAAGATAAAAGTTTATCTTATAAGAAAATCATATTAAATAAATAATTTGCCTTGAAATCTTTTGAAGTGTTATTTTTAGTAAACCCCACGAAACTAAGGTGTTTTTAAAGTCCTTTTTTATACGCCTTTGCCACGAAATGATATTTTTAACTCATAGATGCAACAATCAAATATAATAAACAATTAAATGTAAAATATTTTTTTATTTTACTTATATAATAATAAAAAACCCTTATATAATAAATACTCTTGATACCACCTGATACTCAGCTATAGGTAATCAGCTCAGCAGTCTGCGTTGAGCAGTGTGCATTCGATTTGCTTTGCTTGTCTCTTGAAGTAGTTTAGTTTTCTGAAGGTTTCGTTCGTTTCTTCCTTATGTTTATTTTTAATAGCTTAACATATTTATGAGATATTTTGTCAGTAATATTTTAGTAAGTATATTCTTTTAGGTGTTCAATAAAACAATAACATTTATTTAGCTGAATTTGGTGATGGTGGTTTTAATCTAAGGTTAATGGTGGCTTGTAATCTCATTTTAAAAATTGTAAATTGAAAATTAACAGTTAAAATGTCTACGATGTAATGTAATGTCACCCAATTTTATAAGAAATATTTTAAGAAAATGCTTTAATTTAAACTTATGTTAGGTACCTTTAGTGTTATATTATTTATCAGAAGTAATAAGGATTGTAAGCATAAGAAGTAGACTACAAAGGAATTAAAAAATACTTAAGAAGTCAGTTGCAATATCTACATTTTATTATTTTCTAATAAAAGGGTTATAGAATAAATATCCTTTACAATCGCCTTCTTTCTGAGATAGCCTACTCGGAGACTAGTAGAAAATTACAATCTTGGTCGCTCCGATTACTTTAAAACTAGCCTAAATAGCTAAATATCGCCTAGCTTGGCAACATTTCCGAATGCGTGCACTGATTATACTGCACTGGTACACCCTACATTAAAACAATTCATTCAGATCTTTCGGGATTCGGTCGGTTTGCGGCTCATTCACAATTCAAACAAATCGCCGGTTAAAAAGGTACCGTCAATTGTTTGTGATTGGTTGTACTGGTACATTCAAAAACAAATGAATGATCCATCAATACTTTTAAGTGTTCCAGCTCAAACGAACGAATCATGCATGATCGACACATGTCTATTAACTAGCAATTATCTACCTTACAATATACTTTTATCACTAATACTAAACATTCCAAAGAAAGATTACAATAACAATTACCAACATACAAGAAAAATTATAACACTAAATAATAAACATTCCAAACAGAGATTATTAATCATTACATTTTGCTATCTAATCTACAATTAACAAGGAAAAGTAATGAAGATATAATGATAAAAAGAAAACTAAAATATGAGTCCAGAGAAAAGTTATAACGGAATTACAAAAATTAATAAAATATAAAATAAAATTATTTACGAAAAAGTTCATTTTTTACCGGCCCTCTTAGTACGCTGTGGTGCACCTTTATCTTCGGGGGCCTTATTTGCCTCAACCACAATAGGATAAACGGGTGAAGCAGAAGTTGACCCGTTGCATAATGCGTCAAGCTCAGACAAGGTCTCAAGTTGGTGCCTTGTGCCATCTGGAGTAAAGATATTGATAACTCCATCCCTGGTCCAACATTTGGTGATGCCATACCTTCGCCTAGCTTCTAGAAAAACACTGTGGCGCCTCCTTGTTAGAAACTCAGACTGGGTTATACCTGTGCCCTTAAGTTTGGTTTTGGAGTACCAAACCTTGTCTCGCATCACAGTATCGCTGAATTTGACAACTACAGGCCTAGAAGATTTATCAGAAGGGCGTCCCAGACGATGACAACGGCTTATGGATGTTTTACTGAAACCTGGGACTAGGAGTTTAGTGCTGATAAGTGTACTTATGACGGCGGTAGTATCCTCAGATTTTTCTTCAGGAACTCCATGGAGTAGGATCATCTTTCTGCGGCGACGCATTTCACTACGATCCAGTCTCTTCCCAAAAGGTTATGCAAAGATGTTAAAGCAGCCAAGATGAATTTTCTAAAAGCATTAAAATCACCTGGTAGAGAAGATGAAGATGTGGCAGCAGAACTTGATTGTTGCAGTTCCCGCTGAAAGTTATCCATTTGACTTTGGAATGACTTTGACATCTCCATAAGTGAACCTTTCAGTGCTTCCATGGTGAAAGTAGTTGTAAAGTGCAGTGATGTTAGAGAAAATACTTGGAAATAAGAGCTGGTAGGTAGTAATTTATTACATATGAATAATAAACATGAAATTCAAACTGTAACTATTTTTAAAATATATTTAAATCTAAGATGTCTAAAATGTGTACTACTCAATTGACCTACCCTCACAGAAAAAAAATTTACTTATATATAAATTTTACTTACATCAATTACAAAACTTATATCAATTAGTGGACTAATCAATTTATTAGTCCGCTGGTGAATAATTGAAAAGACTCTTAAAACTAATAATGATAAAAGCTGTGTATCAAATCATCAAACTCGGTTCACAATTATTAACAAAAATATTGCGAAATATAACCAAAAAACGCACTGGAATTGTACATATATCCCTACCTTTTTTTTTGAAGTTGGCTTAAAAAGGCTTGCTTCAAAGATAAACTTTGTTCATTAAATTCAAGTCATTTGCGTAACATACTTACAAATAAACATAAAACCGATTTGTAAACCTTCTTCTTTATTTAAAAAGGGCTTGCTTCTAAAAAAAGCTTTATTTCATGGCCAGTCATTTTGTTTTGAAATTTCGGTGAAAGTAATTTGATGAAATACAGCGGCTGCCATCCCGCCCATATCATGTCTAGGCTGCGGTTTAAAACCCTATTTAAATTCAATGAGGGAATAAGCCTTTACCGATATTTAGTGTAACAATTCAGTACGTAAGTCGTTTACAATATTTCTTAACATAAAATAGTAAAGTGTTTATGTATATTAAATTTGTCATTTTTCAATGTTACTTTTTAATAAAATATATGTATATAAAAATAACTAGATGGCGACACCGACATTTTTAAACATGATATTATATTGTTTTTGAATTAATAAAGGTTCACGACCATTTCTGAAATATATGGATTGGTGGTATGATGATATGATATGATATGACGTGATATGATATTATGATATGATGTCAGATGATATGATATGATATAATACGATATGACATGATATAATCATTTAATTCTTGGTTACCCCTGAGGAACATTTTTTAATTATCTTCATATTTATACCATTGCATTACATCTCTAGCCTTTTCTACCAAAATACTAATTTAACCTAGCGTATGTATACGATTCATTCATTCCATCACTATTTTATATTGCCTATTGAAGTCCACTGCTGAACATAGGCCTCACTATAAAATGCCTCATGAAGGAGATATTTGCCATAGTTTCCACACATTACAAGCGAGTTGGCAAGCGAGTGCTTATTTTTTAGATTTTATAAGAAAGACTCTGCAGCCCATCTCCTCTTTTGTTTCTCTCTAACGAAACGATTTTTCATCAAAACCATTTCAGAATCACTCAGGTGCTATGGCTGGTTATTCCTGGAAGTCATTTTAACCGTGTGCAACATTCAACTAATATTTACTAGCGACGCCGTGACTTGGATTTTTGCGACAGGAGTTAGAGCCCACGCCACGGGATCAAACTGACTTTGTGTGCAACCCGTGCTGCTGCACATATTTTGGCGGCGGTGTTTGTTCTAGTATATAGTACATGTTACATAATCGGTACTTATTTATGTTATAATAACCTTTGTAGTAAGTCAATAGTGCAAGTTGTAGTGTCCACCGGTGATCCAACCACCACCATATATGTATATATATATATATATATATACATATATGGTGTATATATATGTGTGTGTATATATATATATATATATATATATATATATATATATATATATATATATATTAGGGAGCAAAATATCACACATCTGTTCAGCTTAGCGGTTTAATCCGAGAGAATTTTTTATATATCTTTTAACGGTTGTTACAGACTGCAAAATAATGCCTTGTAAGTTATGTAAAAAATACTCCTGGATGGGAATTAATTTTTAAAGAAAAATTGCTGCAAAAGTGCTAACAGCAAGGCCAGGGAATAATCAAAAGGTTTACAGCCGACATTGTAGGGGTAAATGAAGCAGCCCTTAGAAAGAGGCTAAAACCTTTTTAACCTCTCAACTCCCTAGCGGTTTCATGAGACCGTAGCCATATTCCGTCAAATCCCTTGCGATCTCATGAGGTTGCACCCACTCACGGCACTTTAACCCATAAAAACTTATTTATAGAGACTACTTTTCTACGAAAAAGTTTAGCATTATAAATATAAGTTTTAATGGTTTTAAGTGCTGTGCGGCCGCATGCGACCGTTCGGGATTTGCTGGGATTAAAAATCCCATGCAAACCCGTGCTTGCATGGGATTTTTATGGCGCTTGAAGTGTTATGTTTTTATGTTACATTCATTTGAAGTTGATTTCAATTTGAATCTTTATCGTATGTGTGATTATAGTAAGATATCGTACTTTGGGTACTTTGGATAGATAAATATTTCTCTGTAATCGTTTATTAAAGTGTTTGGTTCATTAGCATAGGTACTTTAAGTCGGATCATTACTTCAGTATACGCATTTGTTTACTGCGTTCTACCGATACTTCAAAATTATTACAAATTATAGTTTTAAGTTAAAATGATTTCAATTATTTGAAAAAAATGTAATTAAAAAGGGTAAAATTATTAATTTCGACATTGACGTAAGTCTGTCAAAGTAAATCTTGTTGATATCCAACTTGCTGCGGGAGGCGCCGCGCACTCGCGCCACCAGACTACTTAAACTTATCCATGAGGAAGTTGACATATTTGTATGTTCTATGAGTGAATTCACAAGGGCTGCATTATTTATAATATGTTATAATAATTAAAATGTTTACTGTTTTCATTAGCGCATTAGGTCATTAGATCCTGTAATGTTAGTGATAAGTTCGGCTGAATAAATAAATTAATAAATAAATCAATATAGGCAAAGATCGAATGACCATAAAGCCAACTCGTACTCAAAGTTTTACATTAACTTATTGGCTTACAAAATTTTTTCAATAAAATTAATTTGTTTACTTTTAAGACTTACTGTTAATTTTTCTATTTGTTTGTAATATCGATTTGTGCTACTGTTTGTAATATTATTAGCCTATACTACTTTTTGCAGGCACTTGTGTACGTATGAAGTGTAACTATGTACTACTGATAGTTTAGTTGCGTTTTTGATCGATCGATCTTCTAGTAATGCTGGTTAGTGAAGAAGAACTAGTTCGTTTTTGCTTATTTATATTATTTATCTACGAGTATATATTTATATATTATTTTTATCATTTTATATCGCTATATATAAACGCATTACCATATCATATATTGTTCATAAAAAGAAAGGCTTATTATGAGTTTTGAGTCGTCCAATTATATTGATTCAAGTAATGATTCCTTTGTGACACCTTACTCAGAAAGCGGCAGTAGTGACGATAGTTTTCACAGTACAGATCTCACTCCTCTAAATGAAGTCATATCTTCTCAATACTCAGATGTTCTGAAAAATTTCAATGTTATTCATATTAGTGCCCAAAGTATTCCGGCACATTTTCCAGACATGTTTGCATCATTTAACACTAGCTTCCTCAGCTCAGCGCTATTCTTGTATCCGAAACGTGGCTCAAACCATGTCAAGAGAAGATAATGGCATCAATGAAGGAGTTCTTCGACAAACAGAATAATAAAATAACCAAGTTCATTGAAGATTTCGAAGAATTGAAGACTTCAATCCAATTTATTAATGACAAATACGACGAACTAAAAACCCAAACCGAAGAGATCCGCAGTCGATTATTTGAATTAGAAAAAATATATAAATCGTCCCAAAACAAAGACGATCTGATTATGGAGGTAGGAAACAAGCTTGATATTTTAGAGCTTAATTTACGCCAGTGCAACATTGAAATTGTTAATCTTCCAGAAAAACGAAATGAAAATTTAATTTCGATTATAGAAAACGTAGCTGCTGTCGTCAAACACCCAATTAATAAATACGACGTCGTCGCAATTCATCGTGTACCTCAGTTTAATCCTAAAAGTGGGCGCCCTAAGAATGTTATTGTTAAGTTTGCGAGTCGGATGTTACGCGATAGCTTTCTTTCAGCGGCTCGCAAAGAGAAAAGTTTAACAACAGAAAAACTGCAAATGCCCGTAACTATACACAAGTTATATTTTAATGAGCACCTGACTTTAAAAAGAAAAATTTTATTTCGTGAGGTTCGGGAAAATGCTAAAAAGAATGGTTTCAGATACACTTGGATTAAGCACGGCAGCATCTTGGTGCGTGCAAACGATACTTCTCCTGTTCTCAGCATTCGTTCTAGCAAAGATCTTTCAAAAATCAAATCGAAGAATTGTCCAGTTAACTAATTTTTACTGCTACTTGTACACAGCTGAAACTAGTATTTCATTTCCATTTACATTGACTTGTTATCTCGAAGAAGTTATTCAAAGGTATTTATCAAAAAGTACTATATTATTTAGTGTCATCTCTAAACATTTCATTACACTGTGTTGTTTACACTTCTTTGCCTTGCGCTATGAATTATTATTTTTCTACCGGCAATTTATTTGTT
Organism: Parnassius smintheus behrii; assembly: GCA_036936625.1. NCBI lineage: Eukaryota > Metazoa > Arthropoda > Insecta > Lepidoptera > Papilionidae > Parnassius > Parnassius smintheus. The sequence continues at coordinate 2,292,988 of JAUPFT010000021.1, forward strand.
ACTCAAAGAATTTACTTACGATATTTTACAAACAATATTCTATTTTAAAAATACTTTGTTGTCAAATTAACAGCAATAATTATAATACTCGTATATATGTTGTAAAGCGTATTAATCTTATTTGCAAGTTACACTGTCTAACATACCTAACGAGCGTTATTAATTTATTATTTTTGTTTGTTGAACACACTTTAATACTATTAAGCAATATTTGTTATTTTTACTTACTTATAATGAAAACTAAAATTATTTCTTTTACGGGAATTTACATAATACATGATGAGATTTACAAATACGAAACACAAAATTATGAAATACTATTTCATTGCGTAATAAATATAACTGTTAAATTACTTTTAATAATTTATTTGCACACTTTGATTGGAAATAACTGTGCAAATTTTTGTAATTTAACAGTTATTATACACAATCGGCCATATTTTTTCATGTTGAATTGGAAAAGAATAGAATGCATTAGTCTCAGTATGACTGTTACTTTATTTATACTCGTATTTTTTCTACTCTTTTATTTTTGTTTCTTTCTCTTTTTAATAGGTGTAAGTATTACTTATGTATTAAAATTAAAAAAATTATGATTGATCGTTTTGCAATATATTACCAAAACTGCAGGGGCTTAAGAACCAAACTGAATACTCTGTATACAAATATATTATCAGATAGTTATGATTTTATTATATTAAGTGAAACGTGGTTACTTCCGAATATTCGAGACAGGGAATTCATAGATGATAGATATGTAGTACATCGTTGCGACCGAGACCGAGTCTTGACAGGTAAACGGGACGGCGGTGGAGTTTTGATTGCAGTGCGTCAAGGGTTGCCCATTACTCGGTACGAACTAATAGGTTCATACGACTATCCTATTTCACCTTGTATTGATTATGTATTTCTCAGTCTTAATAGTCAAAAGGGTCATAGTAATATTATCTGCGGTATCTATATTCCGCCTAATATGAACGCTTTAACATATGAAAGTTTTTTAACATCCTTATGTAACAAAATTATGGAAATTAATTATCAGCACGTGTACGTTGTTGGTGATTTCAATCTTCCCAATCTACAATGGCTGGGCAGTGATCAAACGGTATCAAATATAACATCTACACCTTCTTACCCCAACCTTACCAGTAATGACAAATCACTGCTGAATTTTATATCATCATTAAACATCAAACAATTAAACACCAATAGAAACCCCTTGGGTCGAATTTTGGACTTGTTTTTATCTAACGACGATTTTGTTTGTGAGCTGCCTTCAAACCCGTTACTGCCATTGGATCGTCTACATCCAGCTTTCTACACGGTTATATCTCTAAGATCAATTAGTATTCTCTTATGAAAGGGCTAACTGATGAAGAGTCAGTTAATATATTTTATGAAAACATCTATGAAATTATTAAAAAATACGCACCGCTTCGTTCATCAAAAAGTAATAATTTCCCAGTTTGGTTTTCTCGACCCCTCATTCACGTTTTTAAAGAAAAAGAAAAATATTGGATAAGGTGGAAAAAATATAATAACAAAGCGGATTATTCCCAGTTTTCATTGCTTCGACACAGATTTAAGACACTGTGTGCTGATTGCTTCAATACTTACATTAATTCCATCGAAGAAGGACTTAAAAAGGACATTAAATTATTTTGGTCCTTTGTTAATAATCGAAAAGGTAAAGCGGAATACCTAACGTAATGACTTATAAAAAAAAATCTGATACACCGGAGGGTATCTGTGAATTATTTTCTGATTTTTTCAGCTCCTTATATGAAAATAGACAGCAGTTACAGCAAGAGAATTATAGTAGCCAGTCTACTAATCCCAATTCTGAGGTTATTTCAAATATCTCCTTTCCGGAGGATAGCATATTCAAAGAGCTTATA
>JAUPFT010000021.1:2299885-2465385 GCA_036936625.1 Parnassius smintheus behrii
CGTGTGCGCGTGTGCGCGTGTGCGCGTGTGCGCCGTGTGCGCGTGTGCGCGTGTGCGCGTGTGCGCGTGTGCGCGTGTGCGCGTGTGCGCGTGTGCGCGTGTGCGCGTGTGCGCGTGTGCGCGTGTGCGCGTGTGCGCGTGTGCGCGTGTGCGCGTGTGCGCGTGTGCGCGTGTGCGCGTGTGCGCGTGTGCGCGTGTGCGCGTGTGCGCGTGTGCGCGTGTGCGCGTGTGCGCGTGTGCGCGTGTGCGCGTGCGCGTGTGCGCGTGTGCGCGTGTGCGCGTGTGCGCGTGTGCGCGTGTGCGCGTGTGCGCGTGTGCGCGTGTGCGCGTGTGCGCGTGTGCGCGTGTGCGCGTGTGCGCGTGTGCGCGTGTGCGCGTGTGCGCGTGTGCGCGTGTGCGCGTGTGCGCGTGTGCGCGTGTGCGCGTGTGCGCGTGTGCGCGTGTGCGCGTGTGCGCGTGTGCGCGTGTGCGCGTGTGCGCGTGTGCGCGTGCGTGTGCGCGTGTGCGCGTGTGCGCGTGTGCGCGTGTGCGCGTGTGCGCGTGTGCGCGTGTGCGCGTGTGCGCGTGTGCCGTGTGCGCTGTGCGTGTGCGCGTGTGCGCGTGTGCGCGTGTGCGCGTGTGCGCGTGTGCGCGTGTGCGCGTGTGCGCGTGGTGCTGCGTGTGCCGTGTGCGTGTGCGTGTGCGTGTGCGTGTGCGCTGTGCGTGTGCGTGTGCGCGTGTGCGCTGTGCGTGTGCGTGTGCCGTGTGCGTGTGCGTGTGCGTGTGCGTGTGCGTGTGCGTGTGCGTGTGCGTGTGCGTGTGCGTGTGCGTGTGCGTGTGCGTGTGCGTGTGCGTGTGCGTGTGCGTGTGCGTGTGCGTGTGCGTGTGCGTGTGCGTGTGCGTGTGCGTGTGCGTGTGCGTGTGCGTGTGCGTGTGCGTGTGCGTGTGCGTGTGCGTGTGCGTGTGCGTGTGCGTGTGCGTGTGCGTGTGCGTGTGCGTGTGCGTGTGCGTGTGGCGTGTGCGTGTGCGTGTGCGTGTGCGTGTGCGTGTGCGTGTGCGTGTGCGTGTGCGTGTGCGTGTGCGTGTGCGTGTGCGTGTGCGTGTGCGTTGCGTGTGCGTGTGCGTGTGCGTGTGCGTGTGCGTGTGCGTGTGCGTGTGCGTGTGCGTGTGCGTGTGCGTGTGCGTGTGCGTGTGCGTGTGCGTGTGCGTGTGCGTGTGCGTGTGCGTGTGCGTGTGCGTGTGCGTGTGCGTGTGCGTGTGCGTGTGCGTGTGCGTGTGCGTGTGCGTGTGCGTCGTGTGCGTGTGCGTGTGCGTGTGCGTGTGCGTGTGCGTGTGCGTGTGCGTGTGCGTGTGCGTGTGCGTGTGCGTGTGCGTGTGCGTGTGCGTGTGCGTGTGCGTGTGCGTGTGCGTGTGCGTGTGCGTGTGCGTGTGCGTGTGCGTGTGCGTGTGCGTGTGCGTGTGCGTGTGCGTGTGCGTGTGCGTGTGCGTGTGCGTGTGCGTGTGCGTGTGCGTGTGCGTGTGCGTGTGCGTGTGCGTGTGCGTGTGCGTGTGCGTGTGTGCGTGTGCGTGTGCGTGTGCGTGTGCGTGTGCGTGTGCGTGTGCGTGTGCGTGTGCGTGTGCGTGTGCGTGTGCGTGTGCGTGTGCGTGTGCGTGTGCGTGTGCGTGTGCGTGTGCGTGTGCGTGTGCGTGTGCGTGTGCGTGTGCGTGTGCGTGTGCGTGTGCGTGTGCGTGTGCGTGTGCGTGTGCGTGTGCGTGTGCGTGTGCGTGTGCGTGTGCGTGTGCGTGTGCGTGTGCGTGTGCGTGTGCGTGTGCGTGTGCGTGTGCGTGTGCGTGTGCGTGTGCGTGTGCGTGTGCGTGTGCGTGTGCGTGTGCGTGTGCGTGTGCGTGTGCGTGTGCGTGTGCGTGTGCGTGTGCGTGTGCGTGTGCGTGTGCGTGTGCGTGTGCGTGTGCGTGTGCGTGTGCGTGTGCGTGTGCGTGTGCGTGTGCGTGTGCGTGTGCGTGTGCGTGTGCGTGTGCGTGTGCGTGTGCGTGTGCGTGTGCGTGTGCGTGTGCGTGTGCGTGTGCGTGTGCGTGTGCGTGTGCGTGTGCGTGTGCGTGTGCGTGTGCGTGTGCGTGTGCGTGTGCGTGTGCGTGTGCGTGTGCGTGTGCGTGTGCGTGTGCGTGTGCGTGTGCGTGTGCGTGTGCGTGTGCGTGTGCGTGTGCGTGTGCGTGTGCGTGTGCGTGTGCGTGTGCGTGTGCGTGTGCGTGTGCGTGTGCGTGTGCGTGTGCGTGTGCGTGTGCGTGTGCGTGTGCGTGTGCGTGTGCGTGTGCGTGTGCGTGTGCGTGTGCGTGTGCGTGTGCGTGTGCGTGTGCGTGTGCGTGTGCGTGTGCGTGTGCGTGTGCGTGTGCGTGTGCGTGTGCGTGTGCGTGTGCGTGTGCGTGTGCGTGTGCGTGTGCGTGTGCGTGTGCGTGTGCGTGTGCGTGTGCGTGTGCGTGTGCGTGTGCGTGTGCGTGTGCGTGTGCGTGTGCGTGTGCGTGTGCGTGTGCGTGTGCGTGTGCGTGTGCGTGTGCGTGTGCGTGTGCGTGTGCGTGTGCGTGTGCGTGTGCGTGTGCGTGTGCGTGTGCGTGTGCGTGTGCGTGTGCGTGTGCGTGTGCGTGTGCGTGTGCGTGTGCGTGTGCGTGTGCGTGTGCGTGTGCGTGTGCGTGTGCGTGTGCGTGTGCGTGTGCGTGTGCGTGTGCGTGTGCGTGTGCGTGTGCGTGTGCGTGTGCGTGTGCGTGTGCGTGTGCGTGTGCGTGTGCGTGTGCGTGTGCGTGTGCGTGTGCGTGTGCGTGTGCGTGTGCGTGTGCGTGTGCGTGTGCGTGTGCGTGTGCGTGTGCGTGTGCGTGTGCGTGTGCGTGTGCGTGTGCGTGTGCGTGTGCGTGTGCGTGTGCGTGTGCGTGTGCGTGTGCGTGTGCGTGTGCGTGTGCGTGTGCGTGTGCGTGTGCGTGTGCGTGTGCGTGTGCGTGTGCGTGTGCGTGTGCGTGTGCGTGTGCGTGTGCGTGTGCGTGTGCGTGTGCGTGTGCGTGTGCGTGTGCGTGTGCGTGTGCGTGTGCGTGTGCGTGTGCGTGTGCGTGTGCGTGTGCGTGTGCGTGTGCGTGTGCGTGTGCGTGTGCGTGTGCGTGTGCGTGTGCGTGTGCGTGTGCGTGTGCGTGTGCGTGTGCGTGTGCGTGTGCGTGTGCGTGTGCGTGTGCGTGTGCGTGTGCGTGTGCGTGTGCGTGTGCGTGTGCGTGTGCGTGTGCGTGTGCGTGTGCGTGTGCGTGTGCGTGTGCGTGTGCGTGTGCGTGTGCGTGTGCGTGTGCGTGTGCGTGTGCGTGTGCGTGTGCGTGTGCGTGTGCGTGTGCGTGTGCGTGTGCGTGTGCGTGTGCGTGTGCGTGTGCGTGTGCGTGTGCGTGTGCGTGTGCGTGTGCGTGTGCGTGTGCGTGTGCGTGTGCGTGTGCGTGTGCGTGTGCGTGTGCGTGTGCGTGTGCGTGTGCGTGTGCGTGTGCGTGTGCGTGTGCGTGTGCGTGTGCGTGTGCGTGTGCGTGTGCGTGTGCGTGTGCGTGTGCGTGTGCGTGTGCGTGTGCGTGTGCGTGTGCGTGTGCGTGTGCGTGTGCGTGTGCGTGTGCGTGTGCGTGTGCGTGTGCGTGTGCGTGTGCGTGTGCGTGTGCGTGTGCGTGTGCGTGTGCGTGTGCGTGTGCGTGTGCGTGTGCGTGTGCGTGTGCGTGTGCGTGTGCGTGTGCGTGTGCGTGTGCGTGTGCGTGTGCGTGTGCGTGTGCGTGTGCGTGTGCGTGTGCGTGTGCGTGTGCGTGTGCGTGTGCGTGTGCGTGTGCGTGTGCGTGTGCGTGTGCGTGTGCGTGTGCGTGTGCGTGTGCGTGTGCGTGTGCGTGTGCGTGTGCGTGTGCGTGTGCGTGTGCGTGTGCGTGTGCGTGTGCGTGTGCGTGTGCGTGTGCGTGTGCGTGTGCGTGTGCGTGTGCGTGTGCGTGTGCGTGTGCGTGTGCGTGTGCGTGTGCGTGTGCGTGTGCGTGTGCGTGTGCGTGTGCGTGTGCGTGTGCGTGTGCGTGTGCGTGTGCGTGTGCGTGTGCGTGTGCGTGTGCGTGTGCGTGTGCGTGTGCGTGTGCGTGTGCGTGTGCGTGTGCGTGTGCGTGTGCGTGTGCGTGTGCGTGTGCGTGTGCGTGTGCGTGTGCGTGTGCGTGTGCGTGTGCGTGTGCGTGTGCGTGTGCGTGTGCGTGTGCGTGTGCGTGTGCGTGTGCGTGTGCGTGTGCGTGTGCGTGTGCGTGTGCGTGTGCGTGTGCGTGTGCGTGTGCGTGTGCGTGTGCGTGTGCGTGTGCGTGTGCGTGTGCGTGTGCGTGTGCGTGTGCGTGTGCGTGTGCGTGTGCGTGTGCGTGTGCGTGTGCGTGTGCGTGTGCGTGTGCGTGTGCGTGTGCGTGTGCGTGTGCGTGTGCGTGTGCGTGTGCGTGTGCGTGTGCGTGTGCGTGTGCGTGTGCGTGTGCGTGTGCGTGTGCGTGTGCGTGTGCGTGTGCGTGTGCGTGTGCGTGTGCGTGTGCGTGTGCGTGTGCGTGTGCGTGTGCGTGTGCGTGTGCGTGTGCGTGTGCGTGTGCGTGTGCGTGTGCGTGTGCGTGTGCGTGTGCGTGTGCGTGTGCGTGTGCGTGTGCGTGTGCGTGTGCGTGTGCGTGTGCGTGTGCGTGTGCGTGTGCGTGTGCGTGTGCGTGTGCGTGTGCGTGTGCGTGTGCGTGTGCGTGTGCGTGTGCGTGTGCGTGTGCGTGTGCGTGTGCGTGTGCGTGTGCGTGTGCGTGTGCGTGTGCGTGTGCGTGTGCGTGTGCGTGTGCGTGTGCGTGTGCGTGTGCGTGTGCGTGTGCGTGTGCGTGTGCGTGTGCGTGTGCGTGTGCGTGTGCGTGTGCGTGTGCGTGTGCGTGTGCGTGTGCGTGTGCGTGTGCGTGTGCGTGTGCGTGTGCGTGTGCGTGTGCGTGTGCGTGTGCGTGTGCGTGTGCGTGTGCGTGTGCGTGTGCGTGTGCGTGTGCGTGTGCGTGTGCGTGTGCGTGTGCGTGTGCGTGTGCGTGTGCGTGTGCGTGTGCGTGTGCGTGTGCGTGTGCGTGTGTGTGTGTGTGTGTGTGTGTGTGTGTGTGTGTGTGTGTGTGTGTGTGTGTGTGTGTGTGTGTGTGTGTGTGTGTGTGTGTGTGTGTGTGTGTGTGTGTGTGTGTGTGTGTGTGTGTGTGTGTGTGTGTGTGTGTGTGTGTGTGTGTGTGTGTGTGTGTGTGTGTGTGTGTGTGTGTGTGTGTGTGTGTGTGTGTGTGTGTGTGTGTGTGTGTGTGTGTGTGTGTGTGTGTGTGTGTGTGTGTGTGTGTGTGTGTGTGTGTGTGTGTGTGTGTGTGTGTGTGTGTGTGTGTGTGTGTGTGTGTGTGTGTGTGTGTGTGTGTGTGTGTGTGTGTGTGTGTGTGTGTGTGTGTGTGTGTGTGTGTGTGTGTGTGTGTGTGTGTGTGTGTGTGTGTGTGTGTGTGTGTGTGTGTGTGTGTGTGTGTGTGTGTGTGTGTGTGTGTGTGTGTGTGTGTGTGTGTGTGTGTGTGTGTGTGTGTGTGTGTGTGTGTGTGTGTGTGTGTGTGTGTGTGTGTGTGTGTGTGTGTGTGTGTGTGTGTGTGTGTGTGTGTGTGTGTGTGTGTGTGTGTGTGTGTGTGTGTGTGTGTGTGTGTGTGTGTGTGTGTGTGTGTGTGTGTGTGTGTGTGTGTGTGTGTGTGTGTGTGTGTGTGTGTGTGTGTGTGTGTGTGTGTGTGTGTGTGTGTGTGTGTGTGTGTGTGTGTGTGTGTGTGTGTGTGTGTGTGTGTGTGTGTGTGTGTGTGTGTGTGTGTGTGTGTGTGTGTGTGTGTGTGTGTGTGTGTGTGTGTGTGTGTGTGTGTGTGTGTGTGTGTGTGTGTGTGTGTGTGTGTGTGTGTGTGTGTGTGTGTGTGTGTGTGTGTGTGTGTGTGTGTGTGTGTGTGTGTGTGTGTGTGTGTGTGTGTGTGTGTGTGTGTGTGTGTGTGTGTGTGTGTGTGTGTGTGTGTGTGTGTGTGTGTGTGTGTGTGTGTGTGTGTGTGTGTGTGTGTGTGTGTGTGTGTGTGTGTGTGTGTGTGTGTGTGTGATACATTTCTTTAGTGCAAATGTACTACTTAGCAAGTAGGTGATAATTTGATTAAAGACGTGTTTTAGAAATCTAAAAGGTTGTAGTTTAAGGTACATTTTCGAAACTAAATAATTTTAAATTAAATTTAAATATAAATTTAATAAATTATTAATAAAATAAGAAAATGACTTACAGAAAAACAATTTTACGTAACATTTCTATTTCCTTTTATCTTGATATTTGTGATATATTTAATATAAATACGCGTTTATATGCAACTGTACCAGTGACGTTGGTGTTATCAAAAAAAAGTAAAAAAGTAAAGTAGCAATTTACATACGTCACACGGCTTTGCACACGGCTCCTCATTGCCTAAGAATTTTTATTTTTATTTTTTGTCTGTCTGTCTGTTCGTCTGTAGGTGAAAAAAGAAAGTTTACGCAAAAATTACTGGACCGATTGCCAAGAAATTTTGTATCTAAGTAGTTAGCTAGGTAGTAAGGTAGGTAGTTGAATTTGTATTTGAATTTGAATTAGCGGAGCAATTTGTAGGCAACTTTTTCGAATTACATTACTTCAAAAAAGATTAATAAGTATTTTCCTTCTGTTAGATGTTAATTTTCTATTATATATGATTCTGTAATACTAACTAAGGGTAAACGTAATGCTTTCAAATAAATACTATTATTCGTTTTGTACTACGTAATTTGAAACGACGCCGACGATCTACCTACACATTATGTTTTAAAACAGCGTCATCAATCCATCCATTTAAGCCTATAAAAATCCCCTATACATAGAGCCATGCTGCAGCGTTATACACATCGAGCATTTAAAAATGCTCGATGGTTATACAGCAGATTGTCGGTTATTTGTGCTATATGGCCGACTCAATGCCACTTCAGCTTCCTAATACGTTGGGCTTTTTAATTTTCAAAAAATGAAATCAAATTCCTTACATATTTTATTAAATTTACATGTAAGTATGTCGTATATTTTTTTAAGGAAAATTTACTACGTAGTTTTTTTAATTATTTATTGCTTCGATGATATTCAATTTAAGATGATATTTAATAGAAAAACCGAGACACTAATTTGCATGCTATATCAATCAATATCTTTAACCACGGTCCCATTTTCTACTTTAATCTTTATTTAAAAAAAGAAAATAATTTACCGTAAAACAATCTTACGTTACATTTTCCTTTCCCCTTATCTTGATATTTGTGATGTCCAAACAGCAAATTTCATTCATGTACGAATTTTTATGTCAGAATGTTCACTCACGTCAGAATGAGCAATTATTTGATTATTTTTAGTTCTTCAAAGACGGCTTGTACTAAAAAAAATCCGAACAATTTCTCAGGTATTTAAACAATAAAGGCAAAATCTCGCGTTGTAAATCACTCAAATGTCACTGAAACTAATTGGATTCGATCAAAATTAATTACCCTTGGGATCCCGACCTGGCTTAGATAAATCATTTAGTCTGTGATTCGGAGTGATTTCAAACAATTTGACAAAGCAAATATCAGTTTTTCTTTAAGTTCGGGTGGCTAATGATTTAAGTGGATTCTGTGGCCCACAAATACTTACATATTGCAAATAAAAAGACTGTCACTTTGTTAATTACAGAACAATATATTTTTTTAAAGTGAGCGGCTGGAATTAGTCCGAATCATTCCTCTCAGCACTCCCCTGGTAAATACGATAGAATACGTAAACAGATGACATATCTCTTCACTGCGACGATTTGAGCCTCTCTCCGCTGAATACAATCAACTGGAAGGAAGTTCTAAAGTTGTAGGCTCTGAACCGGCATGAAATACTATCCCGCTCTGCTGAGGACGTCAAGATTTTTAGAGGCCAATTTGGCATTCCTTCTAAGTCACCATGAAAATGCACTTCATTTGATGTATCCACGCCAAGGATTCCGATTTCCGCCCTGAAACTGAAGAGATGTGACAAAGAGATGTTATGTACACATAAGACCTGGCAAACACTCACCTGGGTAACCTTTGACCTGCTCGGCGATTATCGGGCCCGGTGTGATGTGGATTCTGGTCAAATTTGTCCACTGTTTTTTCTTTTTCCACAGGTCAGGTACAGAAAACTGCCTTAGTATTCGACGAAGCAGGGAAATGAGATCTTGTCTGCTGCCAGTAACGGAGCGCGTACGTAATGTGCACCGTCAAAAGCATTAATGCTTGTGTTCACGAAGAAGTTGGCCGTGACTCGTGGTCGTTGTGGGTGTGGTTCAAAAAGGGTTGCTGGCTTCAAGTTAAAGAGTGCTTGCCAGTAAGAAAAAATATTTATTTGAAACATTTTAAATAAAACGAAATGCTTTCCTTTCAAATTGCACTATTTTTATATGTAAGAATTATAATACCTAAACCTTAATGAAAAATATAAATAATAATAATATAATATCATGTATATTATATTATTATTTATATCTAAACACCGGTTGTAGTACCGCCAACTTCTGACTCCAGGTTGCTACTGAGAATTTCTTAAGAAAAAAACCCAATAAGTGATTTTAGCTCGAATTTAAATTCGAAAATGGAACCTTTTCAGCAAGCAATGGCGCATATTATGAGAACATGACATTAACATTTGAGAATTTTTAAATACCTACTCAATATATGTACCACATAAACAAATAAATAAATCTGATGGATTGTGTTCCTGTTTACTCACATTTACGTTAAAAATATTATATCGAAATCCAACAAAACTGCTAGGATTTATATCCTATAGCTTGTACCAAGCGCAGGTTAACTGATTTAGGTGTATGTAGAGTACAAAACATTTTAGCAACAATGTCGTTAAAAACTAAAAAGTTTGTAAATTATAGTTGTGCAGTTTCTGTACCCAGTTCTAGCACTCGGTTGTTTTTCAGAATAAGTTACAATCGCAGTTGTTCTTTTGGAGAAAATACTTCGAAGAGTCATAAGTTGAAAACTGGCAATAAGAGATTTATTTTCGGTAGGCTACAGAATTGTGTATTTCAATTCGTTTTTTTTTAGGAAGATAGGTTCTCGATTTGCAGCCTAGTACCAGTAGGCAAAATGTAGAACTGGCGCCCACTAGATGTAGTGACGGCCTGGTAATACATGCAGGAATTCGATGGATCCAGATGGCTCAGGCAGGCTTTGTGGCATTCCTCGTGAGAGCGAGGTTTATTACTTTATTATAACGCACTACATCGCTATTTAATCCCACTGCTGAACAGTGGGATTAAATAGCGCTGTAGTGATCACTGGAGTGACTCTCAATGATAGGGCGAGAAATTGTGTATTAAGAGAATAGTATGGTTTGCAATGCTACAATGATGTGACTAATTTATGCTGCAGAAGAGTCATAGAAGAAGCAGATCCGGCAAAGAATGTCCTCGAAGTTTATCGACCAAATTGATGATTCAATGAACATAGGTCAAATCAAGAGTAACCTTAACCGACTAGTGTGTAAAAAAGAGAGAGAGGTGTGTCAGAGTCATATCAAAAGGAGGACCGTAATCTCTGCCTACCTCTCTAGGAAACAGCCATGAGAGTTTTTGTATTTATGTTGACTACAGAACAGCAAACTGGTATTTCGTTTGTTCATTTGCAGTTATATGGTAATATTATACATGTGTAATACAACGTATTCCGTTGACAGGATGTAAATGCATAATAAAGTGTGAGCAAAAAAGCGTTTTTCAATTCGATTGTCGTGGTGTTATCGTCACATCTCAAGTGAAACAAACAAAAAGCTAATAAATAACGCTATCGTTATGGTATTGATCCGTAATATGGCATGGGACGGAAACCACACAAAGATTACGAAGGGTCTTGGAGCGACAAAGAGAAATAAAACAGGAGATGGGCAGCAGCATCTTCCTTTTTACGTGGTAGAGCCATTGTACAACTGTATTGTGGTTATAGCACGAATGAGTCGGCTCGACCGGGGAAAAACTACACTCTCACATAATACTAGCGCGAAACAGCAGCGTTTCATTCATGTCGAGTGTAGAGAACCGGAGACCTTTTTATTGGAAATTCCATCATTGGCATTTCGTATTGGTCCTCAAGAATGACAACGTATTCTACATTTTGATTTTTAACCAAGAATAGACGTAGATGTCTATAGGCCACAGTATCCACATACCATCATGTGGACTGTGTGCTCGTTTGACAGCTTTATTCTATAAAAAAATATTGCAACTCGATAAAACAACTGCGATTACAGACCCGCCTGCCAATTTTACTATGGCAAATACTCTCCTTGTAACGCAATCTATAGGAAAAACCTAAATTCAGCAGTGGATTTCGAGTAGGCAATCATCATCATCATCACAGCCGTTTATAAGTTGACTGCTGAACATAGGCCTCTAATATTGATTTGAGGTAGTTGGTACCTACCCCAAATCAATATTAGATGGTGGAACATAGGCTTCTCCCAAGGAATGCCACAAAACACGATCCTGTGTCACCAGCATCAATCGTCACTCCATCTTGGGGGTGGTTGCCATACAATTCGCCTATCTGTACGACGCTTGGGTGGATAGGCGAAGGCCGCAGATGGCCCCACTATTCCTGGCTACGGTAGGCTATAATTATAATGAATTGTGTCGAAGGCAAATTGAGGGATTTCTGACTTCGCGTCATTCAAAACAAATACCTGAAAGAAACTTCTTACCAACTTTCATCTTCCCATATCTATTACATTTACCATCACGGTCTCTTTAAGGCTCCTGTGAAGCGGCTATCAATCGTACAAAACCCTGAATTTCAACGCTACTAGCCGTCATGTAGTTTTGTAGACAAATGTTAGTCTATTCTAGAATAAAAATATTCTATGCAGGTTATACAACATGTAACAAAAACCCAAGTGGTTCACGTTAAGTGCGTTATCAAAATCAGTATACGTATAGAAATAACTTTACCTCAGAAAACTCGACAATACATCTCTATATGTACATATAAAAACTGGTTGTGTCGGCGTGTATAAATAGCAGCTGTTTCGGCTCGCCGCTCACTCTCTAGTACATAGTCAGTAATCTATGCTGCTCACTTAGCAGTCAGTCGCCGTAGAGTCTACATTACTTGAGGATGCCTCGTGTAGAGGCGAAACACGTGTCGAATTGTCGTCGATGATGTGTCTTACCTGGAATAGTGGTGTTGAAAGTATTGATGCTGGGACTAGTGGTGACGGAGTTAGTGCATGCAATTGAGGGAGGGCGGGAGGTGCTCTTCAATCCAGGTAAGACACATCATTGTATTTAGTTAGCGGAAAGTTGCGAATTAATAAATTATTTATCGTATAAAAACCGATTACTGTCTGTTAGTCTCGTCTCTTAACCTCGAAAATGGCTTGACTGATTTTGATGATTATTTGTGTGCGTTTAAGTGGGTTCCTCGACGGTTTGGATTTACAATTGGACCTGGTAGGTGGCGCTCGAGATCCATTATTAACCCGTGTGAAGCCGGGGCGGATCTTTATAGTCAATCAAATCTAAGAAATACATTTTGACAGCTGTCAGAGTTATTGCACCAAGCATGTCAACTAAAAAATGGGAGTGTACAATAATCGATTCGAAAAAAAATTGGTAATATTTTACAGTTTGGTTTGAATAATACCAGAATAAATTAAAAAACGATAATTTAGAACACAAGATTTATCAGTTTCTTCGTATTTGTTGTTACTGCTTATTTCTAGAGGCAAAGTTATAAAAATTTGAGATTGAAACTAGATTAAAAATAAATTTATTCAATCACTATCAGTACAACTAGTTAAGCTGTCGTTTTTTAGATTAATTATTATTTGATTTTAAATAATTCAGTCAAAATTAAGTCTCTTTCAAAATCATCCATAAACAATTTTTTTACCACTTTTGCCCAATCATCATTTATGAAATGCGCACATGCTTCAAGGAATATAGAAGAAACAGTCCAAAAAGTTAGTCAAGTCACAAAATAAGAAGACAAACCCAAATTCACAAAATTACGCACAGCAAGCTCCCGAAATGGCGGAAGATTGAAATTATGTATATATCACGTATATGAGTTTTTTCCTACACAAATATACGTTGACATAGTTAAAAAAATTATTAACAATGAATTTTAATCATCCAAACACTACGGTAAGGTACATAGCGACATGTCATTAGAGCAATGTCAAGTAAAAAAGTTGATACTGGTTATTTTTTTAATATTTTGCTTTGTTTGAAAGATTCGAATTTAAATTTGTAATAAAAACGACACACGTTGTAATGAAATATAAATAACTTCATAATTATTCGGATTTATGTAAAAGGTTATTTCGAATCGTGTGAGTACGCTTGTGCAAAGTTATTGTGGAATGATTAATGTGAAACTTCAAAATATATTTCTTAGATTTGGTTGACTATAGTATTAAGTAATATTTAAATAAATTTTTATTTGCCTATTGTATGTCGCTCTGCTTCGAAAGCAAAAAAGAATTATTTTCACATTATTGCTTCCGAAGTCGGGGCCTTTTTTATCCAGTATGCTTTGTATGAGCTATTATTACCTACTAAGCTATTACTTGGAAATGACTTTATTGTTTTTTTGTATTTGAAGTCGGTTTTTTGTTTTTATTAAATGTTTAATTTTAGCAGAAAGTTCCCATAAAAGGAAGAATGTTTGTGCCCAGCGGTGCAACATATATAGGCACCAACTTTATTACACACTATATTTTAAACGTGTGTATTTGCACGGACATTTTATTAGTAACTACTACGTCCAGAACAAATATCATTTTCCGCATGTGACCGCAAATGTACATTAAAGAATAATTTAGAGCACACACCATCATTATGCGTCGTTTCAGTGTGAACTGAAGCAATAAAAATATTTTATTGCTTTTACGTTGTTCAGTGAAAATATTTCCAAAACATGTCGAATATAGGTTTCATACAATTTACATTTCTAACGCTTTTGTTCTTTGACAAGTGAAACATAAAGTTGCACTGTTGTTTCAATAAAAAACTGTAGTAAAAGTCGAACCTACAGACCAGTCAAACATAAGGATGAAATGTTTTGATGTTTGGCAGTACACCAATGTGCGATTTACTAGAAGTCTTCTTCCTCGTAGGAATTCCTTGTGGAATCAATGACCACCAGCAACTTTTCCAGACTGATGCGCCTTAGGGACTTTAAGAAAAGAGCCTATGTTTGCTTTAATGATGAGACCGCACCTGCAATTCCCCTGGTGATGCGGGTGTTCATGGGCGACTGTAGTCACTTACTATCAGGTGAGCCGCATGCTCGTTTCTCCGTTATATAAAAAAATAAGACTTATGATGTTTAAATGAATAAGCTAAAATCCGCGTGAATTGGAGTGTCCTACCCAGTTTAAAGATAATTTATAGACTCATGCGTTTCGTTGCGATGATAGGTTGCGATATTAGGGACGTCAATAAGATCCGTGTAAAAATGTAATGGTGAACTTAGCGATCTTTTTATAGAATACGGGTGACAGACTAACACATAATTAACCTGATGGCGCCGTGTCTTAACATTAAATTACTGCGTTGAGTGCCACGGGTTCAAATTCCACATGGAACAAATATTTTCCTACCACATTTAAATGGCGGGTTGATAACTAAGCAAATATCCCCTCAATGGGACAATCTATGGGGGAGGCCTGTGTTCAGCAGTGAATTTCGATGTTCAGCATTGGACTTTGGTGAGCTGTGATTGTAATTATTTCATTCAATGTGTGTTCGCTTAAAATATGAGAAATCATTACATTTATTCATTGAGTGACTGTGTTTATGTCTCGACATAAGCACATATTTACTAGGCCTGAAACAGGTCTTACACATGCTTGTTCCGTATAGGATTTGCACTGACGACCCCCAGTGCAACAGGTAAAATTTAATCCACTGCACTACCGTGTAGCTGTAATTATACAAGCAACAAAGGAAAGTCACATAATACGCTGCCCTAAGGGAGTCTGCAGGTATTCAAAATTCACACACGTATATAATACAGAAATATATCCGACAAATGTTCGGTAAGTATTTGGTACAGACAGAAGAAGTATAAATGCCCTGTGGCAGTGGCAACATCTCTTTTCACCTCATAGAATACCTGCCATAGTTGCGACTCTTAACAGACAGGTTGATAACCTAATTTTTATATTTATTATTAAATTGTTTACTGTGAGGTGCTGTTGTCCCACTCCTGTTTCCGTTTCCCTCTGTCTTCTCCTACGTCACCCGCAGGATGATGTAGGGTAGGCAGTGGATTTTCTTATGCCGCCGCTACACAGCTAGTATCTTTACAAATAGGATATGCAATAGTATGATTGACAAAATTATTTGCTGAGTACACTACAATGTTGTACTACATCATCTTTCTTCTCTCGATATTGTAGCAATGGCTACACGACCCTCGACCTCAACAAAAAAGTTGCATCAAACCATTGAAGTAATATGTACTTACGTACTAGAAAAGCTATTTCAAACAAAAAATGTGCGCTACTCTGAGTTCCCGCGGTTGGTTTTTTATCATAGAATTAACATAGGTAGCATGATCAGTAGGTAATAATAGATTGCACTGTTAAATAGGTAAATTGTATCGAGAACAATTTCTTTAAATATTGCCATTTATTTTGTATATTATATTTGCTTATTTAATATAATATTACATAATATTATATCACAACTACATTTAAATGATATTTTTATCTCAATATTTTAAAAGTTATCTATCTCAAATATCAAAAAAAACATACTAAATGTATGTTTAACAAAACTTGTTAATATAACATTTAAATTACAAATATATTTATTTAAATTAGAATAAGAGACGTTTATAAATACTAGGCACGCGAGAGTTAAAAATTGACGAATTTATTCCACTTTGACTTTGATGTGAAAACCTAAAAATAAAATATAAGAATAATTAGCAGATTTAAATATAAAAATTTTGGCCTAATTATGATAACTCATATACGTTTCTACAAAAAAAATGTGTAGAATAATATATTCGTCCTATACTTGACTACTTACCCTCAGAAATGTCGCATCTGAACAAATTAATTTCATAATCTATGTTACGTGACACGAGATGGCGCCTTAGGAATAATTTGTTTTATTACTAATTTATAATACTTACTTTTTTATTCATTAAGTATCACACGTGACAACTCTACAAGCGCCTAGCGAGTGACTGATTAAAGTGCGGTATATGCACCGCAGTTGAGTGGAACATAGTAGCTGAATGCAGTGTCGCCTCTAGTACGTAGTAAATAATAGCTCAATGCAACACAATAAATTTTGATTAATACTAGCGACTAGCCACGGCCTCGCCTGGGTGGTATTTATTGATTTGGCGTTATTTAAAGTTAAGATACGAGTAATCCTCAAAGACAATTTATTTCATCTGAACAATATTTACGTCCCGAAGTATAGACCGGGCAGACAGACAGACAAACATTTTAAAAGAGATTACTCACAATAATTTCTTTCATGAATTGATTCTTAAATTTACGTGAATACTATATTATATAGTATATACGACTACATGGAATCAAATTAATTTCTTTTTTACTACTAAACTTATTTTTACTTTAAAAAGTTCAGAATCGTCCCAACAATGGGTTATATTCGATTTGATAAGCCACAAATCCTCGTAAAAGAACACCGATTCCTACCAAGGATGATTCGCGAGGCTATTGAAATTAATAAAAATCCTAAGTTCAATACAGAAGATGGCTGGGCGCTACCATCTGCTTGGGATTCCATAATTAATAAAAATATGATTAAATCTAAACCCAAGCATACGACTGCAATACTTCAAGATACTGTAAGCTCGTTCCGTGTAGATCGAACCAATAATTAGTAGTTATCAAACACCTTAGTGTCCTCCCTCCCCCCGTGATCATAGGTGTTGCAAAATGCCCGAAACGTCGGGAGTTAAAAAGTTAAAATGAAACGCGATGATATTCATAAAATTGGTTATATCCATGGTTACTCATGTCTCAATGGCGTGCAAGAAAGCCTTGTAAGCAACCCCTCAGCTCAATAAAGTGTAGTTATTTTCATATCACAGACATACAGTTTAATTTTATTTATATTATGTAGTTATCATTAAATTTATATGAATATATTAACATGTCTTCACATTATATTATGCGTCACATTGCTATGTATTTGACGGTAGCTTTAGGCATCAGACAATCGATGAAGATATTATCCCAAGGTCGCCTAAGCCTACAAAATAACTTGAAGTCCTTTCACATACGCAGACATTTAAAACGCAATATCGCACCATTTGTACTGGGTATCAAAAGTTACATCAAATAAGTATTTACAAGATTATGCAGCAGCAGAAATCCGCTGGCGGTCAAGTTCATCGTTTATCATTTTCATCATTACATTTCATGTCACATATCCACTGCTGAACAAAATCCTCCACTAAGGAAAGTCCTGAGCTACCTGCATTTGCTCCCTGCACCTGTTACCATTTCGTCATCATCTAGTAGGGGTTAAACGACACTTCGCTATTCAGAACATATAGAATGTACATATATATGATGTCAATAAGTTAATTAAATAAATTATAATAAAAAATTTGAAATTAAAAAATTTTACTACTTTAATAGCTCTTACTTTACTAACTATTACTTGAAAATGCCTATTTGATTACAGTTTTCAACCTTGTAAGAAATTGACCGAAAATTTATAAAAATATCCATGATTGTCTTTGAAATATTGAAATACCTACATCCCTACTATGATTATAAATATCATTGAAGACTTAACATTTTGAGCATTGTTCAGAATCGGATGACAATATAAGATTTAAAAAACAAACATGGTATTTACTTATATTAAAAATTTTCAATACTACTACAATGATCATTCCTAAAAATTTCACTTGTTTATATTTAAATGGTTAATACTAATTTTGAACACTCTTTACACTGCTAGACGGTGGAGGAATTAAAAAAGAGTGGAAAATAAAAATGTACATTCCATACCAGCATCATGTCAATAGCTGTCAACCACGAATAAATAACATGCGAAATACGCCCTTTGTAAAATACTTTACTTTACTTTTTATCGTGTTATTTCAAGCAGTGATTAATTTTACAAAATCTGTATATTTATATAAAATTGAGGTGTATGTCTGTAAAATCGAGATAACTTACTTATATTATAGTCAACCAAATCTAAGAAATACATTTTGACAGCTGTCAGACTTATTGCACCAAGCATGCCAACCAAAAAATGGGAACGTAAAATGTTCGATTCTTAAAAAAACCGATATCGATTATTTAGAGTTGGTAATCAGTTACAGTTTGATTTGAATAATACCAGAATAAATCAGAAACGGTTAATTTTAAACACAAGATTTATCAGTTTCTTCGTATTTTTGTTACTGATTATTTCTAGAGGCAAAGTTACAAAAATTTAAGATTGAAACTAGATTAAAAATAAGTTTATTCAATCACTTTCAGTACAAAAGTAGTTGAGCTGTCGTTGTTAAAATTAATATGGGGTATCTATATTTTTTCATCTGTTTGGCTTCGATAAACAAATAATTACAAATGAAAATGAAATTATAAATACACATAAATATTAATAAAATAAAATAAATATAAAAAATATACAAATAAATAAAAGCCCAACCACATGAAAGCCCTCGGCAGGGGAGACCAAACGGCCCAGGGTTAGGGGAAAAGGGGAAAAACCGGCGGACGATGCGGGCGGTATGGAGAAGCACCACCTTCTGCATTTTAGCCCGGAGCGGTCTGTCACGGAGTCCCAGTCACCTCAGATGACTCGAGAGACCGAGAGTTGACTGGGATTAGCCCATTCGCAGACGACTACGAATAATTAACATCGTAAACCAGGTCCAGATATTTTGTATTCTTATCTGTTTCGGCTTTCACTAGGTTCTCATCCTATGGAATGGTAATGTGGACCAAAATATCCTTGAATATGTCCGGTCCATCAGCACAATATCAGGCTTATTCGCTGTCTGTGATGATGGCCTGGTACCAGTAGAGCGGTCATTTTCGAGCACGGCTTCCGGCAAGTACTTATAATAAGGCAGTTTCCAATCCACGAGGCCGTATTTTAGAGCGAGCTCTTGGTGTAGAGTTCTGGCTACTAGGTTGTGCCTGTGCAAGTACTCAGAGTTAAAAAGCTCCGAACGACCGGAGATGATACGCCTAAGTGACTCACAGGAATGGCGACAAGCTCAACAGACGTCGACGGTGCCATCCTTTAGGATGTATCTCCGATAGTTGTTTGCTTAATAGCCTGTTCCGGTATTGCACAGACAAAACCTTCGATTTTCCCGAAGGGTTCACCGAAGTAGCTCCTTCCATACGGTCAGCCTGTTGGTCCATAATGCTGTGTACTTTAGATTAATTGTTACATTTTCAATAATGCATTCAAAATTAATGTCTCTTTCAAAGTCATCCATAATCAATAGTTTTTGTTTTTTTCTACCACTTGCCTAATCATCCTTTGTGACATGGGCACATGCTACAACGAATATAGAAGAAACAGTTCAAAAAGTTAAAGCCGAGTCACAAAATAAGTAGACAAACACAAAATCACAAAATTACGCACAGTAACTCCCGAAATGGCGGGAGATTGAAATTACGTAGTGGTTTTTTCAGCGCGCCCTTGTATATGAGTTTTTTACGTACACAAATTTACTTTGAAAAAGTTAAAAAAATAAACTTGTTTTTATATATATTTAATAGACTTGGATTCATGTAATTTAAGGAATTTTAGAAATAAAAATGTAATTAAAAAAATAATACATTGAAAAATTAATGATTCGATTATTTGAATATTTTTACCGATTATTTGAATATTTAAACACTACGGTAAGGAACATAGTGACATATCATTGAAACGACGTCAAGTAAAAAAGATTGGTAGCGGTTATTTTTTTTAAATTTTGCTTTTTTTGGAAGATTCGAATTTAAGTTAGTGATAAAAAAAACTATACACGTTGTAATGAAATATAGATAACTTTATAATTATTCGGATTTATGTAAAAGGTTGTTTTGAATCGTGTGAGTACGCTTGTGCAAAGTTATTGCGAAATTATTAATGTAAATTAATTAATAACGTCAAAAGGTATTTCTTAGATTTGGTTGACTATAAGTTATTTTAATACACTACTAAGACAGGAATAATCCTATGTAATGTCTGACCAGACTGATCTTCGGAAAAAGCGATTCCAGAAGCGATCTAGGCTACTGATTAACCGAAAATCTTACATATTTAAAAAACAAACAATTGATAAAATAAATAACTATCTTAAAAAAACAGGACGGGTCGCAGTTTTACTAGCTAACGAACAGAACCACTGGGATAGACTATTATTGCGAACGCCTGCCAAGCACGAGGATCATGGCAAATCTTTTCTATAAATAGAGTCGTTGTGTCTGGCAGTGGATTTCGAAAGTCTTTAAAATAATAATCTGCAACTAGCGAAGATGGCCACACACGTGTTATCCCCTCAGGGGGAGAGAAAAATAATATAAAAATAATTGATTAAGCGTATTTTTTTCGTTTAGCTATAGCATCACATTCATCTCATCTAATCTTATCAGCCTTAACACAATACACAGCCAGCAATTTGGGCAGAACAATTGTCGAATAGTTTTGACGGAAATTCAATTACCCGCTTTGTGTTTCAAAACAAACTTTACCCGGAATTGAAAAGTTGGTACGGATTCAGCGGCTCTTAAATAAGATAAAAGAGCCATTGGTTGTTTCTGTTGAACTTACACTTTAACCCCCCCCCCCCTTACCCAACCAAGCATTCAATCCGATAGTATCAACCAATTAAAATTAACGGCTTACATTTTTTTATAGGATAGGGTGACAAACGAGCACACAGTCCACCTCATGGTAGGTGGTTGCTGTGGCCCATAGACATCTCCATCTATCCTCGATTATGAATCAAAATGCGTTGTCACCCGTGAGGACTAAGATGGAATGCCTCGTTTCCAGTAAAATGGGTCTCCGGTTCTCTACACTCACCATATGAAACACAGCAGCATTAAGCTACTATTTCACGCTGGTATTATATGAGAGCGTGGTCCTTCCCCGGTCGAGCCGACCCATTCGTGCTACAACTATACATCTAATGTAACTGCAGCATGGCTCTACCACGTATAATGTAGCCCACCACGAAAACTAAGTAAAACAAAAACTAATTTAATTAGAATAATATGAAGGGTGCATTAAAACTAAGACGCCAACGTAAATTTCGAAAAAAAATCCCGTCACAAATTAATTTTTTAGTAAAATAAAGGGACACACAATCCACCTGATTAAAAATTAGCAAGTTATATACTAACTCTGTATGTTATATACTAACATACAGAGTCAATATGATAGCAGCTTATGGGCTTAATGCTCTCTGTTTTCACAAACACCTGTTAAGTCGTCGCTTGCTACAATGAAATTGTTAATAGCAATTACAAGCGCTGAATTATGGTCTACTTGGCGGTAAAGGAAAACCCGTGTAGGAAATAGCAGGTTTGAGAAAAAAAATTTTAAAGACGTTTACCAACGCGCATTGGGGTAGATTGGCGTACATTTCCTTGACCTTAAACCTTTAAAGAAATATGAGGAGGCCTGTGGCCTGTGGGACCTATATAGGCTGCAACTTTACTACTTATATATCTTATAAAATTTAAGTTATATTTGTTACTAACACAACATAACTCTGCTATAATGCTTGAAGTTAATCGAAAACATTCTCCGACTATTGAATATAACTGCAACTTCGTTCAAAGTTTTAATGTAACTAGCTAGGAACGTCCAGCTTGTTAAGCTTTGTTTTTAATTACAATACCGCGTGGAAGCGAGCAAAAGTAAGGCTGAATTAACACTGGGTCAACTTCCTCCAACAACATAACATGTTAAACTCTCGAATATTTCGAGGATACATATTATTAACAGTTCCATGTGACGAAAGCTGTTAGGATGTTTGTCCTTGTGTCTAACTTAATAATGTAAACTATATCGGCGATACAGGAGTAGGTAATATTTAAAATGGTCCTTTAAAAAAGTCAAAGTCAACAATTAAATATTAACCTATTTTATTCATTTAATGAGCGAAACTCATTGAAATCGGTTTCCAAGAAAATGGTGAACACACATAAAAAAGGCGTCTATTAAAGAACCATCCCATTTTTGGAGTTTGATTAAAACTAGTTAGTTAACTTCTCATATATTGTACCCACTTGATGTTTGCAAATACTCTGATTTACACTGAAAACTAATTTTGATCATAAAAATCGTATTCTTGGTAACACGCAAGTAATGTAGATAAAAAGCTATATGGCATAATTTTCAGAATCAGATCCATAGTTTCAGAGATTATCTTTTACAAACAAACTTTTAGATTTGCCTCTCTATTATATTAGTAGTGTTATATTGTAGTGTCGTAAATAATAATTTCCTTCAGACCGAATTTTTATAATGGTGGCCAGTCTAAATGGTAACTAAGCCATCTGCTCAGGACAGTATTATGTGCCTGCGCAAATTTACGCGCAAACACAGGTGCACTCTCTTTCCCAAATCTCATAGTGCGATGGAGCGGTAATCTGACACAACCGAAGAGAGATCAGGCGCAATACTAACGGCTATATTTGCTTTTCGAGGCAAGGAGGTGACCCCTTCATTGAACCTTAATACGAGCTTCGCCGAAATCGTTCAGCTAAGACCTTGCGTGTGCTACGCACATATGGGGCGAGGCACTCGATAACAGTTGGAAAGCACTTGCTATTTTCCTTGATGTCTCGAAGGCCTTTGACAGAATTTGGCACACTAGACTTTTGGGTGAGTTTCCAACGTACGGCCTATTCCCTGGCTTAATTGCCTGGGTAAAGGACTTTCTAAGTGAACGGTTTCTCAGGGTCGTCATCTATGGCTGTTCTTATGATACTGTGACGACTAACGCCAGTGATCTTCAGGGGTCCTTTCTTTCCGCAAATTTCTTCCTGATTCATAATAATGATCTGCTTATGCCCGGTATCTATGGGTATGCGTACGACAGCACAATCGTGGAAAAATACCAACCAGGTGCTTGGGCTAATCGGGATCAAATCAAACTTTGACAGGGAAGCTATGGTTGAGCGCGTGAATCTAACACTTCAGAGAGTATCCGAATAGGGCGATGTCAGTCTTGCAAAATTCGACGCCTCCATAACACAACCGTTTCTCTTCATTGCAAAAAGGTGCCAGCGCACCTTAGCTCTTTCTTTCCGAAATGTATCACAGGAGTACACTGACCAACTTTATTTGTTGGGGGTTAAAATATCCTGAATCTTCTTTAGGTGGCTCATTGAGTACAAAACCAAAGCAGCTGATAGAAAGCTAGAAGTTCTGGCAAAGTTGAGGCGGTATTTCACGCCAGTAGAGCGGCTTACTCTATACAAAGCTCAAGTCTGATCTTGCGTGAAGTATTGCTGCCATATATCTGCTAGTGCTGCAAAATACCACCTAATACCTCAATGAATAGACGTGCCACGAGGTTTTTTGGTAACTCAGATCTGCTTAAAACCAATCTTAAAAGCGTCGATTATTGGCGCAAAGTAGCCAGCCTTTCAGTTTTCTACAAGATTATTTTTGGAGAGTGTGAGCAGGAATTTTATAACTTATTTCCTCCCTCTTTCTTGCACCATCGGACAAACAGCCCCCCCCCCCTAAAACCACATTAATCCGTCACTCTATTTCGACATGAAAGACTAACAAACAAACATACTTTCATGTTTGTAATAATAGTCCAAAATATAATTACTGGAATTGTGGGAGGATCTAGCCAGCTACCGACGAATATTTAGCATACCTCGCTGTAGGTGTCTGCCTGACCCAGAAGGTGTGGTAGGCATCGGACTTACTGGTGAACCAACTTTTGGAGGGGTGGTAGGCCCAACCTATGCTCTTGGCATGGAGCTTTGAGACACCTGAAACCAAGATATTTATTGTAATATGCAAATGACTGTGAAGACAAATGCGATGTCCCAAGAACACATTCAATTTCATTGGGTCGCTGTGGTGTCTGAAAATGTAAGACCATTGCTGATAAAATACATATATAACTGTCCCAAGTCTATTTCACATAAGCACACAATAAATTTTTGAATTAAACTTATAATTTTAATTAGATTTTGTAGTTGCATTTATTAACTTCAAAAATATATGATACCGCTATTGTAGGAACTTCTTCTACCATGCCTTGTCTAATATCATCTTTCATGTCAATTAAAGCAGTAGTGGTACTATGACCAGGACGAAACCCAGACTGATATCTGATATATACTCAGTGGGTTATATTTAGAAATAAAAGTAGAAGTTTGCTTGTAAACACAGCAGAAATTAAATACTGTTTTTTATACATAACAATCGGATCAGCAATTCTGAATATTATCCCGGAAAGGCACACAGACAAATAATTTAAAAACGGTTATTCCTGACTTAATGGCATGCAAATAACCCAAATTTGGCAGTTACTTTGATATTACAGACATACACTTTAATTCCATTTATATGTGTTGTATATTGAAATATGTCTATATTGTCAATCACAGAAACAACGCATCTCGTCAGGTATACCTCAAAACTTCAAAACAAGATTGTACAACTAGTGCATGTTGCCAGTGATGACTTATGGATCTGTGACGTGGTTCACTTCTTGCCGTATAAACTCAAAGTTACTCAGCGAGCAATGGAGAGGGCTATGCTCGGGGTTTTTCTGCCACTTGAATTAGAAATGAGGATATACGCTCATCATCATCATCATCATTACAGCCCTTCACAAGATATGCCACAAAGCATGGTCCTGAGCCACCTGCATCCATCGACTTCCTGCATGTCTTACCAGGTTGTCACTCCATCTAGTGGGGAGTCGCCCTACCGGTACGAGGCTGCCACTCGAGAACCTTTCTTCCCCATCGGTTATCGGTTCTTCGAGCTATATGGCCGGCCCATTGCCACTTCAGCTTACTAATCCATTGGGCTATGTCGGTCACTCTGGTTTTACTGCGGATATCCTCATTTCTGAGTCTATCATGCAGAGAAACTCCGAGCATAGCCCTCTCCATAGCTCGCTGAGCGACCTTGAGCGTCCTCATACGGCCAGCAGTGAAGGACCACGTCTCAGATCCGTAAGTCATCACTGCCAACACGCACGGTTGCGCACACACTTTAGTAGTGTAGTTTTCAGAGATTGAGGTATACCTGACGAGAAGATGTGTCGTAATTTCCCGAACGCTGCCCAGCCGAGTTGAATCCGTCGATTGACCTCTCGAAGTTGGACTTACCTAGTCGGACTATTTGTCCCAGGTAAACGTACTCGTCAACAACTTCGAGCATAGTGCTCCCAACAACTACCGACATAGGTGTGACATGGACATTGAACATGATCTTTGTTTTGTCCATGTTCATCTTAAGACCTATCCGTTGGGAGACACTATTGAGGTCATTGAGCATACTGTTAAGGTCCTCCAGCGATTCTGCCACAAGGACTATATCGTCGGCAATCGAAAGTGAGTGATGTACTCGCTATTGATGTTAATACCGTATCCTGTCCAGTCCAGTAGCTTGAAAACGTCTTCCAACGCAGCGGTGAAGAGTTTCGGGAATATAACGTCACCCTGCCTTACACCTCTCTGCAGTTGGATAGGTTTCGAACTCTGGTTCTGTACTTGGATAGCCATCGTAGCCCTACTGTACAAACACTTCAGCACTTCGATATACCGACAGTCAACTTGGCACCGCTGAAGGGACTGTAGCACCGCCCAAATTTCGACGGAATTAAAGGTTTCTCATAGTCCACATACGCCAGGCAAAGTGGCAGATTGTACTCTTCGGTCTTCTGTACAATCTGCCGCAGGATATGTATGTGGTCTATGGTACTGAAGCCTTTTCGGAAACTGGCTTGTTCGGGAGGCTGGAAGTCGTAGAGTCTGCGTGCGTGATATACGCTCATACTTCTGTTTCTCTGTTCGGTAGAAATTTTGTAATCAATTTATAGTATGTTACTCCACACTTGAAACTTAAATAATTAGCTCAGAACCGAATGACAATGCAATATAAACTCAATTTCATGTCTGCCTGTTTGTATGCCTATTCAATACAAATTTTGCAATCGATTTTAAACCAAATTCTACCTAATATTGATATTTTTACTGCAGACCTTTGTTAGTATTCCTAAAGAAGATTTTATATTTGATATCAGATTAAACTATTATATTTTTAAAGGTATTATAATAACGTTTACTACATTTACTCAAAGGATTTATATTTTCTTCCGATCGAATTTAAAAAAAAATTAAATGTGTCACCTCGACGCGTTTTACAGGGGACTATCCCGTTTTTTTTATTAAATTTGTGTATATTTTTTGTATATTTTTCTGTACATTAGTAAAAAATAATGTTGTCATAAGTGAACAACTATGGAAGTTAAGACAAAAATCTAAATCATGAAAAAGGATACCTGTATCGCTCGCTTTGCAAAATGAATATCATGTCGAATCCAGCAGTAGATCTCCACAGCAATACAAAAAAGAATATGATACTGTGGAAGTAAGCAAAGTGTCTAGCTGTTGCTTCGTGAGTAAGCTTTCCAATCCTTTTAGTAGTGATTTCACAACTTTATTTCAAAGCTTGATTAAATATGCGCTCTTCCCTGGAGTTTGCATTCAATAGAAATTCCGAGAATTACAGACTACTGTAGGTTATAAAATATGAGTAGCGTATACATGAAAGGTTCTTGAGTGGCAGCCTCGTACCGGTAGGCGTAGTGTAGGGCGACCCCCCACTAGATGGAGTGACGACCTGGTAAGATATGCAGGAAGTCGATGGATGCAGGTGGCTCAGGACCGTGCTTTGTGGCATTGCTTGGGGGAGGCCTATGTTCAGCAGTGGACTTGTGAAGGGCTGTAATGATGATGATGATGATGATGATACATGAAAAATTTCTATACATATTTATACATGGTAGAGCCATGTTGTAGCTATATTATGGTTGTAGCACGAATGGGTCGTCTCGACCGGGGAAGGACCACGTTCTCACAGAATAGAAATAACAGCTTTATGCCGCTACTTTCCGTAACTTACGTACTTTCCGTAAGGTTCTTTTTTGAGTGATCTAAAGGATATCTCAAGTTCAAGATAAGGACTAGAATGTAGTCCAAATAGTTACCCAAAAAATTTCATCCCCTATGTTATCCCCGAGACCATCTGCAATATTACTTAGGTATTATAGTTTAGGAGTCAGAGCTCAATGATCTTGTATGAAATAGAAGAGTCAAATAAAGATATTTATTATTATTATTATTAAAAATAATCATCAAAATCGGTTCATAAACAGAGATGATATGCCTGAACATACACAAAAAATATCTGCAGAGTACAGACGAATTGAAGATCCTTTTAAGAATTCAATTAAAATATGAATATAACTGTGAAAGTTAATGTGTGCAGGGCTGTAAAAATATTTCTGCAGTTAAATGAATGATTGAAAAATGAATGCATTTTCGAGGATTTATTCTCAAGTTTATTATGTCTGAAAATATTGTAAAATTTACATCCTGTCTTACAACATTCAATATTTTACTATAGAATTATTGTAAAGGAGATGGACATGGTTACATACACGGTTGAGCCCGGTGTGAACAAAGTTTAAATATGTCTCACTTTGAAGATTCAAACTTTTGCTAATTACTTCGAAAATCATATTTTTGCAGGACCTGGGGTTTTGCTTTTATTTTGTTTTATGATTTGTAGATATGTTGTTAAATCTTTCATTTTGTCAAAAGTTGCTTAAATAATTTGAAAAGGGCACAAAAATTCAGTTTTGTAGTAATTATTCAATAAAGTATAATAAAACTCAAACTTCTATTTATTATTTAATTATTTTATTCCCATATCAACAAAATATTATCTAGTAAAGCAGCCGGAGACTGCAAATTTTCTGTTATGTTTCTCTCGTAACCCAAGTATCACATTATTGTCATTGTGTGGGCGCAACAACCTACTGTCCTTTTACCGACCTTGCAGTTACAATAGTAAGCTAGTATGGTGTCTCGGCCAGTTAAAGAGCAATTACAACAAAAACAAAAAATAATTAAAATATAACAAAAGTATATTTTTGATCACTGTGTCTAGACTTTATTCCACCTCTTAAAAGCCATACAGTGGCCGAAGTTGACAGCTCTTGCAGTAGGTCATGTGCCCCCTCCCTGCTCATTTCTATTGCGACGGTTCCGTTCGCTCTTATATGTTCACCATAGTACGAACGGGCCAGTTTATTTTGGTATGTGCCAGCAGATATTAGAACTAAGTCGCTGTATGTAAGCTGGGGGAAATCGTTAATATTGTTTTCATTTATGTTTATGAATAGGGACCGTCTCATAAATAAATTGTTACTACTAACAAACTCAGCAAGAATGTTCTCCCTATTTATATTTTTATCTAATTTTATAACTTTATTTCAATTTCCTTTAACTTTTTATTATTATGTTTGTGTATAATGGTTGTAGTAGTACGACTGCTGATGCCCAAGAGGTCCTGGGTTTGAATCCTGGGTCTCGACCCAGGTCGAAAATCGGAGTCGAAAAATTATTGAGCTTTTCCGTCAAGTAAATTCTCAGTAGCTGCCCGAAGTCAGGACGTTGGCGGTGTCTTATCCCCGTGCCTCGGAAAGCACGTAAAGCGGTTGGTTCTGTGCCTCATCTCTCTCCGGTCGTGTCGGTTTACCGTTCCATCGGATTATGAAAGTCAGGGAATAGAGAGTGCACCTGTGCTTGCGCATACACTTGGGCACTATAATTCTGTCCGCCGATGGCTACTCTCCGTTGAGGCTGGCCGCCGTGGCCGAAATTCGGTCTGGAGGACATTATTATTATTATGTTTATTAATTACTATATGTTTACTGACTAAATTCTATTTATTTGCAGTTTATTGTATTATACCTTTATTATTTAGTACCTGGTTGACCGAGCTTTGCTCGGTATTTTTCGCTCGATTTTTTTAATTCGTGTGTTTTGGAAATTATATTTAGATACAAATTACATACTGATGAATTATAAATAATATTTTTTTATCTTAGCGACATAACAGAAAAAACTGAACTGGTTATTTGAATAAAAAATCATGAGTGCAATTATTTTTATTTAAATTTTCGTGTTTTTAAAAAATACTAAAAAAAGGGCTCGAAAAAAATATATTTTCTCAAAAAAGAAAGAAACTTGAAAAAAAAAATAAAAAAGTCGGTCGGTCGGTCTGGGCTCGAACCGGGGTTTTACGATTTTGTGACCGCCCATTATACCAATAAGCTATTTATAATCATTACCAAACTGTCAAAATTTACCTTCTTATTCTAACTATATTGTAGCAGTTTTTAATTGCCTAAAAACACGGACAAAAAGACATTTTCTAAAAATAAATCTTAGCTAGATCGATTTATTATCCCCGAAACTCCCTGGACACTAAATTTTATGAAAATCGTTGGAGCCGTTTCCGAGATCCCGATTATATATATATATATATATATATATATATATATATATATATATATATATATATATATATATATATATATATATATATATATATATATATATATATATATATATATATATATATATATATATATATATATATATATATATATATATACATATATACAAGAATTGCTCGTTTAATAGTATAGGATTTATTAAGTATAATATATGAAGTAATTGTTTAAACCTGCCTCAGGTTCTCAAACCATCCAGAGTTGACTGGTAGAGAAAGCCATTAGGCAGTAAGTCCGCCGTTTATATATCCGTTATTATAAGGTAAGTTATAAATATTAAATAAATAAATATAGTATTAGGTATGTATTTGATAAATATTTATTTAAGTATTGTTTTATAAAAACACAAACAGTGGCTAAAATGTATGGGTTAGATTCATGGACCAGGCTAAAATATTGTAGGTTTAGGATTTCCTAATTCTCAGTACCTGCCTGGAGTTAGAAAATGCAGGTTTTTCACTCCTGTCCCTCAAAATTATGTCAGTGGATGTAAGGCTGCAGTCTCAGTTATTATCATGAATGCGATAGAATTTGTTAAGGCCCTCACACCCGAATAGGTACAGCGCTGAGGGTCTATTTTCCAAATCTTCCTGTAACATGAGTAGAGACTTGTGCCCCGAAGGTGATATCAATAGGCAATAGCGAGCATTAATAACAATACTTACGTCATGTGGTAAGCTCCATTGTTGAACTACACTAAAAATGTGGGGTTCCCGGTCATTATCTCTCCTTATTTGATGATATCTAATTCTTAACAAAAATTTGCTACAGTTAACGCATACATGGCGGTAACAAACTTGAGATTGAGATGGTGTAGACAAATTAATGGATTCACTAGCAATTGTAACCTGAAAAAATATAATATTTTAATTATATAGCGGTTAGAAGTATATCATAGTGAGTAATCAAATGATTAACCGTACTTAAAGTGCACATTGATCTAGATCCTAATTTTTTTATACAGAATAAGGGTGACAAACGATCACACAGACCACCTGATGGAAAGTGGATACTGTGGTTCATAGATATCGACATTTATTCTCGATTCAGATTCAATGTGCAGATTCGTTGTCAACCCTGAGGACTAAGATGAAAAGCCTCGTGTCCATTAAAAGGGCTCTCCGGTTCTATTTACTCACCATACGAAACACAGCAGCATTAAGCTGCTATTTTATGCTGGTATTCTGTGAGGGCGTGGTTCTTCCCCGATCAAGGCAACCCATTCATATTACAACCGTAATAAAGCTGCAGCGTTGCTCTACCACGTACTGAAACCTAATTTAGATGACAGTTTTTTGTGTATTTATTTTTGTTTTTCAATATAATTCAAATAATATTTCATAAAAATAGTGTAGTGTGGGGAATAAACATTATAACACATATGTTAAAGTTACAGCCTATATAGTCCCACTGCTGGGCATAAGTCTCCTCTCATTTCTGAGAGGGTTTTAAGCAAGGATATATCCACCGGGCTGCCCAATGCATGTTGGCAAACTTAACATGTCTTCGAAGTATTTTTTTTTCTTATTTCTCAGTCACGCAAGTTTTCTTACGATGTTTTCCTTCACCGCCGAGATCATGGTAAATCAGCACTTAAAATTATGATTAACAAATTCAGTGGTGCTGCGGGGCTCGAACCCGGGATGCTCGCATACAGTTAATTATTACAGGGAGCGCTTAGCTCTGACCTACCACGGCTTTAATTATATGTACAAGAATATATTAGAAAAAAAAACATCTGCATAATAAAGGCATTTAAACTTTCTGTATAAAAAATATAAAAATATCGTGGTTCTTATATTTATTAGCATTCAACTAATTTAAGTTAGTAAAATGCTTTCAGAGTAATTACACGCTAGTTGCTAGAAATCAACAGCTTGATTCACTGTTTAAATTAATTTAATATTTAAAAGGCATTTAAGCTTTCTGTATAAAAAATATAAAAGTTTTATCAATTATTATATAATTATATAATAAAATTATATTCTTTTTTATAAACACTCACGCTTGTCACCCAGAGGGGTAGGCAGAGACTATAGACTTCCATTTGGCACGATCCTGACACACCTCTCTCGCCTCCTTCACATTCATACACCTACGCATACATGCTCGTCGGTTAAGGGTACTCCTAATTTAGCCCGTTTTCAATAAATCGCCAATTTGGTCGATAAATTTTCGCCTAGGACGTCCCTTTCCGACTCTGCCATTCACTTCTGCAACATAAATTTTCTTTGTCACTCTTTCCTCATTCATTCTTTCCACATGACCAAACCACCGAAGCATTCCTTTCTTAATCCTGGTCACAATATCATCTTGCATACCACACTCTTCTCTTATTACACAATTTCTTAACCTGTCGTTCAGATTCAACCCTAACATACTCCTAAAGGACCGCATTTTTACTGCGTTGATTTTACTCTCGCGCTTCTTCTGCCACACCCAACTTTCACTACCATACGTTAAAGTAGGGACCAACACAGCATTGTGAATTGCCATACGTGCCTTTTTTGACACATTTTGACTCTTCACAATAGAGTGCAGGGCCACATTTACTCTATTTCCCGCATTCACTCGTCGTTCTATATACTTATCATATCTCCCAGCCCTGCTAAATACGCGGCCCAAATATACAAACTCATCTACTTGCTCGATCAACTCCCCTTCTATTCTTATTTCACAAATCGTTTTACTTTCTTCTCTTTCAAAAACCATAACCTTCGTCTTACTTGCGTTCACTTTCATACCCCTTTCTTTTAATGATCTGTTCATTAATGTAACCATCATTTGCAACTCGGCCGCCGACGATGCAAGGATAACTTGATCATCGGCGTACAAAAGGCATTGGACGGTTAATCACCCATTATTAATCCGCATTCTTCAACTTTCAAATTTTGCAAACAACTGTCCATCAATAGGTTGAACAGCCACGGGGAAGCCACAAAGCCCTGTCTGACACCTTTATGGATGTCAAACCAGTCCGAGTAAATCCCGTTGATCCTAACACAAGCACTAGAGTCCCTATAAAGAGACTCTAATGCCTGTATCAAGCCAGCGCTCAACCCAAATGAGTTCAGTGTTTGCCATAGCACATCCTTATCCACTCTGTCATAGGCCTTTTCCAAGTCCATGAACGCACAAAAAACCTTTTGGTTTTTGGCCAGAAACTTCTCCACAATCATGCGCATGGAAAAGACTTGATCTGTACATCCCATTCCCTTTCTAAATCCCGCTTGCACATCCCAAATTTTTCCATCAGTTTCTTTCATGACCCTTTCAATCAGTACCTTAGCATACAGTTTTCCCACAATGCTAAGAAGGCTGATGCCACGGTAGTTTTTACAGTCCCGGTGCGACCCTTTTCCTTTGTATATTGGGACTATCACGGCTTTGCACCAGTCTACCGGTACCCGCTTCAGTTCCCAGCATAAATTAAACAAGGTGTGCAGCAGGCCTGCCATGACTTCCTCTCCAGCTCTTAGCATTTTGAGTGAAACTCTATCATATCCGGCAGCCTTACCTGCTTTCATACTTTTCATTGCTTTCATTATTTCATCTATACTTATCTCGCTACCTCTTTCCTCTTCTTTCGGAGTTTCTACTTCTTTTAGTACACACGTTGTCTCCTCACTCATAAACACGCTTTCAAAATATTCCTTTCGTCTCTTTAAGCTCAAAACTTCATCATTCAGAATATAGCCATTCTCGTCTCTTATAACATTCATCATAGGCTTTTGTTTTGAATGTCCCCTGGCAGTTCTTACAAGTTTCCAGAACATTTTAATATTTGCCTGGAAGTTATCCGATATTCTTCTATCATTCTTATCCGTTCTTTCTTGCTTTTTTCCTTCAACTACTTCTTTTACTGTCTTATTAAGATGTTTAAAGACTGCCTTTTTTCTTTCGATATCACCGCTACCGCCAGTACCGCTAGAATTACCAGCCTTTGTTGCTAGTAAATCTAGCCATGCTCTTTTCTTTGCTTCAACTTCCATACGTACCTCATCATCCCACCATAACGTATTATTTTTCCTTTCATTTTTCCTGTTACTAACACCACATACTTCGGTAGCTGCATCCACTAAACCTTTCTTTATATTTTGCCATACATTCTCCAAGTGTAACTCCTTCATACATAATTCATCCAAACCACTTATATTTTCTTTCAGTCTACATTTGAACTTGTTTTTCTCACCTTCATATTGTAACCTTTCTGTTCTAATACGCTGTAACGTAGTGGTAGACACAGATGATCGATGGCGCCAACGCCTGAATAGACCATTAATTCGGCATAAATTCAAATAATGATCCGTTCCTACGTTAGAACCCCGGTAAACCCTTGTATCTACCACTGCGCCCCTCAATCTTTCATCCACAATTAGAAATCTATTATGCTTCTATCATCACCTCTTTCCCAAGTATACATGTGAATCCTCTTGTGGCGAAAGCAAGTGTTCGTCACAAAAAGATTCTCTTCCATACATACAGTGAGGAGACTTTCACCATCCTCATTTATACTTTCATCACCAAACGTTCCCAATATCCTTTCATAACCAAGCCTCCTCACCCCAACCCTTCCATTAAAATCTCCTAGCATAATATTATTTTCATTTCCCTTACACTTCATTAACACCATCCTTAACATTTCTCAAAACTGCTCTCGGATATAAGTGGGCTTAGACATGTCTGGGGCGTAGACCCCTAACACAAACAACTTCTTTAAGCCCACTTTCATTCGTATCCATAGCAGTCTTGCCCCATTAAAGGGGCGCTGGGAACTCGGGGCCATTTCTTTTATATATTTCCTCATGGTGCGAAATATTGGGTAGTATGGTTTATGTGGAGCCGAGTCTGTTGTATCGGCTTGCCGCTCATTTAGCACCACACGGGGGACACTTGTAGGGTGGGCCTAGGAATAGGTGGTCATAGCCTACGGACGCGAGCGACTTATCACCCTTATAGTTTTATCAAATACAAATTATTTAAGAGTATTTAAATAGGCTTCACTGAAATAAAAACAGCGAATTGTTATTAGGTTCTAATCCAGCTTTCGTGTTTAAGGACGGATATTAAATGAACTAAGCTTGCTTTATTTTCTTTCCCCGTGTTAGCAGCTTTGAAGAACCCTCTTTAAGTTCGCTGTGATACTCGATTGATTTATCTTTTTATATTTTGTTTACTTGTGGTAAAAGCTGCTCTTTTCGATATAAACGCTATTACTATTTTTAACTCATACCGGTATCCATAATATGTAAAATTAGAGACGATTTCGTGAAATATGTGAAGGCGTATTGTTAATTAAGACTAAACTCTTCTATTCTCTTTTTTTATCTTCATTTTAAATTTTAATGCAGATAATTGTACCAAAATAAGATAGACAGCGCAGAACTTGCAAATGTCTCGTTTTAAAATAAAATAATTAAAATGTCGCGATAGTCGTTGTTTTTGAGGTTTTTAGGAGTTATCTACTTGTTATTAAAAAGATATATATATCTAATATAAAATCTATTAGTTTTCTACATAATCTTGATTTCATAACAGTCAATTCAATTTTTTTAAATGAGTAAATACTTGATGAACCTTCCTACAATGAAACCACAGAAACACGAAATAAATATTGATAACATGATTCTCCTCATAATTTTGCGATTGACACTAATGGATAGGCAATTTGTTCATAAACATTTTGATCTGTTTCATTTTTTCAAAGGGCTCAAATTCGATTTTATAAAGAAAATATTTTAAAATTTGGGCGTATTTTCTACGCGATATATGACTGAAAACAGTATAGGACCGAATGCTCAAGGTTGTTCGCTACGAGAAAATTGATTGAATTCAAGTTGTAAAATTAAAAAATTGTACAACAACTCAAAAACTACTGGTCAATCTTGATCAAACTTATATGAGGTCATGTGAGAAGCATCAGTTTGGATATTAAAAAAAATCCAAATCGGTTCACCTAGAAAAAATTCCGAGACAAAATACATACAATTTCCTCCTTTGAACTTCACGCTAATCTCAAAAGTCCACCTATTATGACGTTTTTGAGCTTGAAGAATCGAAATATTTGTAGTCTATTAAATCCGATGTAACGATGGGGACAATCCTGAACATGTTCACAGAATGCACACTTTCTGGAGCGTCGGTGCTTCAGTCATCTGGCTGTAACGGTATCTGTGTATCTTAACATAATATATACCTATCCTTTCAGTTATAGGGAAAGAAAGAGGATTTTAAGGCACGGTCCTCCAATAACGCCCTATGAAGTTTAGAAGTTGGCAACACTTTTTTTACATTTAATTAAATTTAGTCCTTCGAGTCGTATAATATTTATTTTCAAAATTAATCCCCAAGGAATGCCAAAAAGCACGGTCCTGAGCCACCTGCATCCATTGATTTCCTGCATGTCTTACCAGGTCGCCACTCCATCTAGTGGGGGGTCGCCCTACACTACGTCCACCGGTACGAGGCTGCCACTCGAGAACCTTTTTACCCGACTGCCAAGGAAGGGTTATGTATATATATTTTTCGCGAGATCTTGTATTTGTTAGGCGGGACCCAATTATAAACTATAAACTGAAAGAAAATTAATGGGTTCCGCTTGCTCCTAAACTTAGTATATAACTTGGGCTATTTAACTTAAGCTTTCAGCTCTTAATATAGTCTGTTAAGCTTAAGTAGAGTTTACTTTATTTAAAGTTTTTTATTTTTTATTTTGTTTTCTTTACACAACCTTGTTTCGGTATTTTTAGTGCGTTACTTTTAAATTGTCTGTTTTGCAGTCGGGTGTTTGATTTTTTTAATTATTTATTTTATTTCCCCGTCAGTTGTCGGTTCTTCGGGCTATATGACTGGCCAATTGCCACTTCAGCTTACTAATCCGTTGGGCTATGTCGGTCACTCTAGTTCTACTGCGGATATCCTCATTTTTAAGTTTATCACGCAGAGAAACCTCGAGCATAGTCCCCTCCATAGCTCACCGAGTTAAGTAATTTAAAGAAAATGGGTGAGTAATTTAGTTTTTAATTAAGGAAATTATTGTGGAAACGACAATACATTCTTATATATCAACAATTGAATCATATTGTACACCACAACTTCTGAACTATCATTAGTTAAAGTAATTGGACAGGACAGTGAGTGAAGTCAAGAATAATATGTCCTAAACTAGAACCAACGCAAAACATAAAACAATCTCTTTTATATTTCTACCGTCAAAGAGCAGAGCTAGTTGTGTGAGCACTGTTGTGTTCTCATGCTTTGTGTTCCTGGGGACACGGTATGGGCTAGTTGATATTCTTACTCCACCACTACACAGTTTAACTGTGTAATATAATAACTAGAATATGGCACTGAAAATTATTCGTAGTGTTGCTACTGTGTTTATTTAGGGAAAATAAAATTGTTATAGAAGAAACTTGTATTCCACGTCATTCTTAAAGTTTAAAAGGAACGTAATCCCGTAGATAGCGAAATGAGATTTCCGTAAAAGTGAAGGTTATTTTCCTTAATAGGTTTGTAATTTGTACTGAGTCGTTTTACGGTTGTTTCCAGGATAATTTTTGCGCCTTCTGCACACGAGGTCTCAAAAAATTGCTTACTGAATGTTATTGCGTAGAATAAGTATTTTTTTAAATTGCTTAAATTTTAATTTGTAGTAATATATATTTATAAGTGTATTTGT
Organism: Parnassius smintheus behrii; assembly: GCA_036936625.1. Taxonomy (NCBI): domain Eukaryota; kingdom Metazoa; phylum Arthropoda; class Insecta; order Lepidoptera; family Papilionidae; genus Parnassius; species Parnassius smintheus. The sequence goes on from JAUPFT010000021.1 coordinate 2,336,215, forward strand.
ATTAATGTTATGTTGTGATATTTATGAAAATATATTTTTATTTTTATGGCAGCTGCTTAAGTTTCTCTGCTTTGCTCGTAGTTGACTTGTGGAGAATGCCGAAATACATAGAGTACAAAATCCAAAAATGTGTTCATAGTGCAGGAAAGAATTGTAATAATCTCCCAAAATCTGTGTTTCTATCCTATAATAATGAGAGTGTCTTAAAGGCAAGAGTAAAATAGGCTATTACTAAAGTAGGCCTTGGCCTATCAACCTCTAAAAATCACCCTCTGAAGGAACATTTATATCTACAGACATAGTGCGTTACAGACAAATGTCGTTGCAGCACCCACAGAAACCGTTTATTTACATCTAGCGTGCCATAAGTGTGTCGTGTCATCGACAGACGAAACCGCTCTCACTGGCAGTTATTGAATAGCTTTGGTAGGAAAAGCACGTTTATTTTTGCAGAAAATGTTCAGACACTTCTCTGTGGAAGATTTAGTAATAATTGCATTGTTACTAGAAGAATAAGACTGGGATAAAACTAAAAAAGAGCAAAACGCATGGCCGTTCATCCTATGCTCAAGAAGAGAAAATTAGAAGGAGAATATTGGACACTGTTTAAAGAACTTATTGACGAAGAAGAAATTTTTCTTGTATTTTCGTATGAGTCGGTTTCAGTTTGATATTCTACTAAAGAAAATAGAACTGCTGATAACCAAACAAGATAGTTATGGTTACACCAGCACCACCCATAATACGTATAAAGCATCCATCAGCATAAATACAAAAACGCTGAGTATGTAGTAATTTTAGTAGACTGTAAGCATAGGATTAAGAATTGTAAAAGACAATGGTCAGAATAAATTCACATCTCTCTGTGAACACGTAGCTTTAATTAGTTTTTAAAAAGCTCTCAGCGGCTCCCGCAACTTGACTAGATACAGTTTTCAAGGAAGCCTTGTCACCAAAAGAAAAACTAGCAGTATGTCTCAGGTAACATTTATTAGAGAATTTCTTTGCATCATGGTGGAATCATTCATTAATATTATTCTAAGCGCTCATATGTTAGTTCCTCTGTATCTGGTGCAAAATATCCTTGAGAGAAGTCCTGCATTGTATCTGGCATAGGAGTATTTTTTGCATAGTTCGAGTTATACGATGAAGGTGTGGATACCATAGAATTACTTGTGGATGGCCTGCTCAGAATATCTACTTCCATGCGAGAGACTATTTCAAATATCTTGGCTTTTGCAATAGCCCGGTCTCTTGGCGGAAAAGATTGCAAGGTAGTTGTGATCCCAGCCGTAAATTGTTCAATGCCATCCGGTGGTGGAGTATTTTTCTTACTATCTACTCGTATTATTTACTTCATTAGTACTGTGCTAAGTGTTTCTTCAGTTCGTTTTTGGCCTCGTTTAATGCGTTTTGGCTGAGGGTAGTTTTCAGTTGTAGTTGGTGATGGTGTAGTTAGCAATGTACCAGCCATTTGTTGATGAACCTCAGGGGTAGATGGCGATATGTCAGTCGTTTGTTGCCCAACTTCAGGTGACTGAGCAATATTCTCTCCTTCGTTAGCGTTGTCGTCATCAAAAGCTGGTATTGTTGGAATAGGACATATAGTCGGTCTTTCTTTCATGTACGGTAACAAAAAAGACATTTCATCTTCATACTTCCATTTTGGCAGGAATACTAGCCTGCTCACTTTTAGTATCTTTTCTCTTTTTAATAGAACGTCTGAAGACATCTCGCAGCAATGCCCATGCCTTTTTACATTCTGTTCCTGAAATAAGGAAACAAATTAATTATATTGTAATGTTTTTCTTTGCAGATTTTTAGCTACTGGGGACTACTTCGTTTCTATAGCACTTGGTTATAGAAGAGTAAGCACCGTGAACAAGATAGTGAAAAGGGTTTGCGGTGCAATAATAGAACGGATGATGAAGGAAACAATGCCTCTCCCTACAAAAGAACATTGGCTAAGAATCGCAGAGGAGTTTTGGAATACTTGGAATTTTCCTAACTGTATCGGAGCCGTTGACGGCAAGCATGTTGTAATAACTGCTCCGTCAAACTCCGGATCTCAGTTCTTTAACTATAAAAAACTTTTTAATCGTCTTAATGGCAATTGTGGATGCTGATTACAAGTTCATATGTGTCAATGTTGGTGCTTATGGGAAAAACAGTGACGGAGGTATTTTTTCAAATTCAAACATTGGAAAAGCATTAATGTCAAACACATTTAAGGTCCCGGAAAGCAAATATTTACTTGGCACTGAAATTATTGCACCACATGTTATCATAGGAGATGAAGCATTCTCTTTAAGAACCTACCTAATGATGCCATATCCTAAACCTCAACTGTTTGACCAAAGAAAAAACACATTCAATTATAGACTATCCCGTTCAAGAAAAGTTGTCGAAAATGCATTTGGGATTTTAGCTCAAAAATTTCATCTCTATTACAGAAGAATACAACTTCATCCTAATAATGCTGACAAATTTGTTATGACGACGTGTATCTTACATAATTATGTAAAATCTGGTGGTGTTCAGCATTTGAATAATGAAGAAAACAGGTCATCACATTCTTTATCAAACCTACCTAGACAGGGCGGCAATTACCAGGCTGCCGCATTCAATGTCAGAGAGAATTTTGTTAGGTTTTTCGATTCACCAGAAGGAGCCTTAAGCTACTAATAGCTATCTTTTTATTTAATATTAAAATAAAATATGTGCTTACAATTCCTTTTAAGTTTTATTCCTATTTCGTACCACGCCTGATCCTTTTTCTGATTGTCATTGTATTTTTTATCAGTTAAATCATAAAGGTATTTATATTGTTTTACAATTTCTATAAGCTGTTCTTTATCACCTACCTACCACCAGAGGTTTTCTGGACCGATACAATTTAGGGACCTTCAAGAAAATAGCCTACTTCTTTTTAAAAGGCCGGCAACGCATCTGAAATTACCCTGGTGTTGCATTTGTTCATGGGCGGTGATAATCACTTATCATCAGGTGAGCCATGTGTTCTCGTTCCCCCCCCCCCTCCTATAAACAAAAAAACGATCGATGCCATTGATTGACGTTGATCGATGTCGATTTTTAGCTTTAGCTGCTCGACGCATACTGGTCGACTAAACGTTGTTTAAGTGTCGGTTGACAATCAATCGATGTTTTTAAGGTCATATGTAGATAGACATTTTAATTAGCGGTCAGTGGAACGGGGTGGGTTCTTGAATAAGCAAGCGGTTTGATCAACGTAGACTAATCCAATTTACCATCGGTCAATTCTGTTGATCGATAAGTATGGTAGAAACTATCGATTGCCGTCGACTCATCCATTCCACCGTCTATCGATGCCATTGATCGACGATCGATCGATTGGTATAATAACACATTTAGATTAGAGGTGACAGAGGATATCTCAACCATCACCATAGTCCTGAAAACAGCTAAATAAAAAAATTGTGTTTGCCAACCCGCTTGCCAAATGTGACAACTATGGTAAAATGTCACCAATGAGAGAATCAGGCGACAGACACAATCAATGTTCAACGGTGCACTTTTCTGGGTTGTAATGGATGAATGAATGTTTATCTGTGAGAGTACAGCAGTCAAAATCCAATTTTGTGAATGTCAGTGATGTCCTCCGTAAACTGTCAAGCAAAAAGTCTTCGTAAATGTGTTGAAATCTTTTTATAGGACGTAAGAGGACTGAAACGATATTAAATGAATTCTGAGTGGAAGTTGTGAGCAGAAGTGAAAAACAATCACATAAGTCCACCTGATGGTGAGTTACTATCTTTAATTAATTAATCAAACTTCCTTATTCTATTTAAATTAATTAAGCCCTTTATTAATGTTTAAGACATTTGTATCATTTTCATAGACAATATTGTCATAACGAAAGTTTAGTAGAAAATATTTTTAATTTACTTGTTTTGAAATTATTTAATTATCCGTTAATTAAGCTAATGTGTTTAAAAGATGAAAATTTTCATTATCTTCTTAATTTTTCGATAGTTAGGTTAGTAATTAAAAGTATTTAATTTAGATTTATTTACAGCGCTTCAGAAGTTTGAAAACTACCAACGGATTTAAAAGGAGTTCTTTCGTAAGTGAATAAGTTAAAATTAAACGCGATAAAATCCGTTACTTAGTTTTATTTTACTATTCGTATAATATAGAGTTTTACGGAAAGCATCGTTGACAGAGTTCTGATGGAATAAAATCAGTTTGTCAAGAGATCTGTCTAAACACGAGCGGCGTAGATAACGTTAATTCGATTAAAACTTAATCTCGCTCGGAACAAAATTTGACAAAGCGTAGCGAGTCTAAGTCTTGTTTAATTTTAGTAAATATTTCAGTTAATGTTAAGTGTTAGAGTTGGTGCATTAAAAAAAAGTAAAGCGTCAAATAAAAATCGGTTCACAATTGACGACGATACCGCGTAATATACATTCAATAAACATACAGGCGTTAGTAACTACCCGACAAGTGCAATTAGATGGTAATAGCCAATTCGTTGTCAACTCGAGGACTAAAATGGAATGCCTGTCTGTAATTATACTGGCCATGTTACCGTTTATCGTTACAATCCAGATCCGGAGCAATTATTTGTAAGCCATACAAACACTTAATCTCTACTGTATTCGAACCCACGACCCTGTAGTACCGCGAGCTAACAGGTAACCTCCTACATTACATCAAACTACATAAGTAAATATATTTCCATTATTCGGATACATTTCCAGATAAGGGAATATAAGTAGACATTTTATTATTAATTTAAATAGATATAAAAAACGAATTACAAACAATTAATTAAAATACAGTATCTTTAGCTTAAGCTTCTGTTATAATTAAGCATCTTCGTGAATAGAATTTTATTTAATACTTTTTTTTGTCTTTTAAATTAAATTGCGGATTAAAAAGACATAATTTTGTAATTCAAACGTTAAAAAGAAAAAACAGAAATCAATAAACTACAATTTTGGTTAATCTATTAGAGATACCACACACTGCAGAATTTCTATCGGGCGAAAGCTTAGTCGTTTTCCTAATTAGTATTAAGATGTATGTAAAATTATGACGATTAGTTATCAATCGATAAACCAATTTAGTGGGCTACATGATTCCCTTTAAACTAAGCTGTTGTTCAATTATCGGCCAACTGCAGATGCCGATGTTTATAATACGTGGTAGAGCTATGCTGCAGCTATATTAGTAGTATATTGAAGCACAAATGGGTCGGTTCGACCGGGGAGGGACCACGCTCTCAAGAAAACCAGCGTAAAACAGCAGCATAACGCTGCTGTGTTTCGAATGGTGAGTGAAGAGAACCGGACACTCTTATTACTGGAAACGAGGAATAAGATTATAGTCCTCAGGGATATCAACGCATCTATGTTTTGATTTTTAATCTAGGATTAATGTAGATGTCTATAGGCCACAGCATCCACTTACCATCAGGTGAACTGTGTGCTTGTTTGTGATCTTTATTATAAAAAAAAACTGCCAAATCAGTATGACGCACTTCGACTCGCGCATTCACGCTGATTGTTTAGTAGGCCGACTCGGTCGATAACGTCAATTCGCTCAGAATTTTTCTTGCAATAAACTGTTAATGTATAGAGGATGCACTCAGTATTGTCGGTTTCTCGCCTGATAGAAAGTATGCGGAATTCAGTGTCTCTTATAGTTTGGATGAAAACATAACTGGTTCCATGGTAGTAATAAGGCGCTTTATAGATGTTTTTGTAGTGAAAATTTCTTAAAACAAGTTGGGCAATTTTGGTATGGTAAAAAACAAAAAAATTATGAAAATATTGTTGAAAATTCAACTGATTAAATTTTATAAAATTGATATGTATTTATAATTTATTTGTGTTATATATATATATATATATATATATATATATATATATATATATATATATATATATATATATATATATATAATCATCATTCATTATTACAGCCCTTCACAAGTCCACTGCTGAACATAGGCCTCCCCCAAGTAACGCCACAAAGCACGGTCCTGAGCCACCTGCATCCATCGCCTTCCTGCATGTCTTACCAGGTCGTCACTCCATCTAGTGGGAGGTCGCCCTACACTGCGCCTACCGGTACGAGGCTGCCAATCGAGAACCTTTCTTCCCCATCGGTTATCAGTTCTTCGAGCTATATGGCAGGCCCATTGCTACTTCAGCTTACTGATCCGTTGGGCTATTTCTGAGTCTATCACGCAGAGAAACTCCGAGCATAGCCCTCTCCATAGCTCGCTGAGCGACCTTGAGCGTCCTCATACGGCCAGCAGTGAAGGACCACGTCTCTTATCCGTAAGTCATCACTGGCAACACGCACTGGTTGTACACTTTAGTTTTCAGAGATTGAGGTATACCTGACGAGAAGATGTGTCGTAATTTCCCGAACGCTGCCGAGCCGAGTTGAATCCGTAAGTTGGACTTACCTAGTCGGACTATTTGTCCCAGGTAAACGTACTCGTCAACAACTTCGAGCATAGTGCTCCCAACAACTACCGGCATAGGTGTGACATGGACATTGAACATGATCTTTGTTTTGTCAATGTTCATCTTAAGACCTATCCGTTGGGAGACACCATTGAAGTCGTTGAGCATAGTGCTAAGGTCCTCCAGCGATTCTGTCATAAGGACTATATCGTCGGCAAATCAAAGGTGAGTGATGTACTCGCCATTGATGTTAATACCGTATCCTTTCCAGTCCAGTAGCTTGAAAACGTCTTCCAACGCAGCGGTAAAGAGTTTCGGGGATATAACGTCACCCTGTCGCAAAAGTTGGTCGCTACAAAGCATTTTCTGATAGTCGAAAAAGGTACGCTATCGCTTTAACAAGTCACTACTGTAAGAGACTTTAAACTATTAAAGGATTTTCAATAAACTGTGCTAGTTCAACATTAACATGTTGGTGTCCAGAATTTTAAATTAAGAATCATCCTAGCTTTATAACACGTCCGATTTCAAGCGTCGCAGTATATGGGGATATATAATAACAAACTGATGTTAAATGCAGTACTACGTCTAGGGACAAACAGCTAGTACAAAGCTAACTCAAGTTTGCATATTGAACGTAATATTTACAACTGAAATTGATGCCACAATCTAAAGTTTGTTATTTTGCATATAAATTTAATTATATTAACTTAATGTCTTTAAATATATTTTTAACTGGTCGGTGCATTCATACTGAAGAGCTAACATGGAATTTACAAAAAAACACTACCACGAGCTAGCACAAATTGTGCCAGAATCAGTGCAGTTACACCAAAAATTTACAATTTTCAACAAAAAATTATGATTCAAAATTAAAAGTGACGCTTTCACTCAAATTTACAGACTGAGGTATTTCTTGGCAACAGGTTTTACATAAAAAGTTATATTTAAACTAAAACTTGCATGAAAAATTACTATTATATGGAGAAATAGGATAACTAAGGATCTATAAATATTTAACTATGTGTGTTGTTAATTAAGTTCGTAAACCAAGTCGATTTCAATAATATACTTACTCAGTGGGAGGTGCCTACTCATAATATACATGCAACATGGCTCTACCACATTTATATAACTTAGTTTTTCTATATCAAATAGTTATGTTGCAGCTCATTATAACTTTTTATTTACAAAATTTCCTTACACTTGATATCTTTTGTCTTATAAATACAAGGATATTGTCAAAGGCAGGCCGTTTTAATTAAGTCCTTTCTAAAAGCGTGCATTGATGGTTTTAGCACATGTTTACTATATCTTCATGCATGCTTTATCAGCATTGTTGACTACAGATGTCATTATCTGTCACACGTATTGCATTGCATCGGACACGGGGGCGTCCATTGTGCAGGTGAAGTTAAAGAAGGTGTGGTTCTGGCGCGCTTTACCTGGCGGCCCTACTCGTGAGAGGCAGCGGATGTGTGCAAAAGCGTTTTTGTTTACCTGCCAATATGCGACGAAGGTGAAACATCACCGCCCTTGCCCCCACGAGGCGGATGTGCGTAAGCAATTTCCCATATAAAACAAAAACAAGGTTGAAGTAGGTTTTTTAACATAAAACTTAATCGGTTTGATTTTTTCGGGGTTGAGGTGATAAAATAATGTAATACATTTGCTTTTCCGGTTATTTATATAATGCTTAAGGTTTTATATAGATATATTCGTTTTACACAGAAGTTAACACTAGTTTCAGAGGATAGATAGACAAGCGTTGAACCTTGTGAAATTTCTCATTTCGTATTTGTTTCGCAAAGACACCGTCGCGCACAAAACTCATTGAGCTTTGTTATAAGTTTTGTCGCAGTTTGTCGATGTCGTAAGTTTTTATTAGACTATATTCGCTTAAAAGATTCTTAAACTAATATTTTTATTTCTCACTTACTTCTGTTGTTTTCTATTTCTATTAATTATAGGGAAGAAAATTAATGACATTTCTCACTCATAAAATTCGACATCAATGAGGACATCCCAAACTTTTTCTGTCACCAAGGGGGCGTAATTTGATATGAGGTGAAAGACTTGACATATTTTAGAGCAGAGGAAGTTAATTTAAAAAAAAAGTAGACAGTGATAAAAACTACTATTACTATGTGTAATGGGTGGTGCGGTATTTTATGCGAGAGAGATATGCTGCAGCTTTATTATAGTTGTAGCACGAATGGGTCGGTTCAACTGAAGAAGTGCCACGATTTTATAGAATACCAGCGCAAATAGCAGCTTAATGTTGTTATGTTTCGTATGGTCGGTGTAGAGAACAGGAGACTCTTTTCAATGGAAACGAGGCATTCCATCTTACTACTCTGAGGTGACAACGCATCTGCATTTTAATTCTTAACCGAGGATAAATGTAGAGGCCAATTGACCTCCACCATCAGCATCTACTTAACCTCAGGTAGACTGCGTGCTCTTTAGTCGCACTAGTCCTATAAAAAATATTTGGATGATGTGGCCCATAATCAAAATTATGCTGCTATTAGATTCTGGTTTTCTGTGCGAGCGTTGGTCCTTCCCCGGCTGAGCCAACCCATTCTTACTTCAATCATATGCAAATAAAATATAGCACATATATTAACATAAAATAAGGAAATATGTAGAGGAAGCCTACGTTCAGCAGTGTACTTTGACAGGTTGTATTAATGATATTAATGATGAATTTCAAAAGCTAATTCAAGACAATTCATGACCAACATGTTGTTGTGATATGGCTACTTGCAAATACTAAATAGAGGCTTGGTCATGACAATTTGGGATCAAAAAGTTTTTATAATATGACAGCCTCTTCCGGATTGCCTGTGCGTATAATAAATAAATAAGTTTACGTGGTGTAATGGTTTAGTAGGTTTACGAGGTTTAGGTTATAGCACGAATGGGTCGGTTCAAACGTAGAAGGACCACACTCTCAAAGAATGCCAGCGTAAAATGGCAGATTAACGCTGTTGTGTTTCGTACGGTGAGTGCAGATAACCGAAGACTCCTTTTACTGGTAACGAAGCATTCCGAGTTAGTCCTCACAGAAAAAACGTATCTGCATTTTGAATCGTAGTCGAGGATAGATGTAGATGTCTATGGGCCAGAGCAACTACTTACCATTAGGTTGACTGTGTGCTATTTGTTACCTTTATTCCATAAAAAAGATCGACTGAAGTATCGTCGTCAAGATCGTACAAAAGTGTTATCGTTACCGTAACGGTCTATAAAAGTCCGTTGCTGAATATAGGCCGCCTTCATAGATTATAGTGGCGATATATGCCATATTGTCTACCAATTTTGGTTTAATGGTCGTTAACGCGACTGATGATCTTGGTCCCGGATTCAAATCCTGCGTCGAGTGAACGTCGTCGCTGTGCCTTGTGAAAAATAAACAGAATTCATATAATCCTCACCTCTATGATGATTGTATGTATGGCATGGATTGCTTATATTATGTGATTAATGATTTCTTGTGTTTATGAGTACATACTACACAAACTACATATTGAATAAAACTATTTTACTGGGTTTTGTCACCTCAAATTACACTTGTTTTTAATTGCTTAATGCGAATTGTATGTTATACGATATTGAAATCTGATGGTAAGGGTCTACTGCAAACACTGAATTACCTGCAGCCAAATTCAAACAAAGAAGGTCACAGGTGCTATGTCACCTGTAAGGACTAAGGCGCAATGCCTCACAGACTGTAACTGTACTGGCGCTCTTTCAATGTTAGACCGGAACATAGTACTAGTATCGACGGCAGAAATAGGTAACATGGTGATGGTACCAACTCAGGCTGAGGCGGACTTCGAACCCGAAGGAAGCTCCACCGCCTAGTACAAGTTTCAAGTGATTTGCAGCACTCATCACACATGGTGATGCACATCGAATCGTGTACTGAGCTAAACTTGCGGGGGAGTGTTGATGTATTCGAGGTCTCGATGTCGTAGTTAGCCCGTCATTTTCAGCTGTTAACCTTACATCAAAAAAGGGGATTCGCAATTCAAATGTATTACTTCTTGTGTTGTAACGCGATATCTTCTTCGGTTGTTAACTTTTGTAATCAAATTTCATTTACTTATTATTTTTTTATTAAATAAGTTATATTGTCAAGAGTATTACTATACAAATTTGTAGAGAGTACCACTTCAAAGGGTGGCAAATGGAAGGAGATGAACATTATGCACATTACTATTTAAACGACATTTCAGCTATTACTTTGTTAAGTCCACTTCAAAGGGTCAATGGATACTTTTTTTAGATATACAATATATCAAGGAACTAAAAATAATAAAGTAATTTTACAGCTTCTGAAGTCTTTACGTTAGAGGTTTAATTCTGTCAAGAAGATTTACAAAGAACGACAAATATTCATAAGATTCACTATTACATAAAATTTCAGTCTAATCAGTGACAGTAAAGTAAAAGTAAAATTAAAGTTACAGCCTTAAATGTCCCACTGCTGGGCACAGGCCTCCTCTCATTTCTGAGAGGGTTTTTAGGGCAAGGAATAGTCCGCCGCGCTGCCCCAATACGTGTGGCGAACTTCACATGTCTTCGAAATATTTTTTTCTTATTTCTCAGACATGCAGGTTTCCTCACGTTGTTTTCCTTCACTGCCGAGCACGTGGTAAATCAAATCATAATCAAGAATCGGTGACAGTGTTGGATTTTATTACAGCTTATGGAATTTAATATGTAGATTTATTTTTATTTTGTAACGTGGCATACGTGGTAGAGCCATGTTATAGTTGCAGCACGAATGGGTCAGCTCGACTAGGCAAGGAATACTCGCTCACAGAATACCAGCATAAAATAACTGCTAAATGCTGCTATGCTTCGTATTTTAAGTGTAGAGAACCGGAGATACTTTTTACTGGAAACAAGGCATTCTATCGTAGGAAGGACAACGCATCTACATATTAATTATTTAACGAGGATAGGTGTAGATGCCTACGGGCCACAGCATTCATTTACCATCAGGTGCTCAGGTGCGTGCCATACTGTGTACTCGTTGTCTTTTTTATTCTTTTCAAAATAATTGAAAAAATATAACTAAAATAATATAGCCAAAACATGTTTAATATTTAAAAATGTACAAACTGTGGATAGTAATGTTTTCCTTGACACGAAATCACTCAACAAACTGCATACGAGCTGAACTTCCGCAACGATGTTTTAAATAAAATTAAAAAAAAACACATAATTCCTCCCTTCTATATATTTAGTAGGTGGTACTACTAAATTTTAATTAGAGCTGGATAAGGCATGATGCGTGAATATGATGTTAACAAAGGCTCAAAACAGCAGATATTTGCCTTTTAACACATACATACATACTTAACACTCACACCTGTCACTCAGAGGGGTAGATAGAGGCTATGAACTTCCATTTAGCACGACCACGATACTGACACACCTCTACATTTTACATCCGTATGTTTACGCATAGGTGTTCGTTGGTTAAGAGTACTTTTAATTGAGCTCATCTTCAATATACCGCTAATTTGGTAGATGTACTCGTACATCCGTCCCTTGCTGACTCTGCTATTCAGCCATGTAACATGATTTGTTTTGTTACTCTTTCCTCATTCTATTATATAGCTAAATCACCGAAACATCATTTTCAAAATAAATTTTAAAGTACTACGCATAATAAATTATAAATTTGGAACATACTATATTATTAAACTGTCTTTTTTTTTCTATACTATGCTATATTTTTCAGTTTATGGCCTCGAAATATAGTATTTAAAACAAAAAAAGTTAGTAAGTCAGGTACGTTTTCATTTGGTTTTATCAGACATCCTTGTTGAGCAGTAATTATAGAAAGGTCCGTCATTAATTGCAGCGTCTCTTCTATTATCGGAAAATGTCATGTAAAAGGTTGAAGGCATTGAACAGCAAATTTTGCAGCAAAAGCAAAATTTTGTTAATAGCGGCTCTTAACTAAAATTCTGTAAAGGTTAGTCTTTGATGTCAATCTGGTCAATAAAATTGAAATACCCTTTAGGAGTTGTCAATATAAGCATTTTTATAGAAATTTCTTGAGATTTAATTTACTGGACTGGACTTCTGTTCTGTCTAAAAGGACGTCAGGGAAGGTATCATCCTATCACCTACTTCTACCGCCAAGCAGCCGTATAACCACAGCTGTGCTGCGTTAAAGTGTAAAGAGAGTCAGTATACTTACAGGCTGTGAGGCAATGCATCTAAGTTATAGCATATTTAACAACGGCTACCTCCAGATTAAGATTATTAATTTTTGTTCCGATCAACGCAGTATGAACTTACAGCATCTTTAAGTCTTGCGGTTGTATGCTTGGGTTGGGATTTAATTTTAATAATTATAGGTTCTTCTCTATTGAAATTAGTATGTTTTTGGTTTCAATAGCCTCGTGAAACATCCTTGGAAGGAATTGGTGTTATTTAGTGAGGATTTGTGGTCTATCAAAAATCTAGTACGTGTTCACAGACCGCAGAGGTATTTAATGGAATGAATAGAGGCAGTCCGAACAGCCGAGAGCTCGAGAGTTTGGAAAATTCAACAACCTATAAATTTATTTTTAAGGTTTACGTGTATGAACACAAATTGTGCCAGAAAAGTAAAAATAATTTTCTAGTTTATTTACTGAGTAAACTGAGAATGTATTTGGGAATTGTAAACATTTTCTAATATTATATCGATCAACTATACGCGAGCTTATACCAGAAACAAATTGTGCGACAAACAATTTCCATTACTATGCATAAACATGAATAACCATTTTTAAAATTTAAGCCTGTTTGTTTCTGTTCATGAAATGAAGTTCTGAATATGAAATCTCCGAAAGCTCAGCACCGATTGTTTTGAAATTTAGACATAGCGTTGCATTTGAATAAGCATGTGTTTTATATTGCTTTTATTTTTTATTTTTTTGAGTTACAGTATCGCCTGCCCGTGTACAGTTAGGAAATTATAATATAAGGAAAATTAGAAATTTTTGAATTATATTGGTAATGTCCGGTATAAACAACCAAAAAATAAAATATCTATAAATAAATAAAAAAGAAAGAAAGAAATAAAATTAATTACATGCCAGAATTATACGAACACATAATAATTCTACAATTAATAATTACTTACGTGGTAGAGCCATGTTGCAGTTATTTTAGTAGTATAGTTGTAGCACGAATGGGTCGGCTCACAGAAAACCAGCTTCAAATAGTATCTTAATGCTGCTGTGTTTCTTATGGTGAGTGTACAGAACCGGAGACCCTTTTTACTGAAAATCTGCATTTTGAATCGTAATTGAGGATAGATGTTGATGTCTATGGGCCACAGCAACTACTTACCATTGGGTGGCTCGTTTGTCACCCTATCCTATAAAAAATTCAATATATATTATTATGACAAGTTTATATAACAAGCTTCCCCCAAATCACTCAATTAAGTAAGGGACTACCATAAACTTTACCTACCGGTAATGGGCTTCCACACGAGAACCTTATTTTGCCATCGTTTCTTGGTTCTTCGAGCTATATGGCCGGTCCATTGCCACTTTAGCTTACTAATACGTTGGGCTATGCCGTTCACTTTAGGTCTATTGTGAGTATCCACAGTTGTGAAGAACCACGACTTAGATCCGTAAGTCATCACTGGCAACACTCACTGGTGTCGTTTTCAAGTTTTGAGGTATACCAGACGAGAATTATAAACGCTGCCCAGCCGAGTTGAATCCGTTGGTTGACCTCACGGTCGAAGTTGGACTTACCTAGTGGGACTATTTGCCACAGGTATACTCGTCAACTTCGAGCTTAGTGCTCCCAACTACTACCAGCATATGTGTGACAAAGACGCTACACATGGCTTCTGTTTAGTCCCTGTTTATCTTAAGATCTTCCCCTTCCATCCTTTGGAAGACGCTATTGTGGTCATTGAGCATAACGGTTTGGTACTCCAGTGACTCTGCGTTAAGGACTATATCGTTGGCAAATAAAAGGTGAGTAATGTATTTGACATTGATGTTAATACCGTATCCTTTCCAGTCGAATTCCAGTCAATGTCCAGAATTTCGGGGATATAACACCACCCTGTCTTACACCTATCTGCAGTCGGATAGGTTACATAATCTGGTTCTGTACTCGGATGGCTATCGTAACCCTACTGTACAAACACTACAGCACTTTATATACCGACACTCAACTTGGCACCGCTGAAGGGACTGCAGCACCGATCCTCTCCTAATAGATTTCATAATATTTACTTCATTTTGTAAAAAATACCTTCGTGTTGTTTTATTGTAAGGTCAAAAAATATAGAATCTAAGAAGAAAAATAAAATGACTTTATAGCAACAGCTGGGTAATCAAGAAAAATATTTTTCAAGTGAATTCGAAGCTGCAGTATAACTGAAATAATTATTAAAACCATTTAAGTAATATGTATTATGTATAGCAGAGACGCCGATACTTGATTGGACTTGGAAATCCAGAAAGTTTTCTGTGCATTAACAACTTAGGCTTGCGACTTTTTGGATAGTGTCGCTTTAAGAAATACATTGGACTCGTTTCGGTTGTGAGCTGGGCTGATACAGACACAAAATTCCGCAAGGCCTACTCGGACTGGTTTGGTATCCACAAAGATGTCAGACAAAGGTATTCTTGATAGATAAGGGGTAACCAACATTCAATCAGGCCACTTGATGGTAAGTGGATGCTGTAGACCTTAAAATCTATCCTTGATTAAGAATCAGAATGGAGACGAGCTGTCATCCCTGAGACAGAGACAGAGAAAAAGGATCTCCGGTCCTTTACGCTCACCGTATGAAACACAGCTACTATTTTAACCCTAGACACCTAACGTTCACTGCCCCCTATAATACCCTAACCATTCGTTGATTCGAAGTATACTTTTTAGGGTGTTTTAATTTCAAGTTATAATATAACTTTTTTTAATATGTATTGCACATAATATACTTGGTCCAACTATTATTCTACAAAATGAAATAATGACTTTCTGTGTTATTGCTAATTATATTTATTTTATCACTCTTATAGAAAGGCACTAGCTTTTATGAGATCAATGAAAACAACATATTTATAAAAATTAAAATAAAGTAAAAAACAAAAAATAGCCTTTTCTTCTTTAGCGTACCTAAATTATAATATTATAAACTATTTAGAAAAATAGAAAAAAACTTTTTAGTTCCATTTTATTATGAATTAAAAAAGTGCAGCTGTTAGTTAAGTCTAGAAGAATAATAAGATTTATAAATCCTTTTTAAATTTCACAAACGCCGTAACGAGTCTGTATGTAAATTCAAAAAAAATATCGAAAGGATATGTACGTCCCTTATGTGACAATCACCGTGAGTGAATGAGCTTATGTGTTAAAGTGTCCTGGCAACTAAAGACGTCATTAGGCGAAACATTTTGAATAGCGTATTGTTAAAGAGGATGTATTTGACTCGAGTTTATTTATAAATATTATTTTTATAAAATTTAAAAAATGAGTTAAAGAATTGAAATTTGCGTTTTTCGTATAAAATTGAAATGACAAAGGAACTATCAGTGCAAGTCCCAATGGAGACTCCTGCAGCCTATGGACACCTGTAGACATTTTCAAACCAAGAACGACTCACCTCATATCTATCCCTTTACCCAGTAGCGAAGCTAGTGTCTTCAAACTAGAGCAAGCCCAAGATATAGTTTTGTTGTGTTTAGCAGTTTTATAAAAACACACCACACACACACAATCTTGGTCTGTCTCCACTACTCAGTTTCATAATCAGTTCTGTCGAGAATATGTTTAACAAAGCACAAAGGAGGTATACTACTGCTGGATATATTGTGTGACACATCAGCAATTGCATACCTTCGGTGGCTTTGAAAAAGCCGTTTGGGTTTGCTTGAGTGAAAGAAAAAGATATTTACATACAATATAATACATGAACAAAAGAAAAGCATCAACAAAGTACAAACAAACTATGTACACAATTTAAAAAAAAATTGTTTATATTCTAAATCGAATTGTCTGTCTCTCTTTCTTAAGGAAAGATTTGATTACGTCCGCGTAAAATTTTGGTGAACATTTTAAGTGTACCAATAACTGTTTTTCAATTGCGATAATTGGTAAGTCTGAAAGACGCCCTTGACCTTGTGTATTTTCTCAACAAAGTTTAAGGATTTTACCTTTTCCTCGCCGATTAGCACTTTAACACACTTCAATTCATCACAAGGAACACTATTATCCTCCATTTACACTAAAATCTTTAAAAAAGCATAAATTTTAAACTCGCAATATTCATTCGCTGAAGTAAACACACAGAGCTAATATTGAAAATTTAAGTAAACTTGCAAACGTATCGCCCGCGGACAATTTCACACTATAAACCCCGGCTTTTTGCTTCATACTAAAAGCTTTATAAACATTTCATAGTTATATTTCATTATAGAACATTTTGCCATATGTTAAAAAAGGAGTGGTCATCTTCTCGAAAGCCCGGTAGAAAACCCACGCGTGTGAAAGAGACGACTAAACGCTCAACTCTTTTTTTATGACAGCAGTGTCGCTAAGGCTACGAGTTCATGACTTGTGTAGAACAGAACAGCGCGCGGGAAATTCTAAATAGTTCGAAACAAACCAGGATATGGGCAGCAAAACAATATAAAAACTGCGGTTGCTAACCCACCTGCCCTGCTTGGCAACTATGATAAATGTCAGCGGTGGATATGGATAGGCTGTTGGGAATAATGAGAGTAAGTATTTATGGAAGTGATTCAGTCTGACCTCACTAGCCTCCTCATTTGGCAACAAGTATGTATGAAAAAAGCACATGATAAGAAATGAGTCGGCTCAATCTTGAAGGTCCAGGTTCTTACAGAATTGTAGCGTAAAATTGCATTTCAATTCCGGCACACGCTAGCACATTGTCCACCTGATGATAAGTCGATACTGTGGCACATAGACGTCTACATCTATACTCGATTAAGAATCAAAAATCAGATCAATTTCCATCTCTAAAGACTAAGATGGAATGCCGCGTTACCAGTAGAACAAGTTTCCGATTCCCTTTACTTACTATACTTAACACAGCAACATTAAGCTGTTATTTCACGGTGGTATTCTGTGATCCCTACCACGTAAAAGGCACAAGAAGTCGGTGGATGCAGGTGGCTCGAGACAGGGGTTGTTATGAAATTCGTTATCAGATAATTCAATTCGGGAGGCCTATATTCAGCAGTGGGCTTTTTATATTCTGTAATGTATGAATGAATTAAAATAAGATCTGCTGTAGGCACGTGTACGATATGTTGTAATAATATAAAAGCTATTAGATTTTGTACAGGCAGTTATCTATTTATTATTAAGATAATTTATACGTTTTGGTTAAGATTAATGGTCACTTTAAGCCGTTCAAGATATTACAGACGCCAACGAAAGCGACAAGTTGTCATGACTAGGCTGATAAATATTGATCTTCCTTAGCATCATTCTTAGAGACCTTTTTGAAAGAAACAAAGCATTCTGTTTTAGTCCTCAAGAGTGATAACGCGTCTGCATTTTAATACTTAAATGAGGGTAGATGTAGATGTCTATAGGCCACGACATTCACCTACCATCAGGTGGACTGTGTACTCGTTTGCCACTCTAGTTCTATTAAAAAATCTTTCTTAGCGTAACTTATAGGATACTGATTATATTTTATGCATATATGCAAAGCATCACTCGTCTATCTAATAATTTTACGTCTAAGATATACGTGATAGTTTATTACCAACTGTGGCCTAAAAATAATTTTGGGGCTTTCTAAAGATGCCTTTAATGATATCCGTATAAAAAAACAGACTGATGGTTTCTCTTCAATCACTACCACTCCATAAACGTGGTACAGCAATGCTACAAGTGGTTGTAGCACGAACGGGTCGGCTCAACAGGAATAGCTAATGCTCTCACAGAATACCAGCGTAATGTAGCTGCTTAATACGGCTGTGTGTCGTATGTAGTATGTAGATAACAGGTGACCCTTTTTAGTGGAAACGAGGCATTTCGTCTTAGTCCTCAGGGGTGACAGCGGATTTTGAATTTTAATTGAGAAAAGATGTAGACGTCTATGTGCCACAGCACCCACTTACCATCAGGTTGACCGTGTGCTGGTTTGTCACCCTTATTCTATAAAAACAAAACGATAATAAAATATAAGTTAAAATAAAACGCGATAAATACAATAAACTTTGTAGAAATTCCACCACGCTTCCATATCACGTCATAATAGCATCATTACTGGGTGGCAGGACTCCCATTCTGGTGAGGAATCCGTTTTTGTACTAAAATGTTATCCATTGCTGGCAGGTGACAGTGCGCGCACTGCTGTGTTCTGTGCTGAAGGGTAAAGAGATCCAGAGTAATTACAGGAGGTTAGACATTCGACCTTGGTCCTCAGTGTTAAAGCTTGAAGTTAGTTGCATTTTGTTATAGATCTAGGTGTTCGGTGAGTTCGTTCCTCACTTCAATTTAATGTAAAGTATAGTACATGCGGAAATTTCTCTAGTTAGGTATTGCTTACCTTTAATAACTTTTCTACTTAAATATCGCAGCGTAAGAAAATAACATTGAGACAAAAACATGCCCTAAAGACTTATCCTTTGAGGTTTATAATTAACACTCTGGTTTTCTTTGATATCGTGTGGCTATTTATCTTTAATTAAATGTAATTCGCAACTGAAAGAAAAATTCCCTTTGAGAGTTATTTGAAATAAATGAATCTCTGACTCACTGTCAGGTTTTTTAATTATACATACTAAGGCTAGCCAAGTAGCCTTTGTTCTGCACTTTCCGACGATTTTTTGTCATTTAAAATAATAAAAATAAATTCACAATAAAAATATTGATAAAAACTATCATATCTCTCAAACAGCAATGCACATTTACAAATTTCGTTAAAACGGTTGAGTGGTTTCGGAGTTCATCGCGGACACTATAAGTTTACATACAGAAACGTGGTAGAGCCAGGCTTCAGCTATTTTATAGTCGTGGCTCGAATGGATCGGATCGACCGGGGAAGGAACACGTTCTCACAGATTGGCGGCGTAAAATAGCAGCTTCATACTGCTGTGTTTCGTATGGTAAGTGTAGAGAACTGACCACCCTTTTTACTCGATACGGGTGATTCTATCTTGGAACTTACGAGTGGCAACTCGTATGTATTTTCTTAAAAGAGAATAGATGTAAATGTCAGTGGCACCCATTTACAATTATGTTGACTGTGTACTCTTTTGCCACACTTATTCTATAAACAAAGTAAAAATATATGGCAATAGTAGGCAGAATCCAAAGATCACTTAGGCACTCGGATCACGCTTAACTAAAAAAATGGGTATGGGTGGAAAATTATGAAAGAAGTGACAGATGGCTAGGCCATCGCGTACACGATCACAAATGCAATATCCCATCAGTTTCCTTTTGCCACATGTTAGGAAAGTTACAAAATTGGCACATCTTTGTTGTTATAAGTCCCAGATATACGTGGAAACTATAAATCACAGACCAACGTGGAACTAAATTATATACACTAATAAGTTTTCATGGGGCTCTTAATCCGTTTGGATAGGTTCTTCCCTCTTATCAATTGTGTTGTCATACTACTTTTAGACTGTCAAGCATTCCAGCTTAGTCCTCAGTGGCTAAAACACCATCTATAGGCTTCTTTGTCTGAAGCTGATTGTAGATGTCGAAGAGCTGAAATACTCACTTATCATCGTGTGAACTGTAAGTTCCTTTGTTAGAGCAATTTTTGTATTTAATGTAAAAAATGATGGTGGTTGTGATAGAGACCATAGAGAGTCATAGTCCGGTCAAAATAGACATTCACCCTTGCATAAATTCCCAAAAAGCTGAACATTTACATGAACGTTAGGATTTATATTACAATGTAATACATTAAAATTAAATTTGTAAAGTCCCCATCGTCGACACATGGGGTGTGCAGAAAATTTTATCCAAGGTCAAAGTTCCAAGAATGGTTTTTTTTGGATTTTTTTGCGAAACCGTTAGTTTTTTTATAAAAATAGCTCTTATAAAATTGTAGATCATAGAATTATCTTAAAACATTATTCGGACACTTTTCCCACTAAGATTTACTATTTCTGAGAAAAAACGATTCTATTAATCACTAAAGTTGTATTCCCCATGGGGCAGCATATACAAATTGCACAAGGACAAATATCCAGATTCGAAACAAATACTTATCCATACAAATTCGAAGTCATGGCCCCGGCCCCGTAATGCACTACTATGCCACTGCGCTACACAGCCGTCTTTTAATAAATCCATTTCAGCATTTGTGGTAGCGGAAATTGACCAGCGACGCGAGAACTTCCGCTGTTAGCTGGAAACGTTTAATTAAGGGACTTAAACATTTAACACATGGATCGGTACCGGCTACTTGACGTTTAATTACTTCTATATCCCTGTAGTGATAGCTGTAGGAACAAAATGATCTTGCGTACGAATTGATACGAATTCTTTTCTGTCTAGAAGTCCGCCTGGACAGGTTCCACACCCTTACCTACTTCTGTCGCCAACTAGCAGTACTTGCAGAGCTGTGTTCCGGTCTGAAGAGTACAGAGCCAGTATAACAAGCTGTGAAGCATTCTGTCTCATTCTTCAAAGGTCACAACGCATCTGAATTAACCTCTTGCTGTGAGGTGGATTGTAAGTTTATTCCTTCAGGTTTATAAAACACTTGAATTCTGCAAACAAGCAATTAAATTGAATTAACTGTTTCAATATAATTTCAAAGGTACGTCTAACCCGCTCATTACTTTGATACGAAATCAGCGTATATATGTAGTATATTATGTAATATCATGTCGTATCTTCAAAACCTCTGTTCGGTTGCTTAATGAAAAGCTATGTTTAATTATTAAGCGCACTCTAATACTTTGATAGCTTACCTGAACTCATTAACATTTTCATTTCTTATTAATAGAATAGAATAGAATCGCTTTTATTAAATACTAGCTGGTACCCGGCGTCTCGCAGCCGCTGAAGAAATAATTAGGGAAATATCTTTTTAAATTCGGAAGAATTATATTATTTAATTGAAAATGGTAATACATTCATTGAAACTGAATGATATATTATCATTCAAAAAAACAATCACCGTGAGTGAGCTTGTGTTAGCGGGTCCTGGCAACAAGTGACGCCATTACGTCTACATTTTGAATAGCGTGTTGTGAAAGAGGATGTAGTTGACTCGAATTTATTTTAGAAAAATAATAAAAAACTAGCTGTGCGATGCAGGATACCTACGAGTCTTTCTTTTATGTATGGAATAAGGTGACAAACAAGCACACAGTTTACCTGTCAGTAAGTGGATGATGTGGCCCATAGATACATCTATCATCAATGAAGAATTAGAATATAGATGCGTTACAACCCCTGAGTACTAATAGTATCGCGTTTCCAGTAAAAATGGTATCCGGTTCTCTACACTCATCATAAGAAAAACAGCTCCTATTTCATTCAGGTATTCTGTGAGACTGTGATCCTTCCCTGGAGGAGCCGACCGACAGATCAAATGTTTGTTATAAGGTGAACTACACGTTCGCTTGCCACTTCTATATTATATAAAATGAATCTTTAATTCTTACGTAGAAAAGTAAAAAAAAGAGATATTGTTTGTTTTATTTTTGTCACGTTCGTAGGAGCACACTTAGATGTTACCGATAGCTACGTACATAATAAGTGTTAATGTTTTGGCGCAGTAGGCGTGGGTACGTACCAATACTGCAAGTTGAAATCGAATATCGTTCTGTACGCTTTGTATTAAAAAATAACTTTTATGTGTATGAATAAGCTTGCATTTTACAGTTCTGAAATTAAGAAAAACCTTATTCCACAAAAGATAATTACGTATAATTAAAATAATAAATGTTTTAATAAAAGTACGAACCGGCTTCAAAACTAAAAAAAATAATAATTATTTTACACATCTTGTATTAAACGAGGGTCACAAACGAGCTCGCAGTCTGCTTCATGGTAAGTGGAAGCTGTGGCCTATGGACATCTACATTCTACATCTTCAGTGTTGTATCAAAATACAAATACATTGTCACCCCTGAGGACTAGGATGCAATGCTACGTACAAAAAAGGGTCAAAAAAGGGTCCCCGATTCTCTCTACTCACCATACAAAAGACAGCAAAACAGAGCCGCTACTTTACGTTGGTATTCTGTGAGAGCGTGGTTCTTCCCAGATCGAGCCTTTCCCATTCGTGCTACAACCACAATATAGCACAATGCTTGCACTGCTGCTTTTTGTCAGAAACAGTTAAGACGCCGATGTCTACCCGGACGGACTCCTATCAGCTGTGAATTCTTGTCACCAGTTACGATGCTATTTATCTTAGGAGTAACATACATTTTCATTTTTAACCAGGATGGATGAAAGTTTCTATGGGCCACAGAATCCACTTATCGTCAGGTGGACTGTCTGTTCGTCATATGACACCCAAAAAAAAAACAGACTAAAGACGAAATTCCATTATTGAATAAACACAAGCTATTAGTACCGTTAACTTTACTAATTACTCAATTAAGTAATTCAATAATGGGTCAAGGTATACGCTTTTACAACAAATGTACAGCAAATAAACAAGAACTTTCTATAAAAATTAGATTAATCACATACTTGTACAGTTTCTGTTGTTATCGTCATCATCATCAACATTACAGCCCTTTACAAGTCCACAGCTGAACGTGGCCCACGCTCAAGGAATGCCACAAATCACGGACCTGAGCCACTTGCATCTAATGATTCATTCCAAAGGTTATTATAATATAACTGGGTACCGTTGAAGTAACATGTACAATATACTAGAGCAAACACCGCCGACAATATCTGTGCAACAGTGCGGGTTGCACACAAAGTCCGTTTGTGTCAGCCCGTAAGCTCTAACGCATGTCGCAAAAATCCAAGTCACAACGTCGCTACTAAATATTAGTTCAATGTTGCACACGGTTAAAAAGACTCTTGGGAATAACCAGCCATACTCGTAGCACCTGAGTGGTTCTGAAATGGTTTAAATGAAAAATCGTTACGTTAGAGAGAGAAAAAAAAGAGGAGATGTTATGCAGAGTCTTTCTTATAAAATCTAAAAAATGAGCACTCGCTTGCCAACCCACTTGTCATATGTGGCAACTATCGTATAACATACAATAGGTTAATTAATATTTTAGTAGAAATGGCTTTCACTGTTAAGGCTAGGGATGTAATGTAATGGTATGAATATGAAGCTAATAAACAAATGTTACTCAGGGGTCACCAAGGATAAAATGGCATTATATCATGTCATATTGTATTACATCATATAATGTCATATCATTATCATCATACCGTCAATACACATATTTCAGAAATGGTCGTGAACTTTTATCAATTCAAAAACAATATAATATCATGTTTAAAAATATCGGTGTCACCATCTAGTTATTTTTATATACATATATTTTATTTTAGATGTAACATTATATATATATATATATATATATATATACATATATATGTGTGTGTGTGTGTGTGTGTGTGTGTGTGTGTGTGTGTAAACACTTTACTATTTTATGTTAAGAAATATTGCAAGCGACTTTCGTACTGAATTGTTACACTAAATGTCGGTAAAGGCCTATTCCCTCATTGAATTTAAATAGGGTTTTAAACCGCAGCCCAGACATGAGATGGGCGGGATGGCAGTCGCTGTATTTCATCAAATTACTTTCACCGAAATTTCAAAACAAAAACGCACTGAGTCATGAAATGACGGGCAATAAAATAAACCTATCTTTAGAAACAGGCTCTTTTTAAATAAAGATGGTTTACGAATCGACCGTATGTTTATTTGTAAGTACTCGTATGTTACACAAATGACTGGCCATAAATTAAATCTATTTTTGAAGCAAACTTCTTTTAGCCAGCTTTAAACAAGGGTCAGATATATGTACAATTCTCGTGCGTTTTTTGTTTATATTTCGCTACATCTTTGTTAATTGTGAACCGTTTTGGATGACTTGACACACAGTTCAGGTGAGCTTTTATTATTATTAGTTTTAAGAAGCTTTAACATTATTCACCAGCGAACTAATAAATTAGTCCACTGATTGATACAAGTTTTATATCAGTGAAACATATATTAATTCATGTCGGTTTATTCCTTTTAAAGACGACTACTTTTTACCTTGACAAGAAATCACTCATTAAACTGCATACGGGCTAAATTTCAAAAATGCAGCAAAAAAACAAACATTATTACTCCAGTATTTGTAGTCGGATGAGTGTAGTGGTCCAGTTACCACAAGTAAATTGTCTCTTATGTTCACACCGCTCACGTGGAATATTTTAATAAAATTTAAACAAAAACCGTGTATGTAGTGGCAGTGTAAGAATATTCACTACACCATGTCGTCCCAGGGGTGTGAATTAAAAGCCAAAAGAGGGTAGCTTAAACAGTTCATTGTCGGCAGCGTCATTCTAATAACATTAAGCTGTAATTTTACGCTGGTATTCTGTGAGAGCGTGGTCCTTCCCCGGTCGAGCCGACTCATTCGTGCTACAACTATACTACTAATAGAAATGCAGCATGGCTCTACCACGTAAAGATGCTGATTTACAAGTTTAAAAGCAATAAAACAATTCAAGCGAAATGAATCAGGAGATGGGGAGCAAGATCGATCTGATAACAGCTTATAATATAAAAACTGCGTTTGCCAACTCGCCTGGCAAGCGTAGGAACTATGGAAAATATCCCTCCACGAGGTAATATCTATGGAAGAAACCAATGTTTAGCCACAGTTGACAAAAATAATAAATGAAGTTACCTTTAAATAGACGGATGCTTAAGCTAGTTTCATTTAGTTTTCTTTACGTTTTCCGATTAAGAATTTTTAATTTTTTATTTCATGCCTTATTGTCAATTTTGTGTATGTCTAAAGTAGGTATTCGGGTTCATATTTTTTTTATAGGATGGGGTGACAAACGAGCACACAGTCCACCTGATGGTAAGTGGTTGCTGTGGCCCATAGATATCTACATCTATCCTCGATTACGAATCAAAATGCAGATGCGTTGTCACCCGTGAGGACTAAGATGAAATGCCTCGTTTCCAGTAAAAAGGATCTCCGGTTCTCTACACTCACCATACGAAATACAGCAGCATTAAGCTACTATTTCACGCTGGTATTCTGTGAGAGCGTGGTCCATCCCCGGTCGAGCCGACCCATTCGTGCTACAACTATACTACTAATATAACTGCAGCATGGCTCTACCACGTATAAATTCATATTTTTTTTTATTTCTGATATACGAGGCTAGTGCTTGAATCCTATCCCATCTAACTGCAAGTGGTGATGCAGCCAAAGATTGTTCATGTACATACACCTATGTACTACTGTTCGTATATCTTATAAATACATACAAATATTTTCATTAAAAAACCAACAGAAATATTTCAAACCAGTAAACAGTTATTTGCACTAACTTGGACCAAGCAGAGGCTTGAAACTAATTTAGGTGTACAGTAAAAAATATTTTTATAACAGTTTCCTTACAAAATAATTTTGCAATAAACTCGTTGAAAACTAACGAAGTTTGTAAATTATAGTTGTGCGGTTTTATAACCTGTTCTAGCGTTGGGTTGTTTTGAATAATAAGTTACAATGCCGTTGTTCTTTTAGAGAAAATACTCCGAAAAACTGTGAATTGAACTCTGGTGATAAGAGATTTATTTTCAGAGGACTATAAAATTGCGTATAGCAATTCACAACGCTGTGTCAGTCTTTTAATGTAGTAAGTACTCGACTGTTTATGACTGTGTACTGTTACTCGACTCTACCGAGTCAGTAATACGTTCTTGGGGCGATGACATAAAAAATTTGACCTGCTTAAATTTCAAAAATTCAATGAAACTAAGTTTGTATAAAGAGGAATATTATAATATTAAGGAATTTATGGGTGATAATAACCACTGGTGAGGTGATCGCTACCAAGCTATTTCTAACTTGTTTTGTGTTGAATAACTGTGTAACATACACTATAAGCTGCTTTTTTTTAAAGGTCCCACTGGGTTACTTGCTGGTTCTTCCTATGACAGAGATTTTTTCCGAACCAGTGGTAATTAACTAAAAGAGTGACTTCCAATAAGTATTATTTATAAAAAATAAATAAGAATAAAAAAGATTCTGCTTCTGGTATTGTTTCATAACGTGCCTAATGGAAGTTCGAAGTCTCTGCCTACCTCTGAGTAACAGGCTTGAGAGTTTATGTATTTTGTATGTCAACTACAGAACAGCAATCTGGTTATATCTACGTATATGCTTATTTTAGGTATTACAATGATAGTTACGTTTTCCGTTGATAAGGTTTTTCAGTTTTTCAATTCGTTTATTGTGGCGCAGTCGTCACGCCCTAAGTGAAACAAATCGAAACTTAAATCACGCTATCGAATTTACCGTCGTACTCCACACTAAGATAACGGAAACACAGACTTTGTCGCATGTCTGTAGCTATTTATCAAAATTCAGATAATTCAATGCACAGAATGTGCACGTCGCATATGAATGATCGTGTAAGACTTAGTAGTATGCTTTGGAATAATGATTCTGATATCTGTGATATGTTGTGTTTATCATAGCCACTCTGAAAATGGCCAGTTGATTTACAATGTATGCGCTTAGTGTTTCACCAGATAAGTATATGCGGGCGGTACAAGAGTTTTCAAACTATTTTTTTAATTTATTCTAAAGAAGGTTCCGAATTACTTCAAAGAAAATTTGGCAAAAGATTTGATGATTTACCCATGATTTTAAGTGGAAATTTCAACTTTAATTTTGCACATGATAAAAATCTACCATTAATAGAATTTTTAAGTAAAGAGTTGTTTTTAGTTCTTTAAGTCGGTTTTTACTTTTTCTTAAAAGTTCAATTTTAGCACAAAGTATACAACACATTTAGTAGTACGGTGAACCAATTGTCCTGAAAAACAGCAACTTAATTACACACTACATTTTAATCGTGTGTGTTCGCACGGACATTTGGTACTAAACTACAAGGTTTTAAGTCTTAGTTGACAGTTAGGTCTAGAACAAATACCATTTTCCGCATGTGCCGAAAATGTACATTAAAGTATAATTTTGAGCACACATCTCCAGTATGCGTCGTTTGGATGCGAACTGAAGCAATATAAACATTTTATTGATTTTACGTTTTTCAGTGAAAACACTTTGAAAACATGTTGTACATACGTTTCATACATTTTATATTTCTAACGCTTTTGTTCCTTGACAAGTAAAAAATAAGGTTGCTATGTTGTTTCAAAATAAAACCAGTGAGAAACGAACTCACAGACCAGTCGAACATAAGGTTGGAATGTTTTTTTTTTAAAACTATAATGACTTACGAACTTACAGTCTACTTGATGGCAAGTGGACACGGAATAGACACCTGCAACCAACTACTTACAAAAAAGGTAGGCTGTACTGGCTCTCTACACCCTTCAGACAGGATCACAGCTGTGCACACACTGCAGCTTGGCGATGGAAATACGTTCCTAAGAGGGCTGTACCTATCCATACAGACTCTCTCTTGTACAGTAGTGGACTTGTCGGGGCCACTAAGGGAGATAAATTAATACTGTATGCACAATGAAAACTGTAAAATAATTATTATCTGCGCTGTCCCTCTTCCCACGGGTGCGGCGGTGCGAAAAATTAGGACATATGGATACATCGTGGAGCCAGTTTACGTATATTAACTATACAAGGATAAACATCCAAACCTGGAACAGTAATTTGTAGGCCTCACAAAATAAATGTTCGAGATTTAAGCAAATGGCACTGCATCACAGCGCCACAGATTGGTTATATTCTTATTTAAAAAGCAATTGCCTACCTTAAACACACACCAGTTTGCTCAAAAGGTTGTGACAGTCAGCTAGAAAGTACGAACCGCCCATTGGGATATACGTTTTCTTGACTATTGCTTGACTACAATACCACATAGCGGTATGCAGTGACGAGATCCCTAGATCTTGAGTCACTCTTGCCTCGATGACACCCACATTGTAATCGTTCCGTAAGACATACGCTGACAAATTATTCCATTAATTTGCTTTACACATTACGAAAGACACATTTATAAAAAATAATAATTAAAATCCCTTCAGCCATTTTATACAAATCGGAAAAGTACATATAAACATAAACGGGTCGAGTATAGTAACTTCTAGTTTTTATAACTCTGGTAAAATAGCTCCTAAATAATGCAAAAGATTGTAAAGAAGAGAAAAAGAGAAATACAGAAGAAGATAAATAGGTATAGAAATAGAATTCGAAATAGAAACTTTTATTTAATATAATTTATAAATAATACTTATTAAAAACCACTCTTATGTTTAATTTGCCACTTGTTCGGAAAATACCTCTGTCCAGGGAAGAACCAGCAAAAAACCCAACGGGACATTTCAAAATAAAAAAGAACAATTTATATTTATCAGAAATGGTCATATACAGGCAATAAATGACTCGGTCACATTTAGTTTGACCTTCATTACCCTTGCACGTAACCATTCTCAATAATATTTAAGTGTGACATATTTTAGATTAAACGCGACGTTACTATAAAATATTATTGTAACTTTGACACTATCATCCCAAAAGTGTCGTAAGAGGCAAAGTTAAACTGAAGTAGATGATTACTTAACTTCCTCCCTAATCTTCTAGAGTTGTCGCAAAGTTTTTTTATATAGATTAATAGTGACAAGACCCTTAGTCTACACTATCATATTATTTTAAGGGGTTCCAACTCAAATAAATAATATCACATCTCTTCCGACACCCACAGGTTCCTGTAGGGTAGGCGTGGATTTTCTTATACCGCCATTACACGACTACTTTATTTTTCTATCGACTATCTTTATACAAATAGGATAAGCTATAGTAAAATTGACACAATGATTTGAGTTAGTTAGTTAAGTACACCACACTCAAGTACACCATCTTTTTTTCTCTTTATTATGCCATTGGCTACACGGCCCTCAACCATAACTAAAACATGCATCAAACATATTTTTTTTAAACTAGCGACCCGCCACGGCTTCGTCTGGGTGAGATCTATTAATTTGACGATATTAAAATTTAAGATGATTATCAAAGTCCATTTATTTATGTTAACCATATTAAGACATTAAAACGTTATTTAATATAAAATATTGCCCGTTTTACTCCGGATAGTGCTCGCTATCATCGTGTGAATTTTTATTACAATCAGTTCAGCCATTCGTAAGATAAGAACGTGCATACAAAAGAATCAAGAGCGTTCGCGTTGCGGCGAACGACATGACGTCATGCCGCAAGCATAAAAGTATACCAAATATATCTAGCTATAAACCAAAAAGCAATTATTCCATAACTGGTATAAACGTCAGACTCGGTTTGCGGTCGGGACTCAATGAAAAGCAAAATTACCACTTACATGCATAGATATATATTTGTGGAATCACAACGAGCGCACGAGTAGATTCAAATGTGCATGAAACAACTACTGCAGGTACCTTGTTATTTGAAGCAGTGATTTATGTTATAAAATCTGAACATTTACTTAGCCCTTCAATCCCTAAGCGGTCGAGCTCGACCGCGGCGCTATTCCGTCAAAATCCAAGCGGTCGAATTCGACCGCGCACACCCACAGTACTTTAAACCATTAAAACTTATATTTAAAGACTACCTTTCTATGAAAAAGTTTGGCATTATAGAATCAATATGAAATTTTCTATCCTCTAGTGCAATAAAAAATAGATATGCTATGGATATGTATTTATAATCTACGTTCATTTCGTACGCCATTTTCGCGTGAATGTTATTGTGTTAATTATTGGATTTTTCTAGTGTTTTATTAGTGTTTTAGTATTGTGTTTCATTACAAAATTGTAATAAAAGTTTTTATGTGAATATAATTTATCTTTTTATGTAAATAATTTAGAGTAATATATATTGAAATAATTGTGATTTTCACGCTGCCGACATTCGCTTGGTATACAATACAATAGTCTTTTTGTAATGAACTAAAACCTGACTTTTATATAGAGAATTTTGTATAGATTTTATAATGCTAAACTTTTTTATATAAAAGTAGTCTCCAAATATAAGTTTTAATGGTTTTAAGTGCTGCGGGTGGGTGCCGTTGACGACTGCATGAGAATTTTAAGGGGGCTGAGGGGTTAAAATTAAAGTTGCTGTCTGTAATATCGAAAGAATTGGCTTATATTTAGTTATTTGAATTCTACTAAGACAGAAATAACCTTTTGTAAATTTTTGTGCGTCTGTCGGTCTGTCTGACCAGGCTGATATTCGGAGGAAACGATGCCAGGAGTGAACGAGGCCATTTACATAATACATACATACATAAACACTCACGCTTGTCACCCAGAGGGGTAGGCAGAGACTACAGATTTCCATTTGGCACGATCCTGACACACCTCTCTCGCCTCCTTCACATCCATATACCTATGCATACATGCTCGTCAGTTAAGTAATAAATGGCCTCCTCAGAATTAGGAGGCCATTTATTAAACGAAAAACTTAGATATTAAAAAACGAACAATTGATAAAATAAACAACTATCTCAAATCTGAATACGCCAAATTAATATATCCTACCCGGGCAAAGCTAGGACGGGTTGCAGTTTTAGACGATTATGAATCAAATCTTTCCCACAACGCTAGTTTTACAAGCTAACGAACAGAAACACTGGGGAAGACGTCTGGTACTGACCGCCTGCCAAGCGTGACGATTATGAATCAAATCTTTCCTACAACGCTAGTCTTACAAGCTAATGAACAGAAACACTGGGATAGACGTCTGGTACTGACTGCCTGCCAAGCGTGACGATTATGAATAAAATCTTTCCCACAACGCAAGTTTTACAAGCTATCGAACAGAAACACTGAGGAAGAAGTCTGGTACTGACCGCCTGCCAAGCGTGACGATTATGAATCAAATCTTTCCCACAACGCTAGTTTTACAAGCTAACGAACAGAAACACTGGGATAGACGTCTGGTACTGACTGCCTGCCAAGCGTGACAATTATGAATCAAATCTTTCCCACAACGCTAGTTTTACAAGCTAACGAACAGAAACACTGGGGAAGACGTCTGGTACTGACCGCGTGCCAAGCGTGACGATTATGAATCAAGTCTTTCCCACAACGCTAGTTTTACAAGCTAATGAACAGAAACACTGGGATAGACGTCTGATACTGACTGCCTGCCAAGCGTGACGATTATGAATCAAATCTTTCCCACAACGCTAGTTTTACAAGCTAACGAACAGAAACACCGGGGAAGATGTCTGGTACTGACCGCCTGCCAAGCGTGACGATTATGAATCAAATATTTCCCACAACGCTAGTTTTACAAGCTAACGAACAGAAACACTGGGGAAGACATCTGGTACTGACCGCCTGCCAAGCGTGACGATTATGAATCAAATCTTTCCTACAACGCTACTTTTACAAGCTAACGAACAGAAACACCGGGATAGACGTCTGGTACTGACCGCCTGCCAAACGTGACGATTATGAATCAAATCTTCCCTACAACGCTACTTTTACAAGCTAACGAACAGAAACACTGGGATAGACGTCTGGTAATGATCGCCTGCCAAGCGTGACAATTATGAATCAAATCTTTCCTTCAACGCTAGTTTTACAAGCTAACAAACAGAAACACTGGGATAGACGTCTGGTACTGACCGCCTGCCAAGCATGACGATTATGTATCAAATCTTTCCTACAACGCTACTTTTACAAGTTAACGAACAAGAACACTGGGATAGACGTCTGGTACTGACTGCCTGCCAAGCGTGACGATTATGATTCAAATCTTTCCCACAACGCTAGTTTTACAAGCTAACTAACGGAAACACTGAGATAGACGTCTGGTGCTGGCCGCCTGCCAAGCGTGACGATAATGAATCAAATCTTTCCCACAACGCTAGTTTTACAAGCTAACGAACAGAAACACTGGAGAAGACGTCTAGTACTGACCGCCTGCCAAGCGTGACGATTATGAATCAAATCTTTCCCACAACGCTAGTTTTACAAGCTAACGAACAGAAACACTGGGATAGACGTCTGGTACTGACTGCCTGCCAAGTGTGACGATTATGAATCAAATCTTTCCCACAACGCTAGTTTTACAAACTTACGAACAGAAACACTGGGGAAGACGTCTGGTACTGACCGCCTGCCAAGCATGACGATTATGAATCAAATCTTTCCTACAACGCTACTTTTACAAGCTAACGAACAGAAACACTGGGATAGACGTCTGGTGCTGACCGCCTGCCAAGCGTGACGATTATGAATCAAATCTTTCCTACAACGCTAGTTTTACAAGCTAACGAACAAAAACACTGGGATAGACGTCCGGTACTGACCGCCTGCCAAGCGTGACGATTATAAATCAAAACTTTCCTACAACGCTAGTTTTACAAGCTAACGAATAGAAACACTGGGATAGACGTCTGATACTGACCGCCTGCCAAGCGTGACGGTTATGAATCAAATCTTTCCTACAACGCTAGTTTTACAAGCTAATGAACAGAAACACTGGGATAGACGTCTGGTACTGACCGCCTGCCAAGCGTGACGATTATGAATCAAATCTTTCCTACAACGCTAGTTTTACAAGCTAACGAAAAGAAACACCGGGATAGACGCCTGGTACTGACCGCCTGCCAAGCGTGACGATTATGAATCGAATCTTTTCTACAACACTAGTTTTACAAGCTAACGAACAGAAAACCTGGGATAGACGTCTGGTACTGACCGCCTGGCAAGCGTGACGATTATGAATCAAATTTATCCTACAACGCTAGTTTTACAAGCAAACCAACAGAAACACTGGGGAAGACGTCTGGTACTGACCGCCTGCCAAGCGTGACGATTATGAATCAAATCTTTCCTACAACGCTAGTGTAACAAACTAACGAACAGAAACACTGGGATAGCGTCTGGTACTGACCGCCTGCCAAGCGTGACGATTATGAATCAAATCTTTCCTACAACGCTAGTTTTACAAGCTAACGAACAGAAACACTGGGATAGACGTCCGGTACTGACCGCCTACCAAGCGTGACGATTATGAATCAAAACTTTCCTACAACGCTAGTTTTACAAGCTAACGAAAAGAAACACTGGGATAGACGTCTGGTACTGACCGCCTGCCAAGCGTAACGATTATGAATCAAATCTTCCCTACAACGCTACTTTTACAAGCTAACGAACAGAAACACTTTGATAGACGTCTGGTACTGATCGCCTGCCAAGCGTGACAATTATGAATCAAATCTTTCCTTCAACGCTAGTTTTACAAGCTAACAAACAGAAACACTGGGATAGACGTCTGGTACTGACCGCCTGCCAAGCATGACGATTATGTATCAAATCTTTCCTACAACGCTACTTTTACAAGTTAACGAACAAGAACACTGGGATAGACGTCTGGTACTGACTGCCTGCCAAGCGTGACGATTATGATTCAAATCTTTCCTACAACGCTAGTTTTACAAGCTAACTAACGGAAACACTGGGATAGACGTCTGGTGCTGGCCGCCTGCCAAGCGTGACGATTATGAATCAAATCTTTCCCACAACGCTAGTTTTACAAGCTAACGAACAGAAACACTGGGGAAGACGTCTAGTACTGACCGCCTGCCAAGCGTGACGATTATGAATCAAATCTTTCCCACAACGCTAGATTTACAAGCTAACGAACAGAAACACTGGGATAGACGTCTGGTACTGACTGCCTGCCAAGTGTGACGATTATGAATCAAATCTTTCGCACAACGCTAGTTTTACAAACTTACGAACAGAAACACTGGGGAAGACGTCTGGTACTGACCGCCTGCCAAGCATGACGATTATGAATCAAATCTTTCCTACAACGCTACTTTTACAAGCTAACGAACAGAAACACTGGGATAGACGTCTGGTACTGACCGCCTGCCAAGCGTGACGATTATGAATCAAATCTTTCCTACAACGCTAGTTTTACAAGCTAACAAACAGAAACACTGGGATAGACGTCTGGTACTGACCGCCTGCCAAGCGTGACAATTATGAATCAAATCTTTCCTCCAACGCTAGATTTACAAGCTAACGAACAGAAACACTGGGATAGACGTCTGGTACTGACCGCCTGCCAAGCATGACGATTATGAATCAAATTTTTCCTACAACGCTTGTTGGCGACGCGCCTATAAGAATATTTCAATTTATAAGTTAACCGATTACGAATAGCTTCTAAAAAGCAAATTATCGAGCAACAATATTCTTATAAGAAAATGCTTAGTTGAATCTTAAAGAAATATCGAATTAATGACATGAAGGTCTTGGGTTCGACTCCCAGGCCGGAACAGTTTATCGTTTTCTTAGTAATATCTCTTAATAAATTCATATAGGGAATTTTTAAGATATAAATTAAGTTACCGGATTTGTTCCCAGGTTGAAATCATCTTTCCAATGACGTTAATTTAAAAGAAATATTAAAATAAATTATGTTACCCGATTTGTTCCCCGGTTGAGATGATCGCTGTGCATAAGTAGAATCAATGGAAATTAATTGCATAAGTATTGTCTTATATGAGTTTGATATGTTTTGTATGAAAACAAATGCCTATTTTCAATGTATTGATTCATGAAATATTTTGTCTATGTTATCTGATAAGAGACATGATGACTGATAAGAATCTGATTAGAAATAGTTTCCTACAGTACGAGAATTGTGTAGAAGCATTTATTCACCTATTATTGTTGATATTAAACTTTCCATTTTTTCTGATAGTCGATAGCCGTGCAAAGTTAGTTGCTCAAATAGTGTGAGCTCTTAGACGCACGCTAGCCACGTACTTAGGAGGCCAAATATGTAGCAATTCCAAATATTTGCAATTTCAGCAATTTATGTATGTAATGACTTGTAAAACATTTCAGATTGATTGTACGTGTAAAAAAGGTGAATTCTGTGTTATTTTTATGTGAAAATTCCTGTGAATCAGTGAAATAATGATAGTTTTGTATAAGAAATTTAATAGTGTTTTAATAGTGAAATGTATAGAGAAAATGTAAATTAAACTGTTGTGTTGGTTAAGATATGTATAATTTCAAGTGGAAAACATTGTTTTAACTTTCTATGTTAAATATTTAAGAAATTTCAACTTCGAACGTGTGAGTAAAATAGACATATTTTGTTAAATAAATAAAAGGTTTTTTGTGATATGAAAATGTAACGTATATCGTAGTAAAGATATTTTTTTGTGCTATCTTTATAAGTAAATTGTATAAATGTATGTCTTATACGAAATAAATTATTGAGAAAACCGTGAGAGAGTGATAGTACAAATTGATGTAATTGAGTTGCGCAGGCGCGCAAATGGCGCGACTCACTTTCGCGTATAGCTCAGGAGTAGCTCAGTAAACGAGTTTTCTTGCATTTCGTTCGGGAATCCTTCGGGAAAAGTTCGGGAATCCTTCAGGATTAGTTCAGGAAAAAGTGCAAGACCAGCAGTCAATAAGAAGAAAAAGTGTAGGGAAGTGATAGGGAAAAGAAACGGAACGGTTTGAAGATAATTGCTGTTTTATTCCCAAGAAATTCGTCCCTCAAAATTATACAGTCCACATCGAAGAATTAAGGCGTTGGGACCGGGGCGACTTCGGAAGACCCGTAATCCCCGCCTGAACCTATTTTCTGAAAAGGAAGAGGTTATCGCCCTTGTGTGTTACTCCGTTGCGGAGATCACCCAACGTAGGCGTGATAGGAGGCCGGATCGAGAGAAGCCTCGATTCCTCCCTTCTGTTTCTTAGTTGAACGTTTAAGCCTGACTGGGTTCCTTTTCAATTGGTCCTTCGCAGCCGGATCAAGAGAACCTTCTGAGCCTGGTTCCTTTTC
Organism: Parnassius smintheus behrii; assembly: GCA_036936625.1. Taxonomy (NCBI): domain Eukaryota; kingdom Metazoa; phylum Arthropoda; class Insecta; order Lepidoptera; family Papilionidae; genus Parnassius; species Parnassius smintheus. Next base: position 2,372,690 of record JAUPFT010000021.1, read on the forward strand.
AACGCTACTTTTACAAGATAGACGTCTGGTACTGACCGTCTGCCAAGCGTGACGATTATGAATCAAATCTTTCCTACAACGCTAGTTTTACAAGCTAACGAACAGAAACACTGGGATAGACGTCTGGTGCTGACCGCCTGCCAAGCGTGACGATTATGAATCAAATCTTTCCTACAACGCTAGTTTTACAAGCTAACGAACAAAAACACTGGGATAGACGTCCGGTACTGACCGCCTGCCAAGCGTGACGATTATAAATCAAAACTTTCATACAACGCTAGTTTTACAAGCTAACGAATAGAAACACTGGGATAGACGTCTGATACTGACCGCCTGCCAAGCGTGACGGTTATGAATCAAATCTTTCCTACAACGCTAGTTTTACAAGCTAACGAACAGAAACACCGGGATAGACGTCTGGTACCGACCGCCTGCCAAGCGTGACGATTATGAATCAAATCTTTCCTACAACGCTAGTTTTACAAGCTAACGACCAGAAACACTGGGATAGACGTCTGGTACTGACCGCCTGCCAAGCGTGACGATTATGAATCAAATCTTTCCTACAACGCTAGTTTTACAAGCTAACGAAAAGAAACACCGGGATAGACGCCTGGTACTGACCGCCTGCCAAGCGTGACGATTATGAATCGAATCTTTTCTACAACACTAGTTTTACAAGCTAACGAACAGAAAACCTGGGATAGACGTCTGGTACTGACCGCCTGGCAAGCGTGACGATTATGAATCAAATTTATCCTACAACGCTAGTTTTACAAGCAAACCAACAGAAACACTGGGGAAGACGTCTGGTACTGACCGCCTGCCAAGCGTGACGATTATGAATCAAATCTTTCCTACAACGCTAGTGTTACAAACTAACGAACAGAAACACTGGGATAGCGTCTGGTACTGACCGCCTGCCAAGCGTGACGATTATGAATCAAATCTTTCCTACAACGCTAGTTTTACAAGCTAACGAACAGAAACACTGGGATAGACGTCCGGTACTGACCGCCTACCAAGCGTGACGATTATGAATCAAAACTTTCCTACAACGCTAGTTTTACAAGCTAACGAAAAGAAACACTGGGATAGACGTCTGGTACTGACCGCCTGCCAAGCGTGACGATTATGAATCGAATCTTTTCTACAGCACTAGTTTTACAAGCTAACGAACAGAAACACCGGGATAGACGTCTGGTACTGACCGCCTGGCAAGCGTGACGATTATGAATCAAATTTATCCTACAACGCTAGTTTTACAAGCTAACGAACAGAAACACTGTGATAGACATCTGGTACTGACCGCCTGCCAAGCGTGACGATTATGGCAAACGATTGTAGGCAAACAAGAAAAAGTCGTTATGTCTCTCAAAAGGATCTCAAAAGTCTGTTAAAGTACAATCTGCTACGAGCGAAGAAGGCCAGATGTTGTTCCCCTGAGGATTTAGATAAAAATACTAGATTAAGATTAATTTTTTGATCATTTAGCTTGAATGTATTATCAACTTTATTTGATTTAATCTTGTCAGGCTTAACTCATCGCGCAGCCAGCAATTTCCCTAGAACAAAGATCGAATAGTTTTAACGGAAATTTAATTACCCGCTTTGTGTTTCAAAACAAACTTTCCCTGGAATCGACCAGTTGGTACGGATTCATCAACTCTTAAATAAGAGAGCAAAACTATTCTCTTCCGCTATTACTATTGGACTTTAAAGTCCCCTTACCCACCCAATCATTTATTTCCATGATATCAACCAATTTATTTAAAACTAAAAGCTTGCGATGTTGCCACCCACGAAAACAAAGTTAAAAAAAAACGGAATGAATTTAAAATAAAATGATGGGGGCATTCAGACTAAGGCGCAAATATGGATTTCGCAAAAAGCAAACCTCTCACGAATTAGTATTCTTTATAGAATAAAGGTTACAATTACAAGCCACCTGATGGTAAGTGGTTGCTGTGGCCCATAGACATCTATATTTATCCTCTATTAAAGATCAGAATGCTGATGCGTTGTCACTCCTGAGGACTAAGATGGAATGTCTGGCAACCAGTAAAAATGGTCTCCGGTTTTCTACACTCACTATGCGATAAACAGCAGCGTTAAGATTTTCGCAGCACTTATCACGTCGGAATTTGTACAAAACAAAACTTTGTAGAATTTGCAGGGAAAAATTGACACCAAGTTTAAGGTTGTACCTCCATTCAAATTTATAGACTGCGTCACCGTCTATTTCTCGAAATAGACTTATGTATAAATAATCTAGAACTATCACGAGTTAAGCTCGAAGATCTTCGGTTCTTAACACGAAACATTTGAAACATAACAGTATTAAGCTGTTATTTCCTCCTGATTTCCATTCGTGCTACAACCAAAATATAGTTGCAGCATGGCTCTACCACGTATAATACCTACGATATGTACTGATTAGCTTCAAAATTATCGTCACTTTTTGTAATAACCGACAGATTTGTGACTATTTGCCATTCAGTTTTTAACATTTTGTTGTAATTTAATTTTAAAAATGGCACAGAATTGGTTTCTGAAATGATCCTTTAGCAGTTTCTTCTCCGGCCAGGGAAAGCTCATTTTAAATCGGTAATAGAATATTTAGATTGATACAACTCGCGGCACGAAAGTCTACCGGGGACCGTTATAGTGCACAAGTGGCCGCATACAACTATCCCCTTCACATTTCGTTCAACGCTAGAGTTACTTTCCGCGAATTATACATCAGATTGTTTTGAATCTATTAAATTTTAGTTTTATTCTAGATTATTAATATTTTAGATAAGTGAACAATATTAAACTATTTCTTATGTATACGTAGGTATCTAGATTGTGGTACAATTTCAAATCTTTATTAAATTACATTTGCTTGACAGACAGTGGAATTAAGGACTTCGAGAAATGGATGGTGACTTTGTCTATAAATTTTAATAAAGGCTCACCCTTCACCTTTGTATAGTTTTTTATCTGCAAGTCGTACAAAGTAACTGTAAAAATCCTGTACTAAGTACTGCTAACAGCTTAATGCTGCTGCTTTTCGTATACAAAGTGTAGAGACAATTGTTTACAGAAGCTGAAAAATAGCTGTTTGGGTGTGAAATTGGGTGACATTAAAGTTAATTGTCTGCTGTATGCTGATGATGCAGTGCTTATTGCACCATCAGAATCAGAACTGCAGGCATTAGTCACGTGTATGAAGGAGGAATGTGAAATTAAAGGTCTCCGTTTGAATGCTAATAAAACTAAGGTTCTGGTATTTGAAAAGGACAAAGAGAGAACGAAATGTGAAATATGGGTAAATCAGAAATGTCTAGAACAGGTAAATGAAATTGTATACTTGGGGAGTGCTTTCAGCCGGGATGGTAGATGTGATTTAGATGTGGATAGGCGTGTCGCTGCCGGAAACAAAGTCAATGGTGCCCTGAATGCATTAGTCAAAAGGCAAGGCGTGGTTAAGAGTGCACGCCTTGCAATACATAACGCAGTGTTGGTACCAACTTTGTTACATGGCAGTGAAACCTGGGTATGCCAGAAGAGCATAAAAGCTAGATGAATGCAGTGGAGATGCGATCTCTTCGTAAAATGTGTGGCGTTACCATAGCCGACCGAAAGCGAAACGAAGAGATTCGCAATATGGCAGGATTGAAAGATGACCTTATCACAAAAATTGATAGGGGCGTCCTCCAATGGTTTGGACACGTTGAGCGAATGAGTGAAGACACAATGGTGAAGAAAATATATAGAGCGAATGTAAATATTAAAAGGTGTCGAGGTAGACCGAGACTAACTTTCGAAGACCATGTGAGCAAATTGCTCGAAGAGGGGAAGGTCAAGAGTACTCGGATACCTAGACGTGCATGTATGAAGAAGTTAATGAACCTGAAAGAAGCGAAAGAGGTATGTAAGGATCGTGACACTTGGCGATCTGTTCTCTCTGGCTACCCCGTTAGGGATTGTGCGTGAAGATAAATAATGTTACGAGCTTGAGGTTCGTGACAATAAAAATTGCCGATAAAATTACCTAAATTAACACTTTAATTTACTTTACACAAATTAAAACTAAAAACACTAATAATTAAACACACTAATTCACTTAATTCCGCTCCGAAGCTTCGCTTGTGTAGCTGAGTTCAACTCTGTCTCGATCGCATCTTGCGCCACCTATTTATTTAAATTAGCATAATATCCGGAATGTTCAAGTAAACACGCGCAAGGTACCGAGAGCTCGAGTATAGATTCTCTAGAAACTTAGTTCTTCGGGTGGCGCTGTCGGTCGAAAGATCTGTGATGTCATAAACTGACACGCTCCCCTCGCTCTCGTTCCTGACACTAGATGGCGCTAGTTGTGTCGTCGACTGGAGCGCGTAACACTGCCTCCTCCTAAGACATGCTCGTCCCGAGCATTATCGGTCCCATGATAACGCGCCAAGCTATCCACTTGGACGATCTTAGGAGTCCCTCTTACGCCTTTCTGTAACGGCTCCGCAAGGTCAAGGGATGTCCTATCCCGTGGTGCACCAACATTGTACAATTTCGACGCTCCTCTAGTCCGTGCCTGAGGTCCCCTCACAGCCGCACAACTTGTACATGTACGACACCAATCCTCGACATCGTCACGATAATGGACCCAGTAAAACTGTTATCGGACCTTCAGTAGAGTTCGTTTACCTCCCAGATGGACTCTTGAACGACCATTATGGCACAGCTGTAGAACATTCGGCACTTTAGCTTTAGGGACAACCATTTGTAAACGACAGCTGTCTCCTCGACCATTGTCCCATTTACGGCACAGGACTCCATCCTGAAGCAGCAAGCTGTCCCATTGGGCCCAATAGCTTTTCGTGGTTGAACTCATCGCTGAGACGTCCCTCCACTTAGGCTTGGTAGCACGGGCCTTCATCCATCCCAGAATCGGCTTGATGTCCGGATCTTCCTGCTGTGCATGTCGTAGGCTGTCCCTCCACCCGTTGCTGAGGTAGTCTGTCCTGAGCATCCTCACGGATACCACTTCCTTACTCTCTTGCCTACCACAATGGTTGCAATCTTCAGGAAAAGGTCTTCTTGACAATGCATCTGCGTTGCCGTGAGATTTCCCGCTGCAGTGTCTGATAGGAAAGTCGTATTCCTGCTGCTGCTGGGCGGTGCTGTTAGCCGCACTTCCTTTCTGAGACCGTTCACCTTCCCTTCCTAGGGTGTGCTTAGGGCAGCTGGACCGAAGATGGCCCCTTACCCCACAGCCATAGCACCTAGGGCTGTATCTTTTATTGTGGTCGCGAACCGTAACTGCTGTAACCTCCCTAGCGTGAGGTGAACGATGATCCTGTCACCGCCAGGCAGTGCTGTTAGCTGCACTAGATAGATAGATAGATAGATAGAAAATTCTTTATTGCACTCAAACAAAACAATTTGGTACAAAGGCGAACTTAATGCCGAAAAGGCATTCTCTGCCAGCTAGCAGCAGCACTACCCTCTCGAGATCGATCAACTCTCCTTTTCACGGTTCGCTTAGGGCAGCTGGATCGAAGATGGCCCCTTTCCCCATAGCCATAGCACCTAGGGCTGTATCCTTTGTTGCGGTCGCGAACTGTAGCTGCTGCAACCTCCCTGACGCGATGGGAACGATGATCCTGCCGCACGGCTTCAACCTCCAGTGCATGGGCCAAGGCGTCCTTAAGCGTCTCGTGGTGCCCGAACCTCACAGCAGCTCTGACTTCCAGGTCACGGATGCCGTCGATGAATGTCTGCACCAGGTTCCCTTCAATGAGCGCAGATACAGACCGGTATGCTTTTCGCACCAGCTTCTCCACCTCTAGAGCCCACTGCTGCAGGTTTTCGTTGATGCGCTGCACGCGATCTTTAAGCTGCGCACGAAAGACGTGTTCCAGGTGAGCGTCGCCATATCTCTCCTCCAATGCCTCAAGGAGTTGCTCATAAGTCACTTCCTCACCGAGAGCTTCCAGAACTGTTAAGGCCTGGTCGCGCAGGCCTAGTGTGAGAGCAGTCATGGCCTGATTTTTATTCCAGCCGTTCGCCTTCATAACAGCCTTGAACTGGATCTTGTGGGCTGACCAGGAAGAGGTACCGTCGAATGGTGGCACCTTGAACCCACGTAGCGAAGGTGTAGTAGCTACTACGGGAGCTGTTGTTCCATCCCCCAGTTTGAGGTCGTCCAGCGTTTTCTTCACGTCAGCCATTACGTTGTCAAACCGATTGTTTACTTGGTCGATTCGGGTTTCGGCCTCCGACAGGCGGTTGTCATGTTGAGCAACCTTATCCTTCACCTCCCGTATCTCTTTTCCGAAGATAGCGTGAAGGTCCTTCATGAGGAGCATCTGCTCTTCCTTATCGCGTTGTAGTTGCTCTTCTAAACGACGGGCCTGTTCCTCCTGCCGGCGGGCCTGTTCCTCCTGCCGGCGGGCCTGTTCCTCCTGCCGGCGGGCCTGTTCCTCTTGTCCGTTCTGCAGCTGCTCTTTCAACTGACGGGCCTGCTCCTCCTGTCGGCGAGCCTGCTCCTCCTGTCGGCGAGCCTGCTCCTGCAGCATCACCATCAGAGCACCTAAGTTAGGTGCCACAGACGTAGGAGCTGCTGACGGGCTGGCTTCCGTGGCCGGCGGCTGGCCCTCAGACATCTGCGGCGTTGCACCACCAAATCTCCTCTGGTCCGTCTCCTGCTGGCGTTGACTTCGGGTACGGACACCCTCCGTTTCCTCCTTAGGTAAAATCGGCATTATTTTATCCCACTTCTGACACCAATTGTTACGAGCTTGAGGTTCGTGACAATAAAAATTGCCGATAAAATTACCTAAATTAACACTTTAATTTACTTTACACAAATTAAAACTAAAAACACTAACAAAGAAAGCTTCGCTTGTGTCGCTGAGTTCAACTCTGTCTCGATCGCATCTTGCGCCACCTATTTATTTAAATTAGCAAAATATCCGGAATGTTCAAGTAAACACGCGCAAGGTACCGAGAGCTCGAGTATAGATTCTCTAGAAACTTAGTTCTTCGGGTGGCGCTGTCGGTCGAAAGATCTGTGATGTCATAAACTGCAACGCTCCCCTCGCTCTCGTTCCTGACACTAGATGGCGCTAGTTGTGTCGTCGACTGGAGCGCGTTACACTAAGTAAGTAAGTAAGTAAGTGTAGAGAACCAGAGACCCTTTTTAATAGAAATGAGACGTTCCATCGTAGTCCTTAGGTGACAACGCTTATGAAATTTGATTATTAATCGAGGGTAGATATTAATGTTTATGGGCCACAGGATCCATTTATCATCAGGTAGACTGTGTGCTCGGTGTCACACTCATTCTATAAAAAATACCTGTAAAGGATCATTCAAACAGAAAAAAGAAATTAAATAGTAACATCTCACTTAATAAAGGTTAAAAGAGCATGAAGTATACCTAGTACATCAAGCAAAATAAATAAATGTTGTAAAATTATATAACCCAACTTAATGTTTATCTATCTATCTAATCTAAATATAACGCCTAGGACAAAACCTTTAGTGCAAGTGCATTAACAAACAGTTCAATTCGTTATCATTTAATTAGTTTATCTGTTTACATGTCTGTGATTTTATTTTTTATTTTTAAAAATTTTCGAAATTAATTAGTTAACACCCGTGAAAAAAAAATAAAACTTAAGTATCCTTACATAGTTTGAAGAGCAGCTCCCGCCCTCCCTCAATTGCATGTACTATCATCACCTATTGATTTTAATATACTCTTTGATATCACCGTCAATTGTCACCACTAATCTCAATTTTAAACACATAATAACGTCCTTACATAATGACCCACCCGATTTTGTCAAGAAGTAATTATGAAATCTGTATACTTTGCGATTATGCATGGCGAGCACTTTCAAAAAGCCACGCCCACCATTCTGTGGGACGTATTGTTATTATTATTATGCATGAAGCAAGACTTACGACCTAAAATAAAGTTTTTCATTAGTAAATTTCGCAGATGCTTGTGTGGAATGGCCTCACTATTATAGGTACACGTAATCAATCCAATTTTAAAAGGATTTAATGAACCCCAAAATGGATTCAGCCCAGTGAACGCAAATTAAACATTTGCGTTCATTTGTTTCATTGTCTCATGTAAAAGCTGTTCTATTGTTTAATATAAAGATATATTTCAAAATGTTTTCTCTAATCTACTTCTGTTTAAAAAAATACTGGCAATGATATTAACATTACTAATATTCCATTTAACTACTCCTGGTAAGCTTATAACGCTTATCTTAGGAGTCGTTCGACAGTAGTGTTCCAACAATGGTTGGATAACGAATAATAGAATTATGGAGATGGCGGATTCGAACCCACAATGTTTTGAGTTCGCGTTCCGCGCCCTGTCATTTGACTATTGTCGCTACTAAGTGAACACTCAAGAAAATGTGTTTATAAAAAGCTTTATTAACTTCTCATTTATACCGTGTAGTAGCGTAAGCACTGCTCCTAGTGATTCCGTGGTGTCGTAAGAGGCCACAGAGAGAAACTGAAGCGGAAGATGAGCAGCAGTGTTTAATCAATCGTGAATCCACCTACCATGCGTGAAGGCAAATCCTCTGTGCAGTGTTAGAGACCCATGCCCAATAGGGAACTCTATACGGGGAAATAAAGGAGAGAGTAGATTTATACGATATAACTAGCGATTCGGTCCGGATTTGCACAAGTGATTACGGGATCTGGACAACAGCGTAACTTATTAGTTCGATTGTGAATCTAAACCGCCCAGATATCATACAAGATTCACATTCTACAAGTCGTCGAAGAATATAAGTCAGTTCTTAGTACATTTCATATTCCTCTACAAGGTACAGGAGTGTACAAACTTGATTGTGAATGTGGTCTCTCATACATAGGGCAAACAAAAAGATCAATCAGAACCCGCGTAAAAGAACATATACGTATAGCATCAACATGAAGGAAAAGTTCCGGGAAGTCTGCAGTTTGGGATCATGTCCTAGGCGGCCCCAACCATTACATCATATTTTATAGACACAAATCCTCGCGAAATAACATCGATTGCTACCAAGGATGATACGTGAGACTATGGAAATATAAAAAAAAATCCTGATTTCAATAGAGAAGGAGGCTAGTTACTACCATCTGCTTTGGATCTTGTAATTAATAAAATTAAAACTAAACCCAAATATAACACTGCAACACTTCAAGAGAGAGTAAGTTCATTCCGCTTAGATTGGACCGTAAATAATAATTAAAAAACTGAAGGTACTCCAGGTTAACATTGACATCGGGTCGTCAGTCACCTCAGTCCCCCGTGACCATGGGTACTGGAAAGCATCCGAAACGTCGGGAATTAAAAACCAATTAAAATTAAACGCGATAAAAACCGTAAAAGTAGTTTTAATCAATGTGTAGTGTTCGCGTAAATATAGGAAATCATATGCTTTTGTATTTTTTGTGTGGATATAAATAAAAAAATGAGAAAGGAAAATTCAAATCTTGATAAATAGTATTTTCCAAAGAAGCTTTCCTTAAAACTAAGCTCATTGAAATTGTTTGTTTGGAAAACTACATCAACGCTATATTACGGTCTATATTGAATAAAATCATTTTTACGGATTTTATCTCCATTAATTTTACTTCTTTATAATCCCTGTTCCGTCTGATAAGCTTTCTAATGTAAGTAGATTTTATAAACATATTGGCACACAACTTATAAATAAATGAATTCAAAATATTACAAAGATATTAAACAAAAATTAAATGAAAAAAGTATTTGAAATTCCGATACTTGCTGAGGCAACACGGGGAGTGCCTAGAAACTGAGGAGATACGACAAAGGGTAGGACAAAGGGTGAGGTGTGGGGCTCAGCCACTAAATCAACGTTGAAAAAACTACAAGTAACACAAAATAAAATCATAAAAACATTATTCCAATATAAATACTTAACATCTACCGTTCAAATATATAAAGAAACAAAGTTACGTCATCTAGCCCGTAACGTACAAATATAAAATACGCATTTTTATTAGAAAAATACTTACTAATGATACTCACTCTCTAAAAACATTTACAAAAAAGATAGATTATCATAAATGTATGACAAGGCAGGCTAATAACCTATGTTTGAGATTATATGGAACAAACTATGGGAAAAGGAGTGTCCTTTATGAGGGAGCCCAACACTACAACATATTACCTAAAAACATTAAAGAAACAAAATCCCTGTCCACTTTTAAGAATTTACGAAAAAGCCACATTTTAAAGGATTTTTCATAATAACTTAATTATCACAAACCTCTAATCTACATATATGAAATACACATGCAACCTTAATAATAATCTATATCTATACATATAATAAATTTGTAGAACAGTTGTGTCTTTAATTCTAATATTTTCTGGAAAAAACAAGTCCATGGGACTAAACAAAGGATACTGAAGCCAAATTACTGGTTTTTAGAATTTTTGTCTGCCTGTCTGTGTATTAAAGATTCACGCAAAAACAACTGGACAAATCTCAATGAAATTTTGTATGCAGGCAGTTAGCGAACCGGGGCTACTTATAGGCTACTTTTTTACGATTACGGAACTTAAAAATGGAGAGTTAAATATTTTGCTTTCTTTAGAAGTTAATTTTCTATTATGTATGATACTGTTAGTTATAAGCGGGATAACGTAGTGTTTTTTTAAACGAATAAAACATTTACAATTAAAGTTTAAATTTTGTTTTAAGTGTAATAATTTGAAACTACGCCAACGATCTACGTTGTACGTTTCCGAACAGCGCCATCTGTCATAAGTAGTAAAAAGTAGCAAATTTAGCCTTTAGTTATTAGTTACTAAGTAATAAATTAAATAACATAAATAACTTACATTTATACTTTATTAAATGTTTTGAAACTTCTAAGATTTATTTTAAGTTTTTCATTCTTTAATTTTAATAGTAATAATTTAAAAATAAGTAGATAATAGTGAAATCTATGAAAATTCAGATGTTTTTAGTTTAATTACTGATATATAATGATGAACTAATTAACATTGGTTTGCCTGCGATTATTGCTCATGACGCTTATACCTTTTTAAAGATATTTTTATACGTCGTGTCCAAATCGTAGAAATGATTTTATCATAAATATTCGATCATTACATGAAATTGTGGCATTTCGTGAAATTTAACACTGTCTGTTAACCAATGATAAGTACTACTCATAATACTCTAATATCGTAAAATAGGCGCACTATTTTAAAAGAATTTTTAACAGAATCCACATAACTATGTTTTATCACGAACTTTACCCTTATTGAAGATACCTCGAAAGTCATGACCGATACAAAAAGTGACAGGGGTTGCTGGACGTATGATATTAATGCAATTCTAAAAAAAATCTACGTGTAATAACTTCTAAGAATACAAAAGATATCACTTGACTAACAAACCTGACAATGAGGCGACTCTATAAGGTATGGAGTGTAGAAGCAAGGTGTACCAGTAGAATAGTTGAAAAAGTGGCCACCTGTAAGCAGTAAATAACAGATCAAAAACTCTCCACAACAGCGCTGGAGTCGCTACTGGGATGAAATGAACCTAGCAGTTGTCGGCGGTTTAAGTGTGTTGCTAAACTGCTCAGTAGCTCTAAAATCTAAAATAATTTTATTTAGTATATATAACCTTGAAAAAGTCATCTATCTCACTAATATTTTTCGGTACGTTCTTTAAAATTTACCCCGTAGTTATAGTGGCGCCACCCCATATTTAACGGTTTTCTATGGACACTTTTTAATACACAGTCTGTATTCCCTACCTCTACACTCCATACTACAAGGGATCCAACTTTATTGATTTTGGTATGGAGCAGGATTAATCATGTTCCTCAAGGGAAGGCCACGCGAGCGAAGCCGCGGGTAAAAAGCTACTATCTAGAATAAAATAATTGTATAGAGATAATACAATATTATTAATTATATACAATGTAAATATAGATATGAGACAAAATAATTAATGTACATCATTGAGTTATACAACACTAGAGGAGCAAACCACATTACCGCGCGTCGAAAAAAGTGTAACCACTATCCAAACGCGACGACGTAGCTTTGAAACTAATAACAATTTTAAGTAAACATATATCTATCTCACTTACACAAGTTGCGAAAACAATATCGACGCCCTAAAATTATATATATTAATCCTAAAATTATAATTATATATAGATAAAGATAGACACACAAACATGCAATGGCGGTTTGGTGTGGCTTACTATATGAAATTTTACCTAAAATACGCAATAAAAATGAGTTTTTTTAAGCTACAGTTAATTTCTTTTTGTATTAAAAAAGTATATTTTATTTTAAAATCTTTATTACGTCCCCTTAGAAAAAAAGGGATACAAAGCTTATCAGATGAATAGAAGTAAACATAATGATGAAATAAAACGTATTTTTATGGTTCTAATAAATCAAACAATATAAAATAGGTATCTAATAAAATATAATTAATATAAAATTGATTTCTTATATTTACGCGAACACTGTACATTGATTTAAACTACTTTTAAGCACCTATGGTCACGGGCGTAGACAAAGAAACCTATAGACTAATGATCGGCGTGGCCTCGAGTGAGAAAGGACGATAACGAATTTTTAGGTTATACAATAATCTTTATGACTTTTTAACACATTTAGATAAAAATTTTAATTGTTCTAAGAACTGAACTGAACAAGATTCACCAATCTTAAGCTCACAAAACACTTTTTTTCACTTAAACCAACTTGTAAACTCCTTCAATCCCTACGCTGTTAAAGTTGTTTAGCAAACTGTAGAGTTTGCTAAACAAAAAAACCGGCACGGAGAAAGGGACAAACAATCACACCGCTCTATCTCATTTCTATGCAATACGTATGCATAAATCTATCTTTTTCGTGTGCGAGTGCGAAAGAAGGCGTCAATTTGTCTAGAGGTTTCTCTGTCTACGGTCACGGGGGACTGAGGTGACTGACGTCCCGATGTCAAAGTTAACCCGGAGTACCTTAAGCTTTTTTAATTATTGTCTTTGGTCCGATCTACGCAGAATGAACTAACTGTGGTTTGAAGTCTTGCAGTGGTATGCTTGGTTTTTCCCGGAACGTTGATGCTTCACGTCAGCTGTATGTTCTTTTACGCGGGTTCTAATTGATTTCTTTGTTTGCCCTATACATGAGAGACCACAATCACAATCAAGCTTGTACACTCCTGCATCTTGTAGAGGAATATGATACTTGATGGATGGTAAGAACTGACTAATCTTCTTCAGCGGCTTGTAGTTATGTATATGTATGTTCTAATAGAAGCTCGCTTCAAGATGTAGCCAATCTTGTCTGTGACACCTCTGACATATGGTAGTACAACAGGCACACGCTAGACTGTGGCCGGCTTCAATCGGTCACTGTGACGGAGGCGCGGGACCCGAAGCTTGTTGTCGTGCAGAACCTGCTTGACGTGCTGAAGCTCGGCGGCCAGGTGTTTGCTGTCACAGATCCCTCGTGCTCTCTGTAACAAAGATTTGCCCACGGTAGCTACCACCATCCTTCACAGTTAGCTACCGTGGGCAAATCTTTGTTACAGAGAGCCACCACAGTACCACTGTATACTGTGAGCGTTCATGTGTACAAGGCTGTAGAAATATTTCTGCAGTTCAATGGATTCTGCATATTTGTGGATTTATTTAAAATTTAATACGTCTGAAAATATCGTAATTGGAGACGCCAGTAACTTAAGGTATCTTCGATAAAGATTTAGTGGACTGTAATTTTGGTGCATATGGCAAAGGGGAAAATAAATAGGTGGGATAGCACGCACTGACCTGATGAGGGCTGCCGCGCCTTCCTCCTGGAGTGTCTGCTATACAGCTAGCTCGCCACGTGGTTCGGCGCAAACGCACTCTCGGAACAGTCTCGTGAAGTCCCACACTCTCCACCTTTGCCCTTACGGGGGCGTCTCACACTTTTATGAGTTACAAAGACACAATGTCTGATGCGGTGAATATTAAACATAAACAGGAGAACTCAATGTTCATCCTGCGCGGTTTGCAGTTAATGTACATAAGACGCGACGGGTGGCCGTGCGCTGCGGATGGCGTAATATCACTTAGTATACTGACGCGCGCCGAGATCCTCTTTTTACCTCGGCGGCAGCGCGTGCGGTAGGAAAGGGAAGGAAGGAAGGAAACAAAAAATATGCACTAGTCATGTTGATAAAGTAGATATAACTTAGGACGAACTCAATGCGATATGTAATGTAATGTTGATAAAGTAGATTGTTAACCGGCGTTACCATTTCCTCCCGCCCTTAAAGGGTCACCTTTAAAGACAACCGTAATATAAAAGTAAAAGGAAAACAAAAAAATAAGCGGTATATAAAGTGAGAGGATGCGCTCAATGCGCATGTCTCATCTACTAACCTTACTTGGTAAGCGAGAAAATGTATACATAAATATAATATTGCGGTTTAATACTTTTTTAATATATATAAATATAAACTTAATTCCTAATTTAGATAAATAATTATAATCAAAATAATCGTGATTTATTGTCTTGGGAGAGGGCAAATACGAGCAACAGGACGGAGATATGTTCCCTTAGTAGTTCTCACGGTCACTACTCGAACTACGCCATCCTTCGAAGGATGAACAGACTCGACAATCGCTAATGGCCAAGCAAGGGGCGGTTCATTATCATTTATCACAATTACAACCATGCCTGGTACGATGGCCGTAGACGGGGTGTTCCACTTCTGACGAACTTGTAATCCGTGAAGGTATTCCGTCCTCCACCGGTCCCAAAACGACTGAACTAATTTATCCAGTAAAGAATGCCTGTGTAACAGACTGGTAGAGTCAGATTTGACTTTGGGTGCGGGTAATGACAATAACAATTCAGGCCCAGCGTGTAAATTTTTAATATGATAATAGTCAATGATCATGTTCACTACATGATCACTGCGCGGGAGTATAATTGGATGTTTTTGCGTGTAATCTAATGCGGAGTTCGAAAGACGACCACCAATGCGGATTAAACCATTCTCAATAAAAGGCCTTAAACGATTGAAAGCGGGCGAGCAAGGTTTGTTACCTTCAATATTTAAATATTCCACTGCAAAATGCTGTTTTTGCAGGGCGCGGAGGATTATAACCTCAGAGAAACTGAGATCATCAGCAGTCACTACAGTAGTGCTGCGGCGAGGCAATAATTTAGCAAACTTACACACGTACGCAATTATACGTAGAAGTTTACTCCAAGAAGAGATGCGGAGTGCGAGCTCATAAATCGCAGAATTACAGACGGATGTGCACACAGTGTGCGACAAAATCTTCTTCTCAGGCATATTTGCAATAACCTCATTGTCTAAAGTACGAAGAGGCCATTGAGATGGATCTAACGAAGTCCACTGAGGCCCATGGAGCCACAGGGGGTTTGAAACTAATTTATTTGGCGTAACGCCGCGTGAAAGTATGTCAGCGGGATTCTCAGTACCTGCGACATGATAAAAGTTATCAGCGCGAATATTGTCGGTAATCTGAACAACGCGGTTTGCAACAAAGGTCTGCCACTTGTGTGGCGAACTCTTTATACAGTACAGAGCTACTTTTGAATCTACAAAGGCATAGACTGATATTGCAAGGTCAAGAGAATAATTGTCGAGTACTCTGCGAAGCAATTTTGAGAGTAAAACCGCTCCACAAAGCTCAAGGCGTGCAATAGATAGTGGTTTCGTCGGTGCGACTTTAGTCTTTGCACAAATCAACTGGACGGTGTTACCATTGACGCTCTTTACATGTATGTAGACTACGGCACCGTATGCGTGCTCGCTGGCGTCGGAAAACCCCAGGAGTGACGCAGTACAGTTTTTGGATACACCAACATGTCGCGGGATACGTAAATCATTAAGAGCTGGTAATTCAGCACAGAATTGCCTCCACATCTTAATAATTGGCGGTGGTGGTATGTCGTCCCAATCTAAATTAAGTTGCCAAAGCTGCTTTATTAACAATTTGGCGTACGCTACTGTGGGAGCAACGAAACCCATTATGTCCCACAGGCGAGCGACAGTAGATAAGATGGCGCGTTTAGTGCACGTCACAGCAGCGGGAACAGATATCTTAAAATAAAAGGCGTCACTATCGGTAGACCAATGCAAGCCTAGTATTTTATGTGGCATTGATTTATCGAACTCTACTTCTCCTGTAATTTTATGGGAAGTAGGGAGGTCATCTAAAACAGATCGACGGTTGCTATGCCATTTTATCAGGTCCCATTAGGCACCCTTGAATAAGTCTATCAGCTGCCGAGAGGTCTCACTGGCCTCGGATTCACTGGGCATAGAGAACGCGATGTCGTCCATATATAGCGAAGTAAATGTGATACGACTCGCAAGCGGATACTTTGCGCCGTCGTCATCAATGAGCTGTCTTACCGTGCGCAATGCATGGTATGGACTCGAAGTTAAACCGAAGCACACGCGATTGAAGTGGTATAACACAAGTGGGTCTTGTGGACGGAAGCGGTATAGGAAGCATTGGTAACGACGATCAGAATCGCGAACAACTATTTGCAGAAATTGTTGGCGACAGTCGGCTGTCATAGCGATTGGATGTAAGCGGAAAGTTAAAATTATATTGAACAAGTCGCCTTGCAAATTTGGTCCTGAATGCAGAATATCATTTAATGATCGCCCAGTGCTAGTCTTACTGCTAGCATCCAGGACGATGCGCAGACGCGTTGACTTCTTATCTTCGCGTAAGACTCCATGATGCGGTATGACATATATTGGAGCGGGTTCATGAGAGCCATACGGCGGTGCGGGGGATATATAATTTTTAGCTAAGTATTCCTTTATGACGTCATCATATGCTAACCTTAATGTAGGCGAGGCTTGAAGTTTCCTCTCCAAGCACATGAATCGTCGTCGAGAGGTTTCATAAGAATCTCCGAGAGAGTAAACGTCATCTTTAAATGGCAGGCCAACAATATATCTACCAGTAAAAGGATCGCGGGATGTCGTAGATTTATAAAACTCTTCACATTCAATGTCTGAAGGACACTGAATGGGCGGTGCGGAGGGTGGCTGTTCAAGCTCCCAAAATCGTTGCACTAATTTGTCAACGATAGGAGACTCTAGAACTGAGCAGCACGTTAAAGAATGATTTACCTGAAGTGTCGGCACTGAGCCCATAATAACGTAACCAAATACCGTATTCAAAGCCGAGGGCCCGGACAAGTCGTTAGACGAATAAATTACGTCTGGACATAGTAAGTGCGGGAAAAGGGATGCGCCTATCAAAACATCAATTTTATTAGGCATGCTATAACATTCATCAGCGAGTCTTATGCCATGGAAGTGTGATAAGACAGATGTGTCTACCACAGCGGTGGGCAAAAGGTCGGTGATTTGATCAACAACTAGCGTTGAAATATTGGAGTTAATATTCGAGTCGAATCGTGAGAAAATTTTAATATCAATCGATTTCGATTTTACAATTTTTTCAACTCCACCGAATCCCTTTACTACAGTACATTCGGTATCGTGTTGTTGAACGCCTAAACGATGACAGCACTCTTTAGTCATAAAATGGCTTTGAGCCGCGGAGTCTAGTAATATACGGATAATTTGTTTCTCTCCCTTAGCATCGTAAGCAAATACTTGAGCGGTTGATAATAAAACAGTTCTCTGCGAACGACTTGCGCGCGCGGGAGGCGGTGAACGTTGAGAAACATTCTTGAACGAAGTACACAGCGCGACGTCTGAACGCGCACCTGCGGTGAGGGGTGGCGAGTGTGCGGGCGCGGGGGTTGTAGACTTCAGTGTAACTGGCTGAAGCGGTGGAGAACGCGCCAGCGCGGGGGAAGCATTATCGCTTCTGCGGTGGAAGTGCAACAATGTGTGATGTTTAAATTTACAAACTCGACAACTATAATTTGAAGAGCAACTAGACACTCGATGACTTAAACTGAGACAATTCACACATGCATTGTTACTCTTTACGCATTTAAATCGTTCCTGCGGCGTCATTTTATTAAAGTCTGCACACTTAAATAGGTGTTGATGCACAATATTATCGCACAGACACTTTGAGCAACTCCTCGTCGTGCTTACGTACGCCTGATACTTCGGCGACGAAGTATTATTACAGCGACGATTATTACCGTTACCTCGTCGATTTTTGGTGCGCTATTAGAATTTGTACTAGAATCGGTGCGTTGCAAAACTTTGGAGCGGGTCTTAATAAAATTTACTAAATCATCAAAGGTAGGTACCATCGAGTTATGACTATATTCGAAAGAGCGAATGGTATCCGGGTCCAGCTTCTTAAGCGCGATATGAAGAACAATTAAGTCCGCGAGATTATCTAACTTTAAGTTTTGTAAAGCGCGCACTGCACTTATAAAGTTATCAGTAAATAAATCAAAATTATTTGCGGTGGCCGATTGCAATGGCTTAAATTCGAACATCTGATTAATATATGTAGATGCTAGCATACGCCGGTCTTCATATTTGTCAACGAGTGCTTGCAATAAAATTTTATAATTTTCAGCGCAAGGAGTTATACCTGAGCATACAGATAGGGCTTTGCCCGTTAGTTTACCTAGCAAATAGTATAACTTTTCAGCGTCGGTAAGCGATGTGTTGTCATGGACGGTTGATTTAAAGCTAGCATAAAATAAAGGCCATGAGCGAATGTCACCCGAAAATGGCATAAGTTCGATAGGCGGAAGTGTGAATCTGGCTTTAGATGGTGTACTAGTACTTTGTGAATTAGATTGCGAATATTGTAAATAAAGCCTATTTATTCTACCGCAAAGAGACTCAAACGCAATGAGGCTGTTATAATCAGGTTTAGCAATAGGGTTTATTTTTAATAAATGTAAATTATAATAATCTAAGACCTGTTTAAACTCAATACGTAAAGCATTAATATTAGAACTTCCATCAAGAAAACGCTCCATCGTGGAAGTGTTTATGTGGATGTCCGAGGACATATCATATATTTTTTGCACTATTTCAAATAAAGCATCTCGTTTAGCTAACAATAAAACCAACTCAGCATCAGGTGTGCCCTCATTATCCGAGGAATCGCTATTATTCGATGCTATTTGTTTTTTAGGCGGCATTACAACTTAAGTTATGCGGCAAAAATAATATAATTATAAGCGGGTAGTCTGTAAGCGACCTCGCTACGCGGTTGAATTATTAAATATTAGTTTTGTTAACGATGAACTTTAATTGTTAACTTTTATAATAATTATGAAGTTATTTATAACGAATATAATGCTTAAATATATGTGCAAATAATAAATGTAATTTAACAGTATAATCTATAGATGTGGTTAAAAGTTGATGACGTGATGTGAACATACAACAAATAATTTATATAGATAATTATATGCTTATTCATTCTATGAATATAGTTTTAAAATTACTATGAATGTCACCTATTAGGACCTATTCTAGTGTTCTAATAAGGGCGGGGTTAATCCGAAGTCGGATTAAAATATAAATAATTAATTATATAAACGCTTATTACTATAACGATCTAATAAGGGCGGAAAGTCAAGGTCAATCCGGCTCGAAGGACCATTAAAAATGGAGACGCCAGTAACTTAAGGTATCTTCGATAAAAATTTAGTGGACTGTAATTTTGGTGCATACGGCAAAGGGGAAAATAAATAGGTGGGATAGCACGCACTGACCTGATGAGGGCTGCCGCGCCTTCCTCCTGGAGTGTCTGCTATACAGCTAGCTCGCCACGTGGTTCGGCGCAAACGCACTCTCGGAACAGTCTCGTGAAGTCCCACACTCTCCACCTTTGCCCTTACGGGGGCGTCCCACACTTTTATGAGTTACAAAGACACAATGTCTGATGCGGTGAATATTAAACATAAACAGGAGAACTCAATGTTCATCCTGCGCGGTTTGCAGTTAATGTACATAAGACGCGACGGGTGGCCGTGCGCTGCGGATGGCGTAATATCACTTAGTATACTGACGCGCGCCGAGATCCTCTTTTTACCTCGGCGGCAGCGCGTGCGGTAGGAAAGGGAAGGAAGGAAGGAAACAAAAAATATGCACTAGTCATGTTGATAAAGTAGATATAACTTAGGACGAACTCAATGCGATATGTAATGTAATGTTGATAAAGTAGATTGTTAACTGGCGTTACCAGTAATATTTCACATGCTTTCTTACAACTTTCAATATTTTACGATAGAAATATTGTAAATGTTGGTTAAATTATATTAATTTAAAAATAATATTGTAATCATAAAAATATCTAGCATAATCTGAATACAAACATTACATCCATAGAGATTTTTCTTCAACTTTATACAAACAAAATACGAAGAAACATTTTCCCCGATCCGTTATTTGTTTATCTCTGCTTAGTGTCGGTTTTTCTTTTCATTGAGTTTCAAGCCACAACAACGCTACAGAAGTTCTCACTTCAAAAAGAATAAAATAATTTTAAAACAGCTTCTGAATCACTGACTTCAGACGTGTTACCTATTTAAGTCAGTTTTTATATTTTAAAGGTATAATATTTTATGATAAAGAAGTAAACACAATTTTATCCTTGCGGATAATCAATTCCAAATCGTTATTTGTGATTCAGCAGGGATAAATCTTTCGTTCCTAGAGATCTTTCATCTTTGCTATTTGATCGGATTTTCGCTATCAGCCGGTAATAACCAACGCGAAACGCGAGCCTGTCCGATTGTAGGTAGATATGAAGGCATAACGGCCTTATAGGAGGAGTAATTTTTATCCAAGCGTTGAAGATCTTTTATCACATTGGTCTAAATCCTATTTTTTATATAGAATATAATTGACAATTGATCACACAGTCCATCTATTCATGGTAACCTATGCATACCACGGTATTCATGGTAAATGAATACCGTGGCCCA
Organism: Parnassius smintheus behrii; assembly: GCA_036936625.1. Classification (NCBI taxonomy): domain Eukaryota; kingdom Metazoa; phylum Arthropoda; class Insecta; order Lepidoptera; family Papilionidae; genus Parnassius; species Parnassius smintheus. The sequence continues at coordinate 2,393,628 of JAUPFT010000021.1, forward strand.
TAGATATCGACATTTATTCTCGATTTAGAATCAATATGCAGATGCGTTGTCAACCTTGAGGACTAAGATGGAATGCCTCGTATTCAGTAAAAGGAGTCTCAGGTTCTCTGAACCAACCATACGAAACAAAGAATTATTTAGTTGCTATTTTAAGCTGGTATTTAGTGGGAGCGTCGTCCTTCCTGGTTGAGCCGACCCATTCATGCTACAACCATAATAAAGCTGCAGCTTGGCTCTACCACGTACTGAAATTAAATTTAGATGACAGTTTCGGGTGTATTTATTTTTGTTTTTAATCGAAGATTTTGTATTTTTGAATAAAATGATAAAGCACAAATATAATGTTGTGTGGGCAGAAAAAGAACATTAAGATTTAGAAGAAACATTAAAATACATTTGTTAAAGTTACAGCACTGCTGGGCACAAGTCTTCTCTCATTTCTGGGAGGGATTTAGGGCAATATATCCACCTCGTTACCCTAACGCGTGTTGGTGAACTGAACATGTCAAACAATTTTTTTGTTCTAATTTCTAAGATATTCAGATTTCTTCACGAAGGCTTTCTTCACCACAGAGCTCGTGGTAAATCAGCCCTTAAAATAGCAACTAAAAATGTCATTGGTGCTGCGGGGATCGAACCCGGGCTGCTCGCGTACTTTGAAATTTACAGGGAGCGCTTAGCCCTGAGCTACCACAACTTTAATAATTATTATATGTACGAGAAAAAAATAAAAAATAAAATAAAATAATTTATTTTTCTTCACAAAACTAAAATTAATGACATACTTGATTGGGATCCATTTAAGCAAGTAATGCATGTGTTTGGAAACCCCTCTCTTTCTTATCTAAACAGAATATATTAGAAAAAAAATCTGCATAAAAATATTAAAATATTTCAAATTTCGTTCTTATGTTAAAAAGCATTTAACTAATTTATGCAAGTAAAATACTTTCAGTGTAACTAAACGCTAGTTGCTAGAAATCAACAGTTTGATTCACTGTTTGAATTTATTTAATATGTGAAAGGCATTTAAACCTTGTATATAGAAAATATTTCATGAAAATTTTTATTGTATACGAATTATTCAAGCGTGTTTAAAAGCTTCACTGAAATAAATACAGTGAAATGTAAATATTTTCTAAACCAGCTTCTAAAGCAGCAAAAAACGGATATTAAATGAACTAAGCTTGCTTTATCTCCTTGTCCTGTGGTAGCATTCTTTCAGTTATATTTTATGGATATGGCGCATTATAGGGCACGTTTATCTTCTATAAACGCCCCATAAACTTTAAACGTTGGCAACACTTCCTTACATTTGATTTTATTTAGTCTTTTAAAGCCGTATTACATTTATATATCTTTTGTTTTTAAAGTGTAATTTAAGAAAATAGGTGATATAAAGGAGACTTAACATATTTTATATTTTTGTAAGAAAACTGTATTCCCCGTCTTTCTTCAAATAAACGTGATTCCGCGGTTAGTGAAATAAGAATTCCGATTAAGTAAACTCTAATTTTCTTTAATAGGTTTGTAGTTTTTATTGAGTTACTTTAAGGCCCATTCCAGAATAATTCTTGCGCCTTTTGCACACGAGACCTGAAATAATTGATTGCTGAATGTTATTTCGTGGAATATTCTTAATTTGAAATTGTTTATATCAAAATTTGTTGTAGGTAATATATATTTATAAGTGAATTTATAAGTACCTATATTAAGTGTGTGTATTTTTTTTTGGTCCATCTCTCATCTTGTAATCGCGCTACATGTCCCGCCCACTTCCATTTTAATCTTTGGGCGTGAAATAGAGCATCTGTAGCTTTTGAAATATTTCTTATTTAAGTGTGTCTTATTTTTTGTCTTTTTTGGATATTCAACATACTACGTTCCATACCGCGTTGGCAGCTGATTATTTTGTTCTTTACTTTACTAGAATATGATAATGCTCTTCAATTCAGATAAGACACATCATTGTATTTATTTAGCGGCAGGTTGCGAAGTAGAAGTTTATATATATGTATATATATGTATATATATATATATATATATATATATATATATATATATATATATATATATATATATATATATATATATATATATATATAGTTGTTATATAGTAGTTAGTTATATATACCTAACTTAAACTTAAAATTGAGATAGTAATTTTGTACCTGACTGTTCACGCAGTCTTTTTTTTTTAAATACTGTAATAATCTTTGAGATTTTTAGAATGATTGCAATACTTTCCGCATACTAATTATTATCCAAAAAATTCTCTGTCTCTGCTCTCCAAAAACCTATTTACTCTTGCTTTGAAGACACCTGCATTATGATCGGTTTGAAAGACTGGCAAATTATTCTACTCCTTTGCTGCATTATGGACGTATTTTTGGATTATAGATTTTAATGCCTTTAGGCATTTTCTACCAGTCAATCACTGGCTGAGCAGAGAAACTTACGCTGGTGCCATAGATATGAAATTATATATACATACATATAAATATAAAAACACAAAATAATGTCGTCCAGAACGAATTTCGTTCACGGGGACCAAAGAAGACTAGCGATCTCCGCACGATGAGATTTTAGCGCCCAAGTGTATGCGCAAGCACAGGTGCACTCTACATTCCCTTACTCTTATAGTCCGATAAGACGGTAATCCGACACGACCGGAGAGAAATCAGGAGCAGAACCAACTGCTTTAGGTGCTTTCCGAGGCACGGGATGTAACACCGCCAACTTCAAGAATCTAGACTGCTTCTGAGAATTTCTTGGGAGAAGAATTCACTAACTGATTTTGGCCTGACCCGGAATTCGAAACCAGGACCTAATGACCAGCAATTGCGTGTACGAACACTGGACCATTGAGGCAGTCACACACACACACACACACACATAATATAATAAATAATAAATAAAAAGCCTTTTCATTTCTTACAAACAAATGAAAGAGTATTTAACAATGTTATCTTATTACTAAACCTAATATTTTTTTATACGTAACTACGATTATATCTATTTATGTGTATTTATTTATCTATGATTGTAGTAATTATTTTTTCAAGCTAATTTGGTTTGCAGGAACCCCTCCTCGGGTCAAGGCCTCCTCCAAAGAATCCCAATGGTCTCTGTCTTTGGCTATTTGTAACCAATTTGTGCCTGCTATCTTTGTGATGTCGTCTTGCCATCTCGCATGGGGTCTTCCTCTATAGCGTTTCCCAGTTGGGCCGTTCCATGAAGTAATTTTTTTTATATTTTATTATTATCACATTCTAGTAAAGTAAAGAACAAAATAATCAGCTGCCAACGCGGTATGGAACGTAGTATGTTGAATATCCAAAAAAAGACAAAAAATAAGACACACTAAAATAAGAAATATTTCAAAAGCTACAGATGCTCTATTTCACGCTCAAAGACTAAAATGGAAGTGGGCGGGACATGTAGCGCGATTACAAGATGAGAGATGGACCAAAAAAAATACACACACTTAATATAGGTACTTATAAATTCATTTATAAATATATATTACCTACAACAAATTTTGATATAAACAATTTCAAATTAAGAATATTCCACGAAATAACATTCAGCAATCAATTATTTCAGGTCTCGTGTGCAAAAGGCGCAAGAATTATTCTGGAATGGGCCTTAAAGTAACTCAATAAAAACTACAAACCTATTAAAGAAAATTAGAGTTTACTTAATCGGAATTCTTATTTCACTAACTGCGGAATCACGTTTATTTGAAGAAAGACGGGGAATACAGTATTCTTACAAAAATATAAAATATATTAAGTCTCCTTTATATCACCTATTATCTTAAATTACACTTTAAAACCAAAAGATATATAAATGTAATACGGCTTTAAAAGACTAAATAAAATCAAATGTAAGCAAGTGTTGCCAACGTTTAAAGTTTATGGGGCGTTTATAGAAGATAAAAGTGCCCTATAATGCGCCATATCCATAAAATATAACTGAAAGAATGCTACCACAGGACAAGGAGATAAAGCAAGCTTAGTTCATTTAATATCCGTTTTTTGCTGCTTTAGAAGCTGGTTTAGAAAATATTAACATTTCACTGTGTTTATGTCAGTGAAGCTTTTAAACACGCTTGAATAATTTGTATACAATAAAAAATTTCATGAAATATTTTCTATATACAAGGTTTAAATGCCTTTTCCATATTAAATAAATTCAAACAGTGAATCAAGCTGTTGATTTCTAGCAACTAGCGTTTAGTTATAAATATATATATATATATATATATATATATATATATATATATATATTGTAATAAGTTGTTAAGTAGACCATTAATAAGTGCAATAGTCAAACTTTAAGTGGCGGGTCGTTCGGGCACTCTGCTTTTCGCATGGTAAGATTTATGTTAGCTGTTTCAAGTTATCGAGAGATAGGATGCCATTTTGCTACTAAGCCGTCGCGTTCATTTCCGTATGTTCGATACATTTCCAGACAAGAAAATAAAAGTAGAAATTGTGCTTTTAAATTAAATAGGTATAAAAAATTTATCATCATCATCATTATCATCATTACAGCCCTTTACAAGTCCACTACTGAACATAGGCCTCCCCCAAGGTATGCCACAAAGCACGGTCCTGAGCCACCTGCATCTATCGACGTCCTGCATGTCTTACCAAGTCGTCACTCCATCTAGTGGGAGGTCGCCCTACACTTCGTCTACCGGTACGAGGCTGCAACTCGAGAACCTTTTTTCCGCAACGGTTCTCCGTTCTTCGAGCTATATGGCCGGCCCATTGCCACTTCATTATTCCATATATCCATTACTAATCCGTTGGGCTATATCGGTCACTCTAGTTTTACTGCGGATATCCTCATTTCTAAGTTTATCACGCAGAGAAACTCCGAGCATAGCCCTCTCCATAGCTCGCTGAGCGACTTTGAGCGTCCTCATACGGCCAGCAGTGAAGGACCACGTCTCAGTTCCATATGTCATCACTGGCAACACGCACTGGTTGTACAACTTAGTTTTCAGGTTTTGAGGTATACCTGACGAGAAGATTCGTTGTGATTTCCCGAACGCTGCCCAGCCGAGTTGAATCCGTCGATTGACCTCTCGGTCAAAGTTGGACTTACCTAGCCGGACTATTTGTCACAGGTAAACGTACTCGTTAACAACTTTGAGCTTAGTGCTCCCAACAACTACCGGCATAGGTGTGACATGGACATTAAACATGATCTTTGTTTTGTCCGTGTTCATCTTAAGACCTATCCGTTGGGAGGCACTATTGAGGTCATTGAGCATAGTGCTTATGTCCTCCAGCGATTCTGCCATAAGGACTATATCGTTGGCAAATCGAAGGTGAGTGATGTACTCGCCATTGATGTTAATACCGTATCCTTTCCTGTCCAGTAGCTTGAAAACGTCTTCCAATGCAGCGGTGAAGAGTTTCGGGGAAATAACGTCACCCTGTCTTACACCTCTCTGCAGTTGGATAGGTTGCGTACTCTGGTTCTGTACTCGGATAGCCATCGTAGCCCTACTGTACAAACACTTCAGCACTTCGATATACCGACAGTCAAATTGGCACCGCTGAAGAGACTGTAGCACCGCCCAAATTTCGACGGAATCAAAGGCTTTCTCATAGTCCACATACGTCAGGCAAAGTGGCAGATTGTACTCTTCTGACTTATGTACAATTTGCCGAAGGGTATGTATATGATCTAAGCCTGTTCCTGCAGCATCACCATCAGGGCGCCTAAATCAGGTGCTGCAGACGCAGGAGCTACTGACGGACCGGCCTCCGTTGCTGGCCGCTGGCCCTCCGACGTCTGCGGCGTTGCACCACCAAATCTTCGTTGGTTCGTCTCCTGCTGGCGTTGACTTCGGGTACGGACACCCTCCGTTTCCTCCTTAGGTAAAATCGGCATGATTTTATCCCACTTCTGACACCAATTGTTACGAGCTTGAGGTTCGTGACAATAAAAATTGCCGATAAAATTACCTAAATTAACACTTTAATTTACTTTATACAAATTAAAACTAAAAACACTAATAATTAAACACACTAATTCACTTAATTCCGCTCCGAAGCTTCGCTTGTGTCGTCGAGTTCAACTCTGTCTCGATCGCATCTTGCGCCACCTATTTATTTAAATTAGCAAAATATCCGGAATGTTCAAGTAAACACGCGCAAAGCGACGAGTGCTCGAGTATAGATTTTCTAGAAACTTAGTTTTTCGGATGGCGCTGTCGGTTGAGAGATCTGTGATGTCATTTTCTGCAACGCTCTACTCGCTCTCGTTCCTGACACTAGATGGCGCTAGTTGACTTATTCACACAACAGTACTAAAGCCTTTTCGGAAACCGGCTTGTTCGGGAGGCTGGAAGTCGTCGAGTCTGCGTGCGAGACGATTCGTAATGACTCTCGAAAACAGCACGTAGACGCGGCTCAGAAGGGATATCGGTCTGTAGTTCTTCAAGAGGGCGTTGTCACCTTTCTTGAAGAACAAGACCACCGCACTTCTGCTCCACGCCTCTGGAGTAGTGCCACCATGGAGGACGGAATTAAAGAGCCTCTGAAGGACTTGAAGTACCGGTTTTCCACCCGCTTTCAGAAGCTCCGCTGTAATTCCATCCTCGCCCGGGGACTTGCCATTTTTAAGGTGCTGGAGAGCCATTCCAATCTCGCTCAGACTGACGTCCGGGATATCATCGGAATAGTGTCGGATAAGACCCGCTCATGGATCGTTACTCACACTTGCGTGTGGCTCCAACGATGATGTGTACAGCTGCCCATAGAACCTCTCAATCTCACTCAAAATCTCAGGTGTCCCGGAAACGATGCTGCCACACTCAGTCTTCAGCTTTGACAGTTGGCTCTCACTGGCAGACAGATCTCTGGCAAAGACTTTGGAGCCCTGGTTCCACTCAATCGCTTCTTCAATACGAGCAGTATTTTTGCGTAAGTCTCGTCGCATGCATTTGGAGATCTGTCTGTTCAGTTGCCTGTATGCTGTCAAATCTGTTGACGATTGCAGCCTCATCTCCCGTCTAACAGCCATGAGATTAAGAGTGTCTTCGGAGAGCTTTTGCGTTCTTCTGCGGCCGGTCTTGCAGATCTTAGCTCCGACCGCATGGACAGTTTCCACGAGCTTGTCATTCATATCGTCCACTGCATTGCAAAAAATTAATCACTGACAGTTAATTGAAATAATCACCGAGTATCCTCAGCTTAAGAGGCTAAGCTTATATTAAAACGGCTTGGTGAACGCAATTAAAATTAAAACCTACTTTTTCTCTTTTGTGTTACATTCCGGTTTCGTCTTGCCTGTAGTCTTAGAAGTATTTGAACAACTACTAAAACACAATTATGTAATTCGAACCTTAAAAGGAATAAAAGAAATCATCAAACAACTACTTTTTTGATTAATCTAGTTTAGTTTGTATGTCAACATAACTGGTCCCATAGCAGTGATATGGCGCTTTTTAAATGATTATTTTTGATAAGCTAGTACAGTTTCCACATCATAGTAAGTGGCTGCTGTGGTCCATATATCTACTTCTATCATCGACTAAGAATCAAAATGCAGATGCGTTGTAAACCATGAGTACTAGGATAGAATGCATCACTTCCACTAAAAAGGCCCCAGTTTTTAACAATTACCATACGAAACACAGCAGTATTATGCTGCTATTTTACCCTGGTATTCCGTGATAGCTTGATCCAAGCTCGGTTTCCCACCACGCTACAAATATAATATAGCTGCAGCATGGCTATATCACGTATAAAAATGTAGGAAAATTCTTAAAATGTTAAGTATTATCGCTTAGAGAAGTTGATGAAGAAATTGGTAAAGAAAGTTTTCAAACCAATTATAAGCATCACTAGTCTACCCTGAGGGCTAAGCGAAGTGAAGTAGCAGCGTAGGAAAATCCATCACCGTATTTTCGGAAAAGAGTTACCGGAAAGTTCTCATATCATCCTGTAGCTGGCGGTATAATGTAGGTATAATATATGGCTAAGTATACACGTCAGGGCGTACTGAAGATAATGAGTAACGTCAAAGATGATGTGAGAAGTCCTTTTGGCAAATCTTACCGACTACGGAAGAAGTCCGGGTCCCATTGTGGACTTATAAAACTGAAGTGAATAAGGAACTTGCAGTAAACATGATGTTAAGTGACTGCTGCAGTTCAGGGGCACGTTCAGCCAACTTCCAACAAAGAAGGCTACAGATGCAATGCCATATTTGAGGAATGAGGTGGAGCACCTCAAAGTCTGTTATTTTACTGGCTCTCTCCACCGGGTCCATTTCAAATTACAAACCGAAAGATAATGGGTTACGCTTGCTACTTAACTTAATATTTTACTTGGGCTATTTTACTTAGGTTTTCAGTTTATAGTTTATTTTAATTTTGTTTTGTATTCTCATTCTTGTTTCGATCTTTTTAGTGCATTACTTTTAAACTGTCTTTTTTTCAGTCGGGTTTATGATTTTTTAATTATTTATTTTATTTTAAAGTATGCGAATATCGCCCAAGGGAAACGTAAGATTAATTTTTGACAGCAACGATGATGGGACGCATGGAACAAACGAATCATTTGCCAAGCCTAAATGATTCTGAGAGTTGATCCTTTAACCGCTAATCCAACCGACAAGCGCGATCACTACGGATAGTATTTCTAGTTTTGTGAAAATCTATCCATATATAAATGAAATTCAAGCGTCTGTGTGTAACACCGAAATTATTGCCTTATATTGAGCTGAGGAGTTATTTATATGCCATTAAAACATGAATAACCATTTCCAACAGACGACAAAACGGAGGAGGTATTCAAGTCTACGCGTATATTTTTTTATGTATGACCACGCTTAACTTTTTACAGAGTGGTCCGATTAAAACTACTTTTACGGATTTTATCGCGTTTATTTTTACATTTTATTTTAATTCCCGACGTTTCGGGCGCTTTCCAGCACCCATGGTCACGGGGGGCTGAGATGACTGACGCCCCGATATCATTGTTAAACCCGGAGTACCTTCAGCTTTTTTAATTATTGTTTATGGTCCGATCTATGCAAAATGAACTGACTATGTCCTGAGGTCTTGCAGTGGTATGCTTGGGTTTAGTTTTAATTTTATTGATTATAGGATCCCAAGCAGGTGGTAGTACCCAGCCACCTTCTCTATTGAAATTAGGATGTTTTTTAATTTCAATAGCCTCACGTACCATCCTTGGTAGGAATCGGTGTTCTTTCGCGAGGATTTGTGGTCTATCAAATCTGATGTAATGGTTGGGGCCGTCTAGGATATGATCACAAACTGCAGACTTCCCGGAACGTTGATGCTTCACATCAGCTATATGTTCTTTTACGCGGGTCCTAATTGATCTTTTGGTTTGTCTTATATAAGAGAGACCACATTCACAATCAAGCTTGTACACTCTTGCATCTTGTAGAGGAATATGACACTTGACGGATGGTAGGAACTGACTAATCTTCTTCGGCGGCTTGTAGAATGTTCTATTAGAAGCTCGCTTCAAGATATAGCCAATCTTATCTGTGACACCTCTGACATATGGTAGTACAGCAGGCACACGCTCGACTGTGGCCGGCTTCACTCGGTCACTGTGACGTAGGCGCGGGACCCGAAGCTTGTTGTCATGCAGAACTTGCTTGACGTGCTGAAGCTCGTCGGCCAGGTGTTTGCTGTCACAGATCCCTCGTGCTCTCTGTAACAAAGGTTTGCCCACGGTACCTAACTGTGAAGGATGGTGGTGAGATTCACCGTTTAAATATCGGTTTGTATGGGTCTTTTTCCTATACACAGTGTGACCAATAGTGTTATTAGGATTTCGGATGACTAACACATCTAGGAAAGGTAAGGAATTATTTGCCTCTAACTCCATAGTAAATTGAATTTTAGCGTTTATGGAATTAAGATGTTCTAAAAATGCAGTTACTTTGTCTGATGGTAAAATTGTTAAAGTATCGTCTACGTACCGCTTATAGATCCTTGGTGTAACAGGTGCAGTAAGGAGGGCTTTCTCCTCAAAGTCTTCCACGAATATATCGGCGACAAGGGGAGATACAGGTGCGCCCATCGCCACACCATCTACTTGCTTGTAAAACTCTTCCTTCCACAATAGATAGCCAGATGTAAGGCAATGTCTTAGTAATACTGCATATTCTGCTGGCATGTTATTTTCCTCTAGTTTCCTAGTTATAATTGAGATGCAGTCTTCAACAGGTAGGGATGTAAATAGAGACTGAACATCAAAACTGACCATGGTTTCATTGTCAGTAAGATGTAGGTCTTTTATCTCACTGACAAAATGGTATGAATCCTTAGTGTGTGCTCTTGTGTGTCCTCTGAGTGGTGATAATATTTTAGCTAAGTATTGAGCCAATCTGTCAGTTGGTGAATCAATCTGACTCACTATTGGACGTAATGGAGCATTCGGTTTGTGTATCTTTGGTAACCCATACAACTTCGGTGGTTTGGCACAGGAAGGTATAATCGAATTAACGTTCAGATTCAATTTTTCGGAGTATTTCTTAATTAGATCGCTAGTTGTTTTAAGCGTATTAGTTGTAGGGTCTGTTTTGACCTTTCGATAAGTAGTTTCATCCGACAAAAGTTGTATAAGTAACCATGGTCAGTTTTGATGTTCAGTCTCTATTTACATGCCTACCTGTTGAAGACTGCATCTCAATTATAACTAGGAAACTAGATGAAAATAACATGCCAGCAGAATATGCAGTATTACTAAGACATTGCCTTACATCTGGCTATCTATTGTGGAAGGAAGAGTTTTACAAGCAAGTAGATGGTGTAGTGATGGGCTCACCTGTATCTCCCATTGTTGCCGATATATTCATGGAAGACTTTGAGGAGAAAGCCCTCCTTTCTGCACCTGTTACACCAAGGATCTATAAGCGGTACGTAGACGATACTTTCACAATTTTACCATCAGACAAAGTAACTGCATTTTTAGAACATCTTAATTCCATAAACTTTAAAATTCAATTTACTATGGAGTTAGAGGCAAATAATTCCTTACCTTTCCTAGATGTATTAGTCATCCGAAATCCTAATAACACCATTGGTCACACTGTGTATAGGAAAAAGACCCATACAAACCGATATTTAAACGGTGAATCTCACCACCATCCTTCACAGTTAGCTACTGTGGGCAAATCTTTGTTACAGAGAGCACGAGGGATCTGTGACAGCAAACACCTGGCCGCCGAGGTTCAGCACGTCAAGCAAGTTCTGCATGACAACAAGCTTCGGGTCCCGCGCCTACGTCACAGTGACCGAGTGAAGCCGGCCACAGTCGAGCATGTGCCTGCCGTACTACCATATGTCAGAGGTGTCACAGACAAGATTGGCTATATCTTGAAGCGAGCTTCTATTAGAACATTCTACAAGCCGCCGAAGAAGATTAGTCAGTTCCTACCATCCGTCAAGTGTCATATTCCTCTACAAGATGCAAGAGTGTACAAGCTTGATTGTGAATGTGGTCTCTCTTATATAGGACAAACCAAAAGATCAATTAGGACCCGCGTAAAAGAACATATAGCTGATGTGAAGCATCAACGTTCCGGGAAGTCTGCAGTTTGTGATCATATCCTAGACGGCCCCAACCATTACATCAGATTTGATAGACCACAAATCCCCGCGAAAGAACACCGATTCCTACCAAGGATGATACGTGAGGCTATTGAAATTAAAAAACATCCTAATTTTAATAGAGAAGGAGGCTGGGTACTACCACCTGCTTGGGATCCTATAATCAATAAAATTAAAACTAAACCCAAGCATACCACTGCAAGACCTCAGGACATAGTCAGTTCATTTTGCATAGATCGGACCATAAGCAATAATTAAAAAAGCTGAAGGTAATCTGGGTTTAACAATGACATCGGGACGTTAGTCATCTCAGTCCCCCGTGGCCATGGGTGCTGGAAAGCGCCCGAAACGTCGGGAATTAAAATAAAAAGTAAAAATAAACGCGATAAAATCCGTAAAAGTAGTTTTAATCATGTGCAATGTTCGCGTAAATACAAGAAATCATTAGAGTGGTCCGATTTATACAATTCTTTTTTTTCATTGGATAGCGTATACCTCGAAATCGGTCACATATAAATTTGGAAGAAATTCTTACCCTAAGAGTGGGAAAATAGGGGTTATTATTAAAGAGTAGTCCGATTTTGATGATTCCTTGTATATAAGATAGGGCATTACCTCGAAATTGGTCCCATATAAATTTGGAAAAAAAATTAACCCTAAGGGTGGGAAAATAAGGGTGACTTATTACAGAGTAATCCGATTTTGATAACTCTTTTTTATTGGATAGGGTGTACCTCGAAATTGGTCCCATATAAATTTGGAAAAAAACCCTAAGGGTGAAAAAAATGGGAAAATTTATTTACTCACAGATTTTAATGCTGAGTTGTATATAACAACATTACGTAATAATTAAATTACATTACAAAAAACCTCACGATGAATGAGCTCTAGACCTGTTAGTCTCTTGTGTGTAAACCTCTCAGTCTCTGCATTTCTGATAAAGCTCTATAACAGATAAAGGTGAAACACCTTCAAGTGTTTTTATTCTACTCAGTGCCACATATGCCTGCATTTTAGCAAACATTTTCTTTCCGAGGTCAATTTTAGCTTCAAACAAATAATTGTTAAAGTACAAAAATGATTGTTAAAAACAAATAATAGTAAGTAGCTATTTTAAAAGTAATCAAAAATTAAGCATGTAGTAATTAGTAGATTATAGCCACAAAAATTATAAAATAAAATTTTTTAACAAAATATTAAATCGCTGAAAAAACTGAAAAGTAAAAAATAATAAACCTTTTCCTTTTACCTTAATAACTAAGTTCTTAAACTAATGTAAATGAATGTAAATATATATTTGTGTGATTATTTTATGTTTTAATTAGCCTTAATAACTAAGTTCTTTAACTAATATAGGTATACCTAAGTAATTTTGAGTCATGTCGTGTCTTTTTGGTGGTTAAATTTTTTAGTTAAAAAGTTTTATCAACTTTTTTGTTTGTATGTCTTTCTGTCGGGCCTTATCTTTGGAATTTAAGCATACCACTGCAAAACTTCAGGACAGAGTAAGTTCATTCTTCATATATCGGACCATAAATAATAATTAAAAAGCTGATTAGATAAGATCGGCATTTCACCTTCACTATCAACACATTCGGTCTAATGCGAAACGTGAATCTATTCGATTAAAGGTAGATATGAAGGCCTTAATCCTTATAATTGGCAGGTGTGTGTTATTTATTTATCAGAGTGGTGAAGGTATTTTATAGTAGATCTAGATTGTAATTTAAATGGAATTTTTTCGTGGCGATTTTGTATTTCTATACATAATAATATTGCATATAAATAATGTTTTTCTTTTTTTGTAGGGAATAAACATTGTAATATATATGTACGAGAATCATAAATAAATAAAACAATCTGCATTAAAAAAAATGTAAAATCGTCAAAAATTTTGTTCTATGTTAGTAAAATTATTTCAGAGTTATTACTGGCTGGTTGCTAGAAACCAACAGGTTGATTCACTGCTTAAATTTATTTTAACTTAAATAGGGCTAAAACTCTTTGTTAATAGAAAATATAATATAAAAAGTTTTATCGTACATAAATTATTTAAGCATATTCAATAGCTTCTAGGAAAAAAAACAGAGAATTGTTAATGGTGCTTAAGGACAGATATTAAATGATTAATTTTCTTGCTCTATAGTGGCAGCTTGAAAGAACCCGTCTCTGCAGATGATGTTGTGGGTATCGCAAGAGTTTTATACGTGGTAGCTCCATGCTAAAGCTGCATTATGTTTGTAGCTATTTTATACTGTGGGGAGTCCTTTACCGACAGCGGATTTTTGAAGGGCCACAACAACAATAATGATTTCCGGAGCGAATTTCGGTCACGGCGGCCAGTCTCAACGGAGATTAGCCATCGTAGGACAGAATAATAGTGCCTTAGTATGTACTTAAGTATACGTGTAATCTCCACGCTAGAGATTGATTTCATAATACGATAGTGCGACGATTCGATACAACTCGAGAGAGATCGTCAGGTACAGGAAAAAGGTTGGCCACTTACATGAATTTTGAGGTTGCCATTAAAAGTTTGTTGAAAGAAGCACTCAATAACTGATTTTGACCCCGGATTTGAACCGCGGACCACTCCATCAGCAGTCATGCTTACGACGTCCGGATCAACAAGGCATTCACTATGATAGGGTGATTGATAAGCTGTAAGGAATTAATAAATGTTCCAAACATAATGTTACGACAAAGTTATATAATATAATAATATGCAAAAAGTAAATTATTTTTTGCAGAGTAGTTAGTTATTTTTAAGCAAACACAACAGGTCTCCCGAATCTAATAACTTTTTAAATGGAAATACACTCTTCAAAGATACAATGTTTACAATTAGTTTAGAAGCCAGGATTCCATTAATTTGTCAAATATTTGTAGCAAACACTGTATTCAATAATTTATTTATTTGAATATTAAGGTTGAATGTGTACTGGTAGATTTTTTACTGTCTGGAAAAAATAGGGTGTAACAGGTGAACGGAATAGAAGTCTAAATTACAATTTTGTTTCTTTCACATTAACATATTATGAATTTGATTTATCAACATATTCTACTAATTGAGTGCGTATTATTTATTTGATATATTATAATATATAGTTAAACTAAGTCAATGCAGTTAACCATCTTTGGCTGCATCACCACTTACCATCAAGTGGGATAGTAGTCAAACACTGCCTTATAATAGTAAAAATTAAAACAAAATACAGGCAGTACTCGTAGTATTCGGAGGGCCACAGTATTGTCTACTGGTTCGAAATTCCCAACTCCATAGATTTAACAGATGTGCTTTTTTCTAAGCTGCAGCTAAAAGTTGGCGGCCCAGTTCTGCTGAAGAATATCCTTAGTGCACCAAGATAGTGCACTGGCACCTGAATACGCATCACAGGGCTGGGGAGAAACATTGTAAAGGCCTCTAATTTGATTGGAGCAGCCAAACGAGATAGATATTTTTTTGGATAATTAGAATGCGGGGAGCATTTCAATCATTCTTTACTAGAGGATTAAAACAGTCACAAAAAATCCACTTGAGCGAAAAAGTTTACTAAAAACAGAAATATATACACTTTATTACTTCCACAAGTAAAACAAATCTAACGACATCTCATTTGTTAAAATCCATTATACTATTTAGGTTACAGAGCGTGTCAAAGAAATAGACAAACATACATACATATACTCTCGAAAAACATTGCTCTCCTGTGACAGTCGTGTAAAAACATTAGCATCTCAATTTTAATGGCTATAATTTGTGCTAAAGTTTACATTTACTATCATATATGTGTACCATAAGTCCAATGGCCAATCAATAAAAGCAGCGGGTCATTTGGGTAATACCTACCTTCGTGTTTATGGTAGCTGATCTTTACTATCGAGCATCCAACACTTGCACGTCTTGGTGAAAAATAAAAGGTATATATAATTATAAGGTGACCGTGGTACCTGAATTTTCAAAATTATGTTGTTTACCGACTCACACGAGAGCATAACCATGGGCAAGAAAAGCTAGTATTTTATTATATTAAAAATTCTAATGCCGTGTAAAGAGTACATAGTATCTCTGGGGTTTCGTAGGAGGTGACAGAGGGAATCTAAGTCGGCAGATGGGAAGCTTCTTCCTCCTGAAAACAGCTGTTTAAAAAACTATGACTGTCTTATAGTTCACCTGATGGTAATTTGCTATTCAGAATTAATTAATTAACCTTCTTTAATCAATTTCAATTATAAGATGATTGAGCTAACTGTATTTTTTGTTTCAATTTTATGTGTGCTAGCTATCTCAGAACTTTTTTCCAGGTGAACCGATTTTAATGATACTTTTATATTTCAAAGTTGTGGTGTTTTTCATGTAGTTCAAAATAAATTTGATCAATATCTGATCAGTAGTTTTTGAGTTATTCGTAATAATGCGCATTTAATTGACTTCGATAACGTTGATCATGTCTTCATTTTATTTATATTGAAGTTGGTTCGAGTACTAGAAATAATTTAAATTTAACCACTTGTTCTCTTTATGTTAAATCGTTTCTTCATCTTATCTATCTATCGTATTGGAGTTTTTTGACCCTTTCTCAAAAGGTACAATTTTGTAATTTAAACCTTAAAAATAAAAAAAGGAATCATCAAACAACTACCATTTCGATTAAACTGAATCATCTCACCATAATATCTTTTCAGTAGTATAGAGAGAAGAGCGGATTTTAGGACATGGTCATCTACTAACGCCCCGTAAAGTTAAAACCTCGGCAACACTACATTTGATTACATTGAAGCCTTCGCGCCGTATTACCTTTAATTTCAAAAGCATAATAAAAAAGTGATCTAAATGAGACTGAATATATTTTATATTTTTATCGAATCTATCGGAATTATCTTTACTAGATGGAGGGATTTTTTCTTCCTAGGAGTAGTTCTGGGAATGGTTTAACCTTTCATATTATATGACGCAAAATAGCAGTGCTTGCACTGCTATGTTCTTGGTTTTCCTCCACACACGATATGGGCTATTGGATATTCTTACACCGCCACTACTCAATTTAACTATAATAAAATAACAAGAATATGGCATTGAAAATGCTTTGTAATGTTGCTGTCGTAACAATTGTATATAAAATATACAGTTGTTGGAGATATAATTGTTTCATTTCGCGTTTTTCTAGAAGGTCAAATAAAAGTAACCCTGTAGACAGCGAACTAAGAATTCCGTTTCAGTGAACAGTTATTTTCTTTAATAGGTTTGTAATTTGTACTGGCTCGTTTTACGGCCGGTTCCAGGACAATTCTTGCGCCTTCCGCACACGAGGCCTAAAGCAATTTTTTGCTGAATGTTATTGCGTGGAATTAACTTAATTTGAAATTGTTGAAATCTTAATTTGTTGTAATATATATTTATGAGTATGTTTTATATGTACGTCATGTGTGTATGACTGCCTCGTTGGGCTAGTGATCGTAGACGCAGTGGCTGTTCATGAGATCATGGGTTTGAATCTCGGGTCAGGCTAGACTTAGCTCGTGGGTTTTCTCTCAAGAAATTCTCAGAAGAAACCCGGAATCTGTAAGTCGGCGATGTTTCACCCTCGTGCCTCAGAAAGCACGCAAAGCCGTAGGTCTTAGTAGGTAGGTTAGGTGTCTTCAAAGCAAGAATAAATAGACTTTTGTTTATCTAAGGGATTGATTTTTGGATAATAAGAATGCTGTAAGCATTGCAATCATTTTGTGGCGGCGCTGTCGTCGCGCCGCAAGCAAAACACACCGAAGCTTAAATCACGCTATCAACATTCCGAATCATAAACGGCATATATCGAACATCTCCGAACTATCACACGGAGTGTTGGCCGCTCCCCGGGCAGAACACCTTGCCCGGCGGGAGATCTCC
The DNA here is from genome assembly GCA_036936625.1 of Parnassius smintheus behrii. NCBI lineage: Eukaryota > Metazoa > Arthropoda > Insecta > Lepidoptera > Papilionidae > Parnassius > Parnassius smintheus. The sequence continues at coordinate 2,411,132 of JAUPFT010000021.1, forward strand.
CCTTTTCCCTACTTCGGCCACAGTGGTGACCCCGACGTGATATGAACACGCAACCAATAACCTTCGGAAACTACAACTTTCAAGCCTTCGTCATTATCCTCAAGAACCCCTACCATTCACTACTGAGAATCGTCTTCTGCAGTCTTCAGTTCCTGCAAGCCAGTCCAAATTGTCTTCATCTCGACTTACCGCAGATTTATAAGGCAGACTTCTGACACTTGCTCCGGCACATCGTTCTCACCGGCATCACTTGCCAGTGCGTAGTACGGCATGCATTACACATCGGCATATTATTCGCACCGGTGTCACTTGCCCTTACGCACACAGCATGCATTCCCCACCGGCATTAAAAGGACACACCGGCAATCGGACTGCACTATCGACCTCCAGTCTGAGCAGGGGGGTGATGTGGCGGCGCTGTCGTCGCGCCGCAAGCAAAACACACCGAAGCTTAAATCACGCTATCAACATTCCGAATCATAAACAGCATATATAGAACATCTCCGAACTATCACACGGAGTGTTGGCCGCTCCCCGGGCATAACAACTTGCCCGGAGGGAGATCTCCCCTTTTCCCTACTTCGGCCACAATTTTAACAAGTTTAATAATTAAAAAATAATTGAAAATATTTAAAAAAGTTTATTGAAAAAACGAATACCACAACTAAGACAAACATGACGACAGCCCGTACGTTAAAATTCATCTAGTCGTGTAGGCTACAGAGCGTGCCAAAGAAAAAAACATACATACATTCGAAAAACATTACTCTCCTTTTGGAACAGTCGGGTAAATACTCTACCATCTCGATTTTAAGGGCTGCAATTCACTCTAAAGCTAACAGTTACTATGGTCTGTTATTAGTGCGAGGGTTAAAATTTATAAGTGGTGAGTCATTTGGGCACTTGCTTTTTGCATGGTAAGATTTATGTTAGCTGTTTCAAATTATCGAGAGCATAAAATTCGTGCGTTACTACACTAATCGATCGATGCCATCGATCGACGTTTTCGATGTCAATCGATTGGTGTGGTAGTTTTAGCTGACAGACCGATACTGGCCTATAAAACGTTGTTCAATCGACAATTAATCGATCACTCTGACAGCGACCGTTTTTTAAGGTCAAAGATAGCTTAAAAAAGCTTCTGTGGAGCGGGCGGCCTCTAAAATAGTCATGCAGCTTGATCGACGTTGACTAATCCGTTTTATCATCGATCGATACCGTCGATTGATTGGTGTGGTAGAAAATATCAATTGACGTCGACTCATCCATTTCACCATCGATTAAAGATTGATCAATTAGTATGGATAATTCCTTAAAATTATCCACTAAGTGAAAAAATTATTTGTAGGCCAAACACTTGTTCTCTGTTGGATTCGAATTCACGACCCTGCAGCGGCTCAACCAAACACGCAGCCACTGCGCCACGGAGTCATCAAAATTTATTTCCATACATCATATACACTTACAGACAAGAAAATAAAAGAAAAGTTTATGTTATACAATGAAGTAGGCATAAAAATAATTATTATCAATTATTGATATAATCACTAAGTATCGTCAGATTAAGACGCTAAGCTTCTGTTATAATTAAAGCAGCTTTGTGAATTCAATTTTGATTTATACCTACTTTTTTATTTTAAGTTAAATCGCGGCTTCGTCTTGCCTGTCGCTGTGGAAATATTTGCACACAAATGTTTGAATTACAAAAGACTCAATTTTGTAATTCAAACTTTAAATAGAACAAAGAGACATCGGTATACAAATACATAATTTAATATATTACAATAAATAATTTTATTTTTTTTGAAAAATATGTGTTGCGACAGGCTCTGGCTTATCGCCTACCTACACGAAATTCCTTGTGATTTACTATTAATATACTCTTTTTGAATATCGTAAAAATAAATCATCCAGTCCTAACTATTTTCGAATTTTTCGTATAAACATATAACAGTCCCTACTGAGATAAGGCCTCCCACAAAGAAGGATTTATCGGTATTTTACGCTTGACAGGTTAATTCGCAATTGAAGCTTTAGCTTAGATTTTCTCTGCTCCGGTTCGGATAATTTAAGCAAGAATTTTTTTTTATTGACAGTGACATGGTATCCAATTTAGTAAGCGAAAAAGTAAAGTAAAGTAAAGTTACAGCCTATATACAACGGTCCCACTGCTGGGCACAGGCCTCCTCTCATTTCTGAGGGGGTATTAGGGCAAGGAAGTGTCCTCCACACTGCCCCAATGCGTGTTGACGAACTTTACATGTCTTCGAAATTTTTTTTCTTATTTCTCAGACATGCAGGCTTCCTCACGATGTTTCCCTTCACCGCTGAGCACGTGGTAAATCAGCACTTAAAATTGCAATTAACAATTTCATTGGTGCCGGCGGGGATAGAACGCGGTTTGCTCGCGTACAATGAAAGGAGATGGGCGAATTTGGGCCTAACGTTACACAAGTGAAATATTTATAAATAATTTTTTCAGTTTTTTTGTAGTTAATAATAAAATATTAAGCAGTTTTATCATGGCATAATAAATTAAATATTTAATAAAAATAATACTGCCTTCCCGTATTTATTTTTGGAGTTTACGGCCTGGTATCTAGACCTTTAGGCCATCCCGTATTTTCATTTTTTAGCAATGCTGCCAGATGAAATACAAGTAGATTCGTTATTATTATTATTATTCGATTTTAATACAAAAATAGAAAAAAGACAATAAAAAGTGATTCAGTGTTTTATTCTTTACATAAGTTTAAAAAACTTATTATTTAAGTAATGTGACACTTCTGTGTTTCAAAGAAATCGTAAAAAAATAAATTGACTGAATAGATTAATAAATTGCTTTCACAATCGATTATCAATACTCAGGCCACAAAGCGGAACTCATGTCAACGTTAATTAAAAACGTTTTAAAAATTGACGTTTGACGTCAATCAAATCATTTGCTCTCTAGTATATATTCTATATATACTAGAGAGATATATTATATATATATGGGTATGATCCGAAATACAACGCAGTACACTGTCGAATGCGAATGACGTCATTAATTGACGTCGTATTCCACCATATTCGATATGCCCCATTTACATTCAGCCTTGTTGGGCAGGGAAGTGAGCAGGGCAGTGGGCAGGGCAGTATGTAAACAGGCTACTCGCGCTGACACTGCCGCTGCCGCTTTCACTGCCCGACGCTCCCTCAAATGTCGGTTTTTCGCGCGGAAGTCAAAGGATGGGCAGTGCGAGCGGCAGTGAGTATTCACATTCAGCTCCATCGCTCACTTCGCGCCAAGCGCCTGTATGAACGGACGTGCGTGCCGTCTTGTTATTAAATAAGTACGATCTGCCAAAATGCCTTTCGAGTGGAATAATGATAATGAAAATACAATAAAGATTTCAGAACTGCTGGAATCAGAAAAAACTATTAATAGCTTAACTAATTTCAGATAATATTTAATATTATTTATGTAACAATAATGTAATAATTTATGAATAATTTATTGTATAAGAATTAAAATAGAGTGGATCTGTATCATAACTATTTAATTGTACATAATATTTGAATTCAAAACGAATGTTTGTACCTAACTTTTAAAAGCAATGAAATAATTTTAAAATATAACATTCATCATCATCATTACAGCCCTTCACAAGTCCACTGCTGAACATAGGCCCCCCCCCCCCCGAGCAACGCCACAAAGCACGGTCCTGAGCCACCTGCATCCATCGACTTCCTGCATGTCTTACCAGGTCGTCACTTCATCTAGTGGGGGGTCGCCCTACACTACGCCTACCGGTACGAGGCTGTCACTCGAGAACCTTTCTTCCCCATCGGTTATCGGTTCTTCGAGCTATATGGCCGGCCCATTGCCACTTTAGCTTACTAATCCGTTGGGCTATGTCGGTCACTCTGGTTTTACTGTGGATATCCTCATTTCTGAGTCTATCACGCAGAGAAACACCAAGCATAGCCCTCCCCATAGCTCGCTGAGCGACCTTGAGCGTCCTCATACGGCCAGCAGTGAATGACCACGTCTCTGATCCGTAAGTCATCACTGGTAACACGCACTGGTTGTACACTTTAGTTTTCAGAGATTGAGGTATACCTGACGAGAAGATGTGTCGTAATTTCGCGAACGCTGCCCAGCCCAGTTGGATCCGTCGATTGACCTCTCGGTCGAAGTTGGACTTACCTAGCCGGACTATTTGTCCCAGGTAAACGTACTCGTCAACAACTTCGGGCATAGTGCTCCCAACAACTACCGGCATAGGTGAGACATGGACTTTAAACATGATCTTTGTTTTGTCCATGTTAATCTTAAGACCTATCCGTTGGGAGACACCATTGAGGTCATTGAGCATAGTGCTAAGGTCCTCCAGCGATTCTGCCATAAGGACTATATCGTCGGCAAATCGAAGGTGAGTGATGTACTCGCCATTGAGGTTAATACCGTATCCTTTCCAGTCCAGTAGCTTGAAAACGTGTTCCAATGCAGCGGTGAAGTGTTTCGGGGATATCACGTCACCCTGTCTTACACCTCTCTGCAGTTGGATAGGTTTCAAGCTCTGATTCTGTACTCGGATATCCATCGTAGCCCTACTGTACAGACACTTCAGCACTTCGATATATCTACAGTCAACTTGGCACCGCTGAAGGGACTGTAGCACCGCCCAAATTTCGACGGAATCAAAGGCTTTCTCATAGTCCACATACGCCAGGCAAAGTGGCAGATTGTTATCTTCGGTCTTCTGTACAATCTGCCGCAGGGTATGTATGTGGTCTATGGTACTGAACCCTTTTCGGAAACCGGATTGTTCGGGAGGCTGGATGTCGTCAAGTCTGCGTGCGAGACGATTATGACGTCATTCGCATTCGACAGTGTACTGTGTTGTATTTCGGAACATACCCCATGTTTGCTTCGTTCGTTTGGCTCTGAGCTTACGGCGGTAGTGAATATTTTCTGTTGTTTTCGTGTGCTGTAATAATATTGTGATCTTTAACGTCTCTGGCTACCTATAAAGGATTCTGACGGTTATTACTTTGACGAACGACCCACGCATTTCTTACAACGGACATAATTATCTAGCCTACTCGACTTATCTCAGCTTCATATAACGGATTTCCAATTAAAATACAATGAGTGATCAACATCATTGTATCAAATGCGGCATAGCTACTTTGCGGCGTAATCCTTCTATAGGATTACATCAAATAGAAGATGAAAGCATTCTTCTAGTTATACAGCAATGGGTTGCACCTCAAGTGGTAAGTAGTTTATTTCATTGCAACTTCACATTTTGCTGGACCGTACTTCATTATTATTCCTAATCACTATAATAACTATTATGATTGAAAGAATACATTCAACACAAGATTTACTAGATGGTTTGATCGTCAATTAAAGGCATTTATTTTATAAAGCCCTCTTAGTCAAAATACTACATAAAGCCACAAAATGTCAACGTAGTTCTTTTCATATTAACAACAGGGTTATAAAAAATTGAGCAATTTAATTAAGCAATAGATAATGTACACTGTATAAAAACATAGCAATACACATATAATCTTAATGTAATCTTAATACTGGCAATAAATAATAAGAACACATGGAATTCAGAAAGACACTCGGATAATGAGTTCAGCCGGCATTGGTTTTTAAACACTGTCCACCTCTCACTGTTGTCTGTATCTAGCCAGTAACTTGTGCAACAAATACTGCTATTCTAGCTGAGTCTCGCTCACTTCCATATATTTCTTGCCAAGAACTATAAGTAACAAACTAATAATGTTGTAGGTCAACAGTTTTCATCGCATTTGCCAAGAATGCAAGGCTTTAGTAATAAATTCTTTGGGCATAGATGAGCATCTTTGATCTGCAACAACTGGACATCGTCAAGTGTGTATCAGCTGAGGACGTTCAGTATTGCGTGCTAGATCTCATTTATTGCATACTGACACTGAACGAGGAAGAAAGGATTTATAGTCATTTGTAAATGGATTTTGCCTCGTACTGTAAGTGTTTGTCACGGGATCAGTTGTTTTTTTTTTATTTTTTATGCTATATGGTAATGTACAGAAGCCCGAAAGTCTGACAACCAGCCTTACCTAGGGGTATCATATTATCCAGTAACTGAGAGCTCTGAAGGCTCAGATAGGCATTCGCTCCATGTAAAATACTGGTATTCAGTTGCATCTGGATAGACTGAAAGTCAGCCTTGAGGTTGAATTTCGTAGTTGGAATAAGACTAGGCAGATGATAATGGTAATGTATAGTCAGACAGTGTTAATAAATACAAATAGTTACTTTTATCATATTTACAATGTTTTATATATAACACAACATAACATTATGCCTGTAATCCTCCAAGAGATAAGACGGAGGTGTGCAGTACACCCGCATTTCGCCAGTTATATTCTTTCTCAGACAAAGGGTTATTCAAAAGTTATAGTTTCAGATTTCAAGAAACAGAGCTCTCATATGTCACAGTTGCTCGGTGAAAGCTGATAGAAACGCCCATCATTTTATATCTGCACCATCTGGATCCTCAGCATCAGTATATAAAACAAGTGAACACGAGGAATTGACTTTGCAGTCTACTTCGCAGGCTACTTCAGAGGCTACACCCAGGCTGAGTGAAGCTATAGTGTTAACTGACTATGTAAGGGCAGCAGAAACCGAATCTCGCTGTTTTATTGAAGGTTGCCGGAGACAGGAGAAGAATAAAGTTCCTGTTTTAACTAGGAAAATGTAGATAGATGTCTACGACTTCTATATCCCTAAAAACTCTTGATGGATGTGTGTCTGAAGCTTGTCACTTACTATATAAATATTTTGTACCTAGGCATTTAGGACTTAACTATATAAATCGTCAGCAAATTGTTGACAGAACCTTGTTGATACCACGCGGTTTATTTGGAAACTATAATAGGGAAATAAACCTGTAATAATAATTGATGGGACGTATTGCTCTATAGAAAAAAGTTCAAATTATTTGTACCAAAAAGAACTTACAGTTTACATAAGTATAATAACTTGGTAAAACCATTAATGATTGTATGTGCAGACGGTCATATTATTGATACAATGGGCCCCTATCCTGCTACCGCTTCAAATGCAGTTATCATTTATCATGAGTTTCGTGACCCTATTTCAATGCTACGTGAATACTTTCAAGCTGGTGATGCATTCATTTTGGATATTCAGAGATTCCTTGCCGTTATTACATAAATGTGGTTATAGAACTCACGTCCCACCAATATTGCAGGCGGGTGAATGGCAGCATTCCACAATAGAGGCCAATAAATCTAGAGCAGTCAACATAAGCAGATGGTTTGTTGAAGTAGTTAATGGAAGATTTAAAAATGATTTTGAATTATTTATAGGAGACTGTTTTAATACTGCTTCGAAGCATTTAATGATAGATTTTGAAGTGGCCGCCGCTCTACTAAATGCATTTCAGCTTCCTATTACAAATTGTGTTGATGCTGGGGATATTTTACAAATAATCAATGAGAACATGAACAAAGAAAACAATTTAGGTTGTTAAGTGATTAAAAATGATATAAACCGACGTAGAACAGATTTTACAAGAATTCATGTGCAAAATGAACTTAAATGATTTTTCCCAGCTCACATATAGTGATTTAATAAAGATATCTTTAGGTATTTATCAAATTGAGCAGGCTAGGTCCTATTATGGAGAACACATAAGACAAAATGGGAGATATGAAATAGAAGTTTGTCGAGAAACGGAGAGCAGCCTACTAAGAGAACTGTCAATATTCAATCCTTCTAGCTGGCTATTAAGAGGTCGAATAAAATCTAGACATGTAGGTTCAATAACATATTTTACATATATTTTAGTTGACAGTTCTCTTAATGGTAGAGAAGCCATCAAGCAATAATATTATTGTAATTGCTTGGTAGGAAATGGAACTGTAGGTTGCTGTTGTCATGTAATGACCATAATATGGTGCCTAAGCTGGGCAAGACATCAAGAGAATTTAATACCACCTGCACCGTTTTTAGACAATATTTTAATTGTTTTTGATGAAGTGAACGATGAATAATTTATTAAAAGCGAAAGTGTTTTTAATTCATATTCCCTCTGCCTCTTTATAATTAATTAAAGCCTCCAGAATTTAGTTGGACGGCATCTGAATCCTCTTTGTGTCCTACAATAAATTATGGTAAAGTCTAGTTTAAAATAAAGCCTAATAATTATTTTCTTAGTTTAATGTGAGAGCTTAGTGTAAGAATAACATTGCAAGCATAACATAAGCAATAACATTGTTTATATACAAACAAATAATATCCTTTTTTTCTACTATGAAGCAGAAAAAAAATAGGATATTATTTTTTTAAATGGTATTAGTATATAAATAATGCAGTAATCGTTACTGTAATATTGGGCCCAGCTTTCTATGAACTTTCGCCCGTCTCCTTTACAGCGAGAGCTAATCATATGAGCTACCACGGCTCATGACTCAGTAAGCGAAAAAATATATAATATATTATATCGGATTTATACAAGATTATAAATCCGCTATAAGATATAAAGATTTTTATCTTACGCCTAATAAATATTTAGTAAAATATTTATAAGGCAGCTGCGAATTCAGAAAAAAATTCGCGGCACCTGTTTTAGTTGAGTAGTAAATTTGCCTTTTTAACAAGTCTCTAGTATATAGTCAGTAATCTATGTTAACAAGTTTAAGTTATAAAACGGGGTTGTTTATTTGACGCATATGTTTTTATGTATTTTTTATTCAATAAAAGTGATGAATGATAACACATTCCACATGTAGGTTACTAGGTGCTGTAGCCCATAGAAATCTTCATCTATCCCCGGTTGAGAATCGAAATGCAGATGCGTTTTTCACCACCCACTGAAGACTAAGATAGATTACCACCTTTCTAGTAAAAACAGTCTCCGGTTCTCTACAGTCATCATTTGGAACAACATATTTTCACCGGAATGGATTTGAAGTTTTTGTAAATGAATGAATGATATACACTTTATTTTACACCAAAATATTTGATAAGAGAAAAAAAATATCACAAATTCTTTTCCAGTACTCATACTCCCTCGGCGTAGTCCCGAAATCATGGAAGACAGCCCTCGTGCAACCGATCCTTTAAAAAGCTAACCGCTCTGATCCGTCCAATTATAGGTCTATGGCCATCACCTCCTTGTTCTCTAAAATAATAGGATCCGTTATTAACAGGCAGCTCATGCGATACCTTGAAGATCACCAGCTGATTAATCAACGGAATGATTTTAAATCCCAATAAATGCTACCACATAAGCTACACCAGAAAAAGACGCCCCATCACTACTACCTACTCATTGGGTGCGTGACCTTGGCGGAGGTGAGGGAGATCAGGGACCTTGGTGTCTTGTTGGATTGTAAGCTGATTTGACCGCTCACACTGATAATATCGTCAAAAAGGCGGCTCGATGTTGGGATTCCTAAAAATAAACGCGAAAGGCTTCCGATGTGTCCAAACTAAGAAGATTCTTTTCAATGCACTAGTACGTAGCTACCTCGAATTTGCAAGTGTCGCATGGAACCCAGTCTATAGCGCGTCCTCTTAGCGAATCGAAACAATTCAAAGAGTTTTTACACGCTACCTTGCCTTTTCAACTTCAGGCATCACATAGACACCACTATAGTCAAAGGCTAGCCTTTTTCAAAATGACAACCTTACGTGACGACGTCTCATTGCAGACCTTTGACTAGAGAAAAAAGAAAGGACATGACATAAAGATCGTTAGTTGTAGGAATGTAATGAAATATCGGCGCCTCTTTTTAGCTCATGAGTATATTCGTATGTGAAAAGGACAACATTACTTTTATCATTACCGAATATGACAACGATTTTTTCACTGCGGCCGGTCGCCATGTTTTGTCACAGTCAATGACAAGTATATCAGATGTCATAGCGACTAGTTTCATTTCAAATTTTTAAAAAAAAAATTAATGTTTTTATGAGTTTTATGCGAAAATTGTGCGTTTCAAAACTAGTAGAGGACTACATTTATCATGGGCAGGTGCAGTGTAATAAGCTGCTGGATGAAAAACAAGAACACACATCAAAATATTACTTTGCAAAGGTTATAAGTAACCTAGTTCTTTTCCATAATGATCTAATGTACGCGATAAAATCCGTAAAAAAATTATATTATTTAAATGTGTAGTGTTCGCATAAAAATAAGAAATCATTATGATCTAATGTTTTACTATCATTATTTTGTGATCGAAAAACAGTACCGCTCGGCATTTTCAATATATCGATAGATGAATAGTACCTATTTAAAGAAGATTTCTTTTTTTGGGTTTTAGATTACCAAAGTGTGAGAAACAAAAAGAAAAGTGGCTGAATATACTTGGTGTAGAAAACCTCAACACCAAAACTAAACATATTTTTATTTGTTCCCTACATTTTGAAGAAAAATGTTTTAATCGAACTTTAAATGTTACAAGGCTTCGCGATGATGCTTTGCCTTCAAGCGAGTTGTTGGTAAGTGGTAAAATGCTTACGAAGTATAGCTGCAGGTTAAAAACACGCAAAAAAATATTACAAACACATATTTGTATTTTTATAGTTACGAGCTCAATTTGAAGATTGTAAGGAACAAGAATCTGTTTCTCGCAAGGTGTTGGTAGAGAAACCTATCTACAGCACTTCTAACTATGCAGAGGTAAATTATACTCATTTCCTAAGAAGGTGCGGTGCTGTGGGTTACTAAAAAATCTTGACATTTTGATAAAAACTTACAAAATGTTTATTAATATTTTTATTTGTCCTTTACAGTTATCAGCCCAATTTAACAAGTGTGAAGAACAAGAATCCGTTTCTCACATAGTACGAGAAGAGACGCCTGTCTGTAGCATTTCTAGCTATGTAAATGTTAGTATGATATTTCATAATTTATGTTACCTTCTAGGTAAAGAATCTGGACTTTCAAATACAAATTTACTTAATATTAAAATATATTATTGTTAATTTTTCTTTAACAGTTACCAGCCCCATGTTATAGGAGTGAGAAGCAAAAAACTGTTCCTCGCAAATATTTGGAGAGAAACCTGTCTGCAGCATTTCTAACTTTATTGAAATGTGTTATTTTCACGTGTTCTTATAATATATAATCTTAAAGAATTTTAACCAACCACATTAAATGTTAGGTTGATGACCAGCTTCTTGTAAAATATTCATTATGAGTTGGATCGATAGCCTATTTTTCTTTTTATTGAAACTTACAAAATTAACAGAATTAGAACATTTTCTTTGGTTTTGTAAATGTATTTTTTTGTTTCAGGATCAACAGCTTAAAATAATCCAAAACCTTAAGACGAAATGTGAAGATCAAATGAAAAAAATTAAAAGACTAAATGAAAAAGTGAGGAGACAAAGTAAGAAAATAGCTGATTTTAAAATTTTAATGAAGGATATAAAGGACAAAAATTATGTTAATGATGATCATGCGACTATGTTGGAGCAGTGCGTAGACCCCAAAGATTTTCTTAAGAGACAAATTTCTAAATCGGTAGGATTGCCTATGAAAAGGCAATACAGCGAAGATGTTCGAAAATTCGCATTGACGCTTCACTTTCTGTCTCCCAAAGGCCTACGATTTTTTTCGCCGTACCTACAATACGTGTTTGCCACATCCGATAACTTTAATTAGGTGGTACCAGAATGTAAATTCTGAGCCTGGTTTTTGTACAGATGCTTTTAATGCTTTGAAACTCAAAGCTCACACAAGTGAGATGCCAGTGCTATGTTCTTTAGTGTTAGATGAAATGGCTATCAGAAAGTGTCTTTGATGGGTTCCTCAAACTAAGACTTATTATGGAAGAGTTAACGTGGGCACTGACTGTGATATGGACTTTTGTTGTTTGGTGATCACAAAGACTATCAAAAAAGTTTAATAACTTTAAAGAACAGGGGTGGGCTCATTTATCCATCAACAGACGTGAAGCGCACTCTAATTAAAATGGAAAAATCTTAAAGGGTATTTTTCAGAAACCACTGCGGTCTGAGCAATATTATCTCAATGTGTTCAGATTTTTTATTGGAACATTTTGATGAAGCGAATTTGTTTAAATCAAACTGCGAACATGACACGACACATAGACTTTTACTTATTAAATCCGTAGTCCAAACCTATATGGATCTGAGGTTTAAATACTTTGGAAAGAAAATAACAGAAAAAATTTCGTTTCGAAATTATTTTAATAAAATTATTTTATTTCGTAATGAGTAAGTGCGGGTAATTTATGTTTGTAATAAATCTTTTTTTTAAATGGAAGTTTCAGTTTTTTTTAGTGAATTAATTATGAAGTAATTATGAAGTAGCGTCCGCCCTAGGTATCTTCTTATTCTATCTCTCGGGACCTCTAATACTATACGTTAATTCAGGTAATAAACTATTTGTGTGCCAAATTATTACATTTAAACTGGTCTGACACTTTCGGTGTGATTGAGGAACAAACAAACATTCAAACTTTTGCATCTATTATAGTTTGATTTTTGTTTGACAACCAAAAATTATTTAATTAGTATTTCTTGTTTAGTAATTCCTGACAAATAATTGTAACATTAATAATAGATAGTTGCATTATAACAGCAAAACAAAATGACTACTTAAAAGTAATGAACTGAAAACATAGGTATAACTTATATATATATATATATATATATATATATATATATATATATATATATATATATATATATATATATATATATATATATATATATATATATATATATATATATATATATATATATATATATATATATATATATATATATTTCAGTAATGACCTTTTAATTTCCTTTATTTTGATATCCCTATCGATAGGTTGAGTAAAAAAAATTAAGGACTTACAATTTGTCATCTGTCATATCGATTTAAAAAAAACCTATCTACGAACACTCGGGTGTTTGTGACGAATCACACGAAAGAATCTTTTTTCAAATAAGCACCACATTATCGATATTAAGTATAGTGCGCAACACTACGTCAAGCCGCCATCTTTGTGCCACACTCAATTTAGGTATACACGCTTTTTTCGTAGGTATGTCATGTCCTTTCTTTTTTCTCTAGTCAAGGTTGCAGACTTATAGTCAACCAATCTAAGAAATATATTTTGACAGGTGTCAGACTTATTGCACCAAGCATGCCAACCAAAAAATGGGAACGTACAATATTCGATTCTTAAAAAAATGATAAAGATTGTTTAGAGTTGGTAATCATTTAGAGTTTGGTTTGAATAATACCAAAATAAATTAAAAACGGATAATTTAAAACACAAGATTTACTAGTTTCTTCATATCTGTTGTTACTGGTTAAACAGGTTGAGTTGAGGAGGTTAGAGAGAAGGAGAACGATCGCTACATCATGCTAAAGCATAGCCCGCCTCTCCCTGAGAATTTGTAAAATTTATTGTCGTGCTACCGTGAGTAAGTAGTATCTGCAAAGTTAGCTGAACTGAGTAGATAATGAAGATACTACTTTATGAGTACAAGTATATGAAGTTAGTTGAATAATGTACAAATTTAATCGTAAAAACATAATAAAAATATAATATAATATAATATAATAATATAGTAAAAATTTTATCGAAAATATTCGTGCTCCGTTATTTTTTATATTGTTTAGTTTAAGAAAATATATAATAATAAATCAATAATAATTTATAATTGTAATAATTATAAAAACGTAATTTATCATTTATTTATTAATAAATAATAATAATTTCGTTATTTTCTTTTTTTTCTTTGAACGTTATTATATACACGTATACTAAATGTTGATAGATCACTTCAAACCAGCGCGCAATAGTATGTTTTTATTAAGACAACTTAGCGATCGCAGCGCCTCAACTATTTTGTCCATATTTCTCGAACACTATTTTCTACAGCGATCGTTCTCCTTCTCTTTAACCTCCATGGCGGCCTTGTATATGAGTTTTTGCCTTCACTTTACGGTGATAAAGTAATAAAAAAAACTTGTTTTATTCATAATTCGTGTGGGTAATATAAGGAATTTTAAAATAAAAAATTAATTGAACAAATAATACATTAAAAATTTATGATTCGATTATTTGAATATTTTTACCGATTATTTTAATATTTATTCGCATAACAATTAACTTTAATAATCTTAACACTACGATAAGGTACATAACGACATATCATTGAAACGACGTCAAGTAAAAAAGTTGATATTGGTTATTTTTGTAATATTTTGCTTTGTTTGAAAGATTCAAATTTAAATTAGTAATAAAAAACTATACACGTTGTAATGAAAATATAGATTACTTCATAATTCTTCAGATTTACGTAAAAGCTTATTTTAAATCGCATGAGTACGCTTGTGCAAAGTTATTGCGGAATGATTAATGTGAAACGTCGAAAGGTATTTTTTAGATTTGGTTGACTATAATGTTTCTACACAAGTTACTGCATAACAAAATCAAAAGTGCGTACCTCCTCGATCACATCAAATTAATTATTCCGTACAAATTTGTTATGTGGCATACCTTGCCACAAAACTAATTTAGGCGCGCATTATCACCTAGCCAGAATATGTAACATATACTACGAAATTATGACCAAGACACCGGACATTAACATTTTAAACTACTCTACCAATGCTTCAAAAAGAAATTTAACAATTTCTTTTCACCCTCTCATAACACACTCATTCCTTAGTTAGTTTTTTCTTAATATAAGTTATTTTGTATTCAGTACCATTATAATATAATAAGCTTATCGTGTTGTTGTTAATGTTTCATGTGTTTTGCTGTTGGTATACCTAATAAATAAATAAATAAATTAGTGACCGCCATACGGTTTCCTTGTGGTCGCTCGGCTGGTACTCTTCTGGGTTACCTAACTCATAAATGGGTGGAGGCAGTAGAGTCCAAGGAGGCGTTGGCTGTTAGTTTGGACATAGCGAAGGCCTTCGAACGGGTTTGGCATAAAGCGCTTCTTACGTAGCTTCCTTCCTATGGGCTTCCCGAGAAATTGTGCAATTGGATCACCAGCTTTCTTGCTGATCGGAGCATCAAAGTCGTAGTAGACGGTGCATGCTCTGATTACAAGTCCATTATCGCTGGTGTTTCACAAGGCTGCGTGCTATCACCAACGCTGTTTTTTCTGCATATAAATGACATGTTGCAAACCGGTAACATTCATTGCTATGCAGATGACAGCACTAATGATGCTTTATACACCGGCCATGCCAATATTTCTCGGGAAAACGTCTCCGAGTACAAACCTGGACCGGAACAAACTTGTGTCTGAAGTCAAAACTTTATTGAACAAAGTCTGGACTGAGGGCGACTAAAGCTAGTCCATTTAAATCACCAGAAGACACAAGTTTGCGCGTTTACCACTGAAAAACCCCTTCGTCGTATCTCTTCTTGCCTCAGCCAGTATCGGGATTCTCGGTGTCGACATATCGAGTGACGTGCAGTTTCGTGGTCACTTGGAAGAGAATGTCAAATTGGCCTCTAAAAAGCTTGGCGTGCTCAGTAGAGCGAGGCAGAATTTCATGCCTGCAACTTTACAAGGCGCAGGTTCAGCCGCACATGGAATACTGTTCCCATATTTGGGTCGGGCTTCCCAGTGCCAGCTCCTTCCATTTGATCGCATCCAGCGCAGAGCTGTTCGAATCGTTGGCGACCGAGCTCTTTCTGATTGGCTTGACTCACTGGAACTGCGAAGAGATATTGCATCTCATTGCGTATTTTATCGCATCTACCACGAGGAGTGCTCTGAGGAATTGTTAGGACTAATTCCAGCCACACAATTTCATCATCGCACATCGCGACAAAACTCGCGATACCATCAATAACACCTGGATGACTGGCGGCGGTCCACCACCGTGAAATTTAAGAGAAGTTTTTTACCTCGCACAACTTCAACATGTGCAATCGACTACCACCAGAGATTTTTCTGGACCAATACGACTTAAAGACCTTCAAGAAAAGAGGAATTAATATTTCGGCAACGCATCTGCAATTCCCCTGGTGTTGCATTTGTGCATGGGAGGCGGTAATCACTTACCATCGGGTGAGCCGTATGCTAGTTTGCCCCTTCTCCTATAAAAAAGAGGATATATGGCCTGTGAGAAAGAGTAAGGGTGTACACAAGTGGTTTGAAATATATAATTATATACTCAATATATACATCTCACGAAGGTACTATAATAAATAAATACATTTCAGTTATAAATATAAAGAGCATAAAGGAGTAAAAAAGTAAATGAAATAAAAACCTGTAAAAGTTGTAAAATATATTTAACAAAACTAAAGTCAAGTGCTTAAATTTGGGAGCAATAAATCATTTATTAGGATTAAGAAATTTTCTGTCCACGTGTTTAGGAAGGAACGTATGGAAATTTTCGTTTCGAAATCGATTCAAATTACGTACATTTAACCAACTAAAGAAGTACCAACCCATTAGCATTAACTCTTACTTTATTTAGTTTTTCTTTAATATGTAGTTTGTCATATATGTAGATATAAGTGTTGGAATAAATGCCTTAATGTAAAAAGGCCAGAATCTATTAGCGACTTCTCTCTCTGTTAAACACAACTCTGTGTGGATAAAGGCAAAAATAAATTCCGGTACAAGGTGTAATAAAAATCCTAATAATGATTTCTTAAATTTACGCGAACACTACACATTGAATAAAACTATTATTTACGGATTTTATCGCGTTTAATTACATTAATTTATTGTTATTATTATCCCGACGTTTCGGGTGCTTTACAGCGCCCATGGTCACGGGGGGGACTGAGATGTTTGACGTCCCAATGTCATAGTTAGTCCGGCTACCTTCAGTTTTTTAATATTAATTTTTGGTCCGATTTACGCAAAACGAGCTTATAGTATCATGAAGTCTTGCAGTGGTATGCTTGGGTTTGGGTTTAATTTTGTTAATTATAGGATCCCAAGCAGATGGTAGCACCCAACCATCTTCTCTATTGAAATTTGGATGTTTTTTAATTTCAATAGCCTCGCGTATCATCCTTGGTAGGAATCGGTGTTCTTTTGCGAGAATTTGTGGTTTATCAAATCTAATGTAATGGTGGGGACGATCTTGAAAATGTTCGCAGACTGCAGACTTCCCGGAGCGTCGGTGCTTCACATCAGCTATATGTTCCTTCACGCGGGTTTTTATAGATCTCTTTGTTTGACCTATGTAAGAGAGACCACATTCACAATCTAGCTTGTACACACCTGCATCTTGTAGAGGAATATTACATTTGATGGATGGTAAAAATTGACTAATCTTCTTCAGCGGCTTGTAGTATGTCTTAATGGACGCTCGCTTCAAGATGTAGCCAATCTTGTCCGTGACTCCTCTAACATATGGTAGTAGAGCAGGCGCGCGCTCGACTGTGGCCGGCTTCACTCGTTCACTGTGACGTAGGCGCGGGACCCGAAGCTTGTTGTCTTGCAATACTTGCTTGAGATGCTGAAACTCCGCAGCCAGATGTTTTCTGTCACAGATCCCTCGTGCTCTCTGAAACAAAGATTTACCCACGGTAGCTAACTGTGAAGGATGATGGTGAGATTCACCATTTAGATATCGGTTGGTATGGGTCTTTTTCCTATACACAGTGTGACCAATAGTGTTATCAGGATTTCGGATGACTAAAACATCTAGGAAAGCTAAAGAATTATTTGCCTCTAACTCCATTGTGAATTGTATTTTAGAGTTAATGGAGTTAAGGTGCTCTAAAAATGCAGTTACTTTGTCAGATGGTAAAATTGTGAGAGTGTCATCTACGTACCGCTTGTAGAACCTTGGATTTACAGGAGCAGTAAGAAGGGCTTTCTCCTCAAAGTCCTCCATGAATATGTCGGCGACTATGGGAGACACAGGTGAGCCCATCGCCACACCATCTACTTGCTTGTAGAATTCCTCCTTCCACAATAGATAGCCAGATGTGAGGCAATGTTCAAGTAGTATTGCAAATTCTTGAGGCATGTTATTTTCTTCTAGCTTCCTAGTTACAATTGAGATGCAGTCCACAATAGGTAGGCATGTAAATAGTGACTGAACATCAAAACTGACCATAGTTTCATTGTTAGCGAGATGTAGGTCTTATCATGTGCCAAACCACCGAGGTTGTATGGGTTACCGAAGATACACAAACCAAACGCTCCACTACGTCCCATAGTGAGCCAGATCGATTCACCAACTTATAAGCTGGCACAATACTTAGCAAAAATACTATCACCACTGAGAGGACATACCAGAGCACACACAAAGGATTCATACCATTTTGTGAGTGAGATAAAAGACCTACATCTCGCTAACAATGAAACTATGGTCAGTTTTGATGTTCAGTCACTATTTACATGCCTACCTATTGTGGACTGCATCTCAATTGTTACTAGGAAGCTAGAAGAAAATAACATGCCTCAAGAATATGCAATACTACTTGAACATTGCCTCACATCTGGCTATCTATTGTGGAAGGAGGAATTCTACAAGCAAGTAGATGGTGTGGCGATGGGCTCACCTGTGTCTCCCATAGTCGCCGACATATTCATGGAGGACTTTGAGGAGAAAGCCCTTCTTACTGCTCCTGTAAATCCAAGGTTCTACAAGCGGTACGTAGATGACACTTTCACAATTTTACCATCTGACAAAGTAACTGCATTTTTAGACCACCTTAACTCCATAAACTCTAAAATACAATTCACAATGGAGTTAGAGGCAAATAATTTTTTAGCTTTCCTAGATGTTTTAGTCATCCGAAATCCTGATAACACTATTGGTCACACTGTGTATAGGAAAAAGACCCATACCAACCGATATCTAAATGGTGAATCTCACCATCATCCTTCACAGTTAGCTACCGTGGGTAAATTTTTGTTTCAGAGAGCACGAGGGATCTGTGACAGAAAACATCTGGCTGCGGAGTTTCAGCATGTCAAGCAAGTATTGCAAGACAACAAGCTTCGGGTCCCGCGCCTACGTCACAGTGAACGAGTGAAGCCGGCCACAGTCGAGCGCGCGCCTGCTCTACTACCATATGTTAGAGGAGTCACGGACAAGATTGGCTACATCTTGAAGCGAGCGTCCATTAAGACATACTACAAGCCGCTGAAGAAGATTAGTCAATTTTTACCATCCATCAAATGTAATATTCCTCTACAAGATGCAGGTGTGTACAAGCTAGATTGTGAATGTGGTCTCTCTTACATAGGTCAAACAAAGAGATCTATAACAACCCGCGTGAAGGAACATATAGCTGATGTGAAGCACCGACGCTCCGGGAAGTCTGCAGTCTGCGAACATGTTCAAGATCGTCCCCACCATTACATTAGATTTGATAAACCACAAATTCTCGCAAAAGAACACCGATTCCTACCAAGGATGATACGCGAGGCTATTGAAATTAAAAAACATCCAAATTTCAATAGAGAAGATGGTTGGGTGCTACCATCTGCTTGGGATCCTATAATTAACAAAATTAAACCCAAACCCAAGCATACCACTGCAAGACTTCATGATACTATAAGCTCGTTTTGCGTAAATCGGACCAAAAATTAATATTAAAAAACTGAAGGTAGCCGGACTAACTATGACATTGGGACGTCAAACATCTCAGTCCCCCCCGTGACCATGGGCGCTGTAAAGCACCCGAAACGTCGGGATAATAATAACAATAAATTAATGTAATTAAACGCGATAAAATCCGTAAATAATAGTTTTATTCAATGTGTAGTGTTCGCGTAAATTTAAGAAATCATTATGTGAACCAGTACGGACTGGTAATAGCAAATAAAATTCGCCGATTAGAAGATCTTAAAACCAAGCGCGCAAGATATATAACATCTTTAAATTTCTTGAAGAGATGCAGAGACCATAATCTCATTCCTACGTGTGTCAAAATATCAACAAAGAAGGACATTCGAGGAAGCGCTAAGATCTTAAATCAGGCAAGTAAAAAGTTGTTACGGACGGTGATTCAGCAGAAACGGTTCGATTTACATTTCATAAACAACACCATAGACAATTTGTCCAGTGAACTAAAGACAATTTTAACGACATTTGATTTTAATAATTGCATCGAAACTTTAAACAAACGAGAAACATCAAAATACAATGAATGCAAAAATAAACAAATAGAAAAATACCAAAAATTAACGATCAAATCAAATGCCAAACATCCAAGTCAACGCCAGAACAATAAACAACCGTTGACCATAGACACAAACTATAAACAACGCACTGTCTATAATTTGTCAAAACATACACTGGACGAACCGACAATGAAAGTATTAGCGAAGGGAATGAACTTCGCATTAACTCCGCGAAAAATCCCGTACGAAGAAATTATCTGCAGTGTTGAGGATTGTCTGTTTAAGAATAATATCGGTAAGGAAGATTTGGAGGCCATACGTCAAGATATTTCGTCCTTGTTACGTCGTAGTTCAGTGCTGAAACCAAACCTTCCCAAAGACGAATTTATAGCGCTAAATAACTTACGGAACAGACCAGAACTCACGATTCTCCGCGCGGATAAAGGAAATGCTACGGTGGTAATGGACGCGTCGGAATATAATTTTAAAATACAACAACTTTTATCGGACGAAAGTACATATAAAAAGGTCAAAACAGACCCTACAACTAACACGCTTAAAACAACTAGCGATTTAATAAAGAAATACTCCGAAAAATTAAATCTCGACGTGAATTCGCTAATACCATCATGTGCCAAACCACCGAGGTTGTATGGGTTACCGAAGATACACAAACCAAACGCTCCACTACGTCCCATAGTGAGCCAGATCGATTCACCAACTTATAAGCTGGCACAATACTTAGCAAAAATACTATCACCACTGAGAGGACATACCAGAGCACACACAAAGGATTCATACCATTTTGTGAGTGAGATAAAAGACCTACATCTCGGTAACAATGAAACTATGGTCAGTTTTGATGTTCAGTCACTATTTACATGCCTACCTATTGTGGACTGCATCTCAATTGTAACTAGGAAGCTAGAAGAAAATAACATGCCTCAAGAATATGCAATACTACTTGAACATTGCCTCACATCTGGCTATCTATTGTGGAAGGAGGAATTCTACAAGCAAGTAGATGGTGTGGCGATGGGCTCACCTGTGTCTCCCATAGTCGCCGACATATTCATGGAGGACTTTGAGGAGAAAGCCCTTCTTACTGCTCCTGTAAATCCAAGGTTCTACAAGCGGTACGTAGATGACACTTTCACAATTTTACCATCTGACAAAGTAACTGCATTTTTAGACCACCTTAACTCCATAAACTCTAAAATACAATTCACAATGGAGTTAGAGGCAAATAATTCTTTAGCTTTCCTAGATGTTTTAGTCATCCGAAATCCTGATAACACTATTGGTCACACTGTGTATAGGAAAAAGACCCATACCAACCGATATCTAAATGGTGAATCTCACCATCATCCTTCACAGTTAGCTATCGTGGGTAAATCTTTGTTTCAGAGAGCACGAGGGATCTGTGACAGAAAACATCTGGCTGCGGAGTTTCAGCATGTCAAGCAAGTATTGCAAGACAACAAGCTTCGGGTCCCGCGCCTACGTCACAGTGAACGAGTGAAGCCGGCCACAGTCGAGCGCGCGCCTGCTCTACTACCATATGTTAGAGGAGTCACGGACAAGATTGGCTACATCTTGAAGCGAGCGTCCATTAAGACATACTACAAGCCGCTGAAGAAGATTAGTCAATTTTTACCATCCATCAAATGTAATATTCCTCTACAAGATGCAGGTGTGTACAAGCTAGATTGTGAATGTGGTCTCTCTTACATAGGTCAAACAAAGAGATCTATAAAAACCCGCGTGAAGGAACATATAGCTGATGTGAAGCACCGACGCTCCGGGAAGTCTGCAGTCTGCGAACATGTTCAAGATCGTCCCCACCATTACATTAGATTTGATAAACCACAAATTCTCGCAAAAGAACACCGATTCCTACCAAGGATGATACGCGAGGCTATTGAAATTAAAAAACATCCAAATTTCAATAGAGAAGATGGTTGGGTGCTACCATCTGCTTGGGATCCTATAATTAACAAAATTAAACCCAAACCCAAGCATACCACTGCAAGACTTCATGATACTATAAGCTCGTTTTGCGTAAATCGGACCAAAAATTAATATTAAAAAACTGAAGGTAGCCGGACTAACTATGACATTGGGACGTCAAACATCTCAGTCCCCCCCGTGACCATGGGCGCTGTAAAGCACCCGAAACGTCGGGATAATAATAACAATAAATTAATGTAATTAAACGCGATAAAATCCGTAAATAATAGTTTTATTCAATGTGTAGTGTTCGCGTAAATTTAAGAAATCATTATGTGAACCAGTATGGACTGGTAATAGCAAATAAAATTCGCCGATTAGAAGATCTTAAAACCAAGCGCGCAAGATATATAACATCTTTAAATTTCTTGAAGAGATGCAGAGACCATAATCTCATTCCTACGTGTGTCAAAATATCAACAAAGAAGGACATTCGAGGAAGCGCTAAGATCTTAAATCAGGCAAGTAAAAAGTTGTTACGGACGGTGATTCAGCAGAAACGGTTCGATTTACATTTCATAAACAACACCATAGACAATTTGTCCAGTGAACTAAAGACAATTTTAACGACATTTGATTTTAATAATTGCATCGAAACTTTAAACAAACGAGAAACATCAAAATACAATGAATGCAAAAATAAACAAATAGAAAAATACCAAAAATTAACGATCAAATCAAATGCCAAACATCCAAGTCAACGCCAGAACAATAAACAACCGTTGACCATAGACACAAACTATAAACAACGCACTGTCTATAATTTGTCAAAACATACACTGGACGAACCGACAATGAAAGTATTAGCGAAGGGAATGAACTTCGCATTAACTCCGCGAAAAATCCCGTACGAAGAAATTATCTGCAGTGTTGAGGATTGTCTGTTTAAGAATAATATCGGTAAGGAAGATTTAGAGGCCATACGTCAAGATATTTCGTCCTTGTTACGTCGTAGTTCAGTGCCGAAACCAAACCTTCCCAAAGACGAATTTATAGCGCTAAATAACTTACGGAACAGACCAGAACTCACGATTCTCCGCGCGGATAAAGGAAATGCTACGGTGGTAATGGACGCGTCGGAATATAATTTTAAAATAAAACAACTTTTATCGGACGAAAGTACATATAAAAAGGTCAAAACAGACCCTACAACTAACACGCTTGAAACAACTAGCGATTTAATAAAGAAATACTCCGAAAAATTAAATCTCGACGTGAATTCGCTAATACCATCATGTGCCAAACCACCGAGGTTGTATGGGTTACCGAAGATACACAAACTAAACGCTCCACTACGTCCCATAGTGAGCCAGATCGATTCACCAACTTATAAGCTGGCACAATACTTAGCAAAAATACTATCACCACTGAGAGGACATACCAGAGCACACACAAAGGATTCATACCATTTTGTGAGTGAGATAAAATACCTACATCTCGCTAACAATGAAACTATGGTCAGTTTTGATGTTCAGTCACTATTTACATGCCTACCTATTGAGGACTGCATCTCAATTGTAACTAGGAAGCTAGAAGAAAATAACATGCCTCAAGAATATGCAATACTACTTGAACATTGCCTCACATCTGGCTATCTATTGTGGAAGGAGGAATTCTACAAGCAAGTAGATGGTGTGGCGATGGGCTCACCTGTGTCTCCCATAGTCGCCGACATATTCATGGAGGACTTTGAGGAGAAAGCCCTTCTTACTGCTCCTGTAAATCCAAGGTTCTACAAGCGGTACGTAGATGACACTTTCACAATTTTACCATCTGACAAAGTAACTGCATTTTTAGACCACCTTAACTCCATAAACTCTAAAATACAATTCACAATGGAGTTAGAGGCAAATAATTTTTTAGCTTTCCTAGATGTTTTAGTCATCCGAAATCCTGATAACACTATTGGTCACACTGTGTATAGGAAAAAGACCCATACCAACCGATATCTAAATGGTGAATCTCACCATCATCCTTCACAGTTAGCTACCGTGGGTAAATCTTTGTTTCAGAGAGCACGAGGGATCTGTGACAGAAAACATCTGGCTGCGGAGTTTCAGCATGTCAAGCAAGTATTGCAAGACAACAAGCTTCGGGTCCCGCGCCTTCGTCACAGTGAACGAGTGAAGCCGGCCACAGTCGAGCGCGCGCCTGCTCTACTACCATATGTTAGAGGAGTCACGGACAAGATTGGCTACATCTTGAAGCGAGCGTCCATTAAGACATACTACAAGCCGCTGAAGAAGATTAGTCAATTTTTACCATCCATCAAATGTAATATTCCTCTACAAGATGCAGGTGTGTACAAGCTAGATTGTGAATGTGGTCTCTCTTACATAGGTCAAACAAAGAGATCTATAAAAACCCGCGTGAAGGAACATATAGCTGATGTGAAGCACCGACGCTCCGGGAAGTCTGCAGTCTGCGAACATGTTCAAGATCGTCCCCACCATTACATTAGATTTGATAAACCACAAATTCTCGCAAAAGAACACCGATTCCTACCAAGGATGATACGCGAGGCTATTGAAATTAAAAAACATCCAAATTTCAATAGAGAAGATGGTTGGGTGCTACCATCTGCTTGGGATCCTATAATTAACAAAATTAAACCCAAACCCAAGCATACCACTGCAAGACTTCATGATACTATAAGCTCGTTTTGCGTAAATCGGACCAAAAATTAATATTAAAAAACTGAAGGTAGCCGGACTAACTATGACATTGGGACGTCAAACATCTCAGTCCCCCCCGTGACCATGGGCGCTGTAAAGCACCCGAAACGTCGGGATAATAATAACAATAAATTAATGTAATTAAACGCGATAAAATCCGTAAATAATAGTTTTATTCAATGTGTAGTGTTCGCGTAAATTTAAGAAATCATTATGTGAACCAGTACGGACTGGTAGTAGCAAATAAAATTCGCCGATTAGAAGATCTTAAAACCAAGCGCGCAAGATATATAACATCTTTAAATTTCTTGAAGAGATGCAGAGACCATAATCTCATTCCTACGTGTGTCAAAATATCAACAAAGAAGGACATTCGAGGAAGCGCTAAGATCTTAAATCAGGCAAGTAAAAAGTTGTTACGGACGGTGATTCAGCAGAAACGGTTCGATTTACATTTCATAAACAACACCATAGACAATTTGTCCAGTGAACTAAAGACAATTTTAACGACATTTAATTTTAATAATTGCATCGAAACTTTAAACAAACGAGAAACATCAAAATACAATGAATGCAAAAATAAACAAATAGAAAAATACCAAAAATTAACGATCAAATCAAATGCCAAACATCCAAGTCAACGCCAGAACAATAAACAACCGTTGACCATAGACACAAACTATAAACAACGCACTGTCTATAATTTGTCAAAACATACACTGGACGAACCGACAATGAAAGTATTAGCGAAGGGAATGAACTTCGCATTAACTCCGCGAAAAATCCCGTACGAAGAAATTATCTGCAGTGTTGAGGATTGTCTGTTTAAGAATAATATCCGTAAGGAAGATTTGGAGGCCATACGTCAAGATATTTCGTCCTTGTTACGTCGTAGTTCAGTGCCGAAACCAAACCTTCCCAAAGACGAATTTATAGCGCTAAATAACTTACGGAACTGACCAGAACTCACGATTCTCCGCGCGGATAAAGGAAATGCTACGGTGGTAATGGACGCGTCGGAATATAATTTTAAAATACAACAACTTTTATCGGACGAAAGTACATATAAAAAGGTCAAAACAGACCATACAACTAACACGCTTAAAACAACTAGCGATTTAATAAAGAAATACTCCGAAAAATTAAATCTCGACGTGAATTCGCTAATACCATCATGTGCCAAACCACCGAGGTTGTATGGGTTACCGAAGATACACAAACTAAACGCTCCACTACGTCCCATAGTGAGCCAGATCGATTCACCAACTTATAAGCTGGCACAATACTTAGCAAAAATACTATCACCACTGAGAGGACATACCAGAGCACACACAAAGGATTCATACCATTTTGTGAGTGAGATAAAAGACCTACATCTCGCTAACAATGAAACTATGGTCAGTTTTGATGTTCAGTCACTATTTACATGCCTACCTATTGAGGACTGCATCTCAATTGTAACTAGGAAGCTAGAAGAAAATAACATGCCTCAAGAATATGCAATACTACTTGAACATTGCCTCACATCTGGCTATCTATTGTGGAAGGAGGAATTCTACAAGCAAGTAGATGGTGTGGCGATGGGCTCACCTGTGTCTCCCATAGTCGCCGACATATTCATGGAGGACTTTGAGGAGAAAGCCCTTCTTACTGCTCCTGTAAATCCAAGGTTCTACAAGCGGTACGTAGATGACACTTTCACAATTTTACCATCTGACAAAGTAACTGCATTTTTAGACCACCTTAACTCCATAAACTCTAAAATACAATTCACAATGGAGTTAGAGGCAAATAATTTTTTAGCTTTCCTAGATGTTTTAGTCATCCGAAATCCTGATAACACTATTGGTCACACTGTGTATAGGAAAAAGACCCATACCAACCGATATCTAAATGGTGAATCTCACCATCATCCTTCACAGTTAGCTACCGTGGGTAAATCTTTGTTTCAGAGAGCACGAGGGATCTGTGACAGAAAACATCTGGCTGCGGAGTTTCAGCATGTCAAGCAAGTATTGCAAGACAACAAGCTTCGGGTCCCGCGCCTACGTCACAGTGAACGAGTGAAGCCGGCCACAGTCGAGCTCGCGCCTGCTCTACTACCATATGTTAGAGGAGTCACGGACAAGATTGGCTACATCTTGAAGCGAGCGTCCATTAAGACATACTACAAGCCGCTGAAGAAGATTAGTCAATTTTTACCATCCATCAAATGTAATATTCCTCTACAAGATGCAGGTGTGTACAAGCTAGATTGTGAATGTGGTCTCTCTTACATAGGTCAAACAAAGAGATCTATAAAAACCCGCGTGAAGGAACATATAGCTGATGTGAAGCACCGACGCTCCGGGAAGTCTGCAGTCTGCGAACATGTTCAAGATCGTCCCCACCATTACATTAGATTTGATAAACCACAAATTCTCGCAAAAGAACACCGATTCCTATCAAGGATGATACGCGAGGCTATTGAAATTAAAAAACATCCAAATTTCAATAGAGAAGATGGTTGGGTGCTACCATCTGCTTGGGATCCTATAATTAACAAAATTAAACCCAAACCCAAGCATACCACTGCAAGACTTCATGATACTATAAGCTCGTTTTGCGTAAATCGGACCAAAAATTAATATTAAAAAACTGAAGGTAGCCGGACTAACTATGACATTGGGACGTCAAACATCTCAGTCCCCCCCGTGACCATGGGCGCTGTAAAGCACCCGAAACGTCGGGATAATAATAACAATAAATTAATGTAATTAAACGCGATAAAATCCGTAAATAATAGTTTTATTCAATGTGTAGTGTTCGCGTAAATTTAAGAAATCATTATGTGAACCAGTACGGACTGGTAATAGCAAATAAAATTCGCCGATTAGAAGATCTTAAAACCAAGCGCGCAAGATATATAACATCTTTAAATTTCTTGAAGAGATGCAGAAACCATAATCTCATTCCTACGTGTGCCAAAATATCAACAAAGAAGGACATTCGAGGAAGCGCTAAGATCTTAAATCAGGCAAGTAAAAAGTTGTTACGGACGGTGATTCAGCAGAAACGGTTCGATTTACATTTCATAAACAACACCATAGACAATTTGTCCAGTGAACTAAAGACAATTTTAACGACATTTGATTTTAATAATTGCATCGAAACTTTAAACAAACGAGAAACATCAAAATACAATGAATGCAAAAATAAAAAAATAGAAAAATACCAAAAATTAACGATCAAATCAAATGCCAAACATCCAAGTCAACGCCAGAACAATAAACAACCGTTCACCATAGACACAAACTATAAACAACGCACTGTCTATAATTTGTCAAAACATACACTGGACGAACCGACAATGAAAGTATTAGCGAAGGGAATGAACTTCGCATTAACTCCGCGAAAAATCCCGTACGAAGAAATTATCTGCAGTGTTGAGGATTTTCTGTTTAAGAATAATATCGGTAAGGAAGATTTGGAGGCCATACGTCAAGATATTTCGTCCTTGTTACGTCGTAGTTCAGTGCCGAAACCAGACCTTCCCAAAGACGAATTTATAGCGCTAAATAACTTACGGAACAGACCAGAACTCACGATTCTCCGCGCGGATAAAGGAAATGCTACGGTGGTAATGGACGCGTCGGAATATAATTTTAAAATACAACAACTTTTATCGGACGAAAGTACATATAAAAAGGTCAAAACAGACCCTACAACTAACACGCTTAAAACAACTAGCGATTTAATAAAGAAATACTCCGAAAAGATTTATTTTAAGTCGAATATGGAATTGCGAATGGCAATTCACGATGCTGTGTAAGTCCTTTAACGTAGTTAGTGGTACCAGTTACCCGACTCTACCGAATCAATAATTCGTTCTCGGGGCAATGTTTACGCTTCTACAACAAAATCCCAAAGAAAATATACATATCTGACCAGCTCAAAGTTCAAAAATTTTATTAAACTAAGTCTTCTATATAATATATTATAGTAGCGTAATGCTGTTATGTATCAAACCAAAGGGTTTGTCAGATATACGAGTATGTATGGATGTATGGATAATAAAGGAAACAAGTCCTTTATTATCCGCCGTTTGCGAAATAACCTCCCTGAGCTTAGGCTCTTTCTTCGAGATCGCGAAGCCGACCTCCTCCTCCTCCAGAAGACCCACCTCAGTTCTAAGGTCCTCAAAGGCCTCTCGTCTATCAAAAGATACTCGCTTCTTCGAGATGACAGACCGGACCGCAAAGGCCGCGGTACTGCCATTTGTTACAAAAAGTCGCTTCATTGCTCCCACATCCCCACTCCGACGCTTATCAATATGGAAGCCACTATAACTAGAATAGCCATGACTGGACACCAGTCTATCATCATAGCCTCCTGCTATATTATCTCTAGCGGAACCCTCCCCGTTAAGAGCGATTTCGAAGCCATCCTTGCATTAGGCAATTCAGTCATTATGTTTGGAGATTTTAACTCCAAGCATACTGAATAGACCTGCCTCGCTACTACCAGTAGTGGCAAGGTGCTGCTGAATATCACTCAGTCTCTCGACCTGACAATGATGATTCCAAAAATGGTATATCGACGTAAACCCGGAGAAGAGCTCCGCCATTTGCTTTGAACATAAACGACGCCGTCTCACTGTCATTCCGCAAATCAGGATGTTAGGAACCCCTGTCTCATGGCAAACAAAAGCCAAATATTTAGGCGTCACCCTTGATGCAGGGCTCACTTTCAAGCCCCATATCAAGATAGTTACTCGCACCGCACGATTTTACATGGATAGGCTCAACAGCATGTTGGGCAGACACGGTAAAATTTCCCTCCGCAACAAGCAAACCCTATGTAAGGTCTGTATACGACCTATTATGACCTACGCGGCCCCCATTTTTGCACATGCCAAACCCAACATTATAAATTTACTTTAAATAGTTCAAAATCTCTTCTGTCCTAGGGCCACGAACTCGCCCTCTTATGTCCGTAATGCCGACCTCTACTACGTACGTACTGCCGAGATTTAGAGCTCCCAACAATTCAGCAGTTAATCAAGACACTCTCTGCCAGATTTTTCAAAGCCTCTGAGTCTCACTCAAATCGCCTCATTTGTAAGACAGCTGCCTATGCAGCCCTTCTTTACACTCACTATAGTATGCGCAGACCGGGAAACTCTCTCTCGGACCCCCTTAACAAGCTTTCGGCTGACCTGAACTGCCTCCTGGCGTCTCAGGCCGAGCCTATTTAACATATCCCTTAATCTACCTTAGTTAGGCACACTTCTAAGCGGCTTTTCGCCGCTTGCACCCTTCTTTCTGCCAAGGAGGGTCGCGTCCGTTTACGGTTTAAACATCCCTTGTCAGATCAGTAAGCCAATCTCTAAAGGTGGAGTTTAGTGGGTAAAAGTCTCCACGCAGCCGGCTGCGTTATATGCTATGAGCATTCTCCATATCCCTCCCCCGTTACCGTAGGGTTGCCCTTAAATGCTTCGGGTCAAAAAAAATTAATGCTGTTGTGTTTCGTATGGTAAGTGTAGAGAACCGGAGACCCTTTTTACTAGAAACGAGGCATTCGAGAAACATGATTGAAAAGAGCGATGAAAGTTACATATGCTCATTCTTTTCATATTTTTATCATTAGTTCTGGCGATTTTATGCCAGAAAACATAATTTACATCGTTTGACAGTTTTTTTAGACAGACAGGTTTTTTAATTGGTAAATAACGGAATAAGTGAATATACGCAAAAATTTTGAAGTTTGTTTAAACGTTATAACACTTATGATATGCATATGTACCGTAAGTTATATAGATAAATAAAATAAATATGATTATGATCTTTATCCGCTTTTCCTTTTTCTTCGCTACGTAATTACACGCGATTATGATGCTCATCCACAAATTAATAAATAGTTGAACATCATTATGTCTACTTACTTCTTTTAACTACGAAAATTTTATTAAATAAGAACAATTACTGCGTTATTTCGTTCGAAAAAAATACATGTTAATCAAGTATGTAATAATACGCCTAAATAATTCTTTAATATATTAGTAAACGTGAATACGTCGGTGCGGGACGAAGGGGCAGAGCGATATTCGCACTCACTCGCGGCGTGTGACTCGCTAGTCGCTAGTGTACGAGTATGCTGTAAGCTTAGAGAGTATACATGTACTATGTTGGACACTATCAACATTGCACGTGTCGTTTAAGAAAAAATATTAACTGATGATATATTTTAAAAATAACAAACTTAATAATGAGTCACAAACGTAATAGTAGATCAAAAAAGATTCTGCATTTATTAGGTAAGTAGTTAAGCCGTTCTAAAGTAGATAGTATTTTAATTTAAATAAAAGTAGAGATGTTACATTAACATTTTGATAGATTTAGTAAAACTTAGATCGCACGTAACTGAGATTGACCCTATTTCCATTTCCCAAAATTGGTTCTAAACTCGGCATAGGCCCTAAGAACTTCTCGAAATAAAACTACCTACTACCGGACCCGAGAAGCAAATAGAGTACCTCATGCACAGCCGGACATAGTCGCGCTATAGTAGTAAACTGTAAGGACCTATAAAACGATTAGTCTTATATTTTATGAATACATATTAATGTGTTATCTTGTTTGGTCTTATAGATTATCCATAACGTGGTACCCGCTTAAATAAGTAGATGGCCACCTTGTTTCTGAAGCAGTACACGTAATTATAATACATGTACAGTCACGTATTTATGACTCATCCAGCAGCCGTGCCGTATGAATCGATTATTTAGGCTTTTTACTATCAGAATGAAAATAATATACTTATAACTTAAAGTGCCTAAACAATTAAAATTCGATAAATCGGTGGTAGTAATCGTGACTATGGCCGGCTGTGCGTACTTTATTCGGTTCCCGGGTCGAGTTGTGTTATTGTAGTTTCAAGAAATTCTTAGGGACTGTGCTGTGTTAAGGATTATTTTTGGCAAAAGGCTATAGGTTCGCTCTCAGTTACATGCGATTTAAGTTCTAACAAATCTGCCTAAATATTAATGTAATACATATTTACTAGCTACAAACGAGGGAAAAGGCCTGAGGATGTTATTTGTTATATTATACTATAATATTTTTTTTTTGATTGTAATGAGCAAAATCAATTAACTAACAACAACTCAGTGACACATGATAACTTTTACAATGAACCTTCTACGAGTCGCAGTTGTAGACGATCCTCGATAAATTATAGATTGAGCGTGTCATCAAATGAAGAGCCATTTTCGCCAGCAGTCTCTGAATATTTAACACATTCAGATGCAAGCCCTAGTTCTAGTCCGGATCGAGATTTTAACGATCTTATAATGTCATCGTTGTTGAAGGATCTAGCTTACGGTTTAAACGAAGATGCTTTTTTATCAAGCCCATTTACAACCAAAAACCAGAACGATTATAATATTTTCATAGCTTCACCGCCAGTTATTTTTTTACCAAGTCTTCAAAAGTCAATACCTACCACTAATACCATAACCACTAGACTAGAAATAGATAATACCTATAAAAGGCTAAACCAAGATGAAAATATCAACCAATATTATAATTTAGAAGAGTATTACATAGATGGTATTGCACCTTTGCCAAATGAAATTTTCCTAGAGTCAATATCCAATAACAAATACGAGAAAAACCACTCCAATTCTTTCATGTAGCTCTACACCTGTCGCTTCAACTAATATAATTAATTTTCCTACGCCCCCCATCACCTCAGAAAATAATATAGCCGTAGCTCCGGAAATAGAAGCAACTGTGTCTCAGCCATTATTGGTGACTGAGGGTAACCACAAGCCTAGAAAAAGACAAAGAAACATGGACACGTGGACAAAAGTAAAAAGAAGAAACTTCGAAATATAGGCGCACAGCCACAAAAATGTATGAGAGATCCTTGAGCATGTAAGATGAAGTGTCTTGAAACTATTTACCATGAAGATAGACTGAACATATTTGAATATTTTGGGCTACAGGCTGTCATGACACTCAGTGGCATTTAATTTTAAATAATACAGAAATTGTGGAACCTAAAGTTATTAAAGTTCAGAGACAACGGGAAAGAAATCGAACTTTGATAATATATTATTTGCCAATGAAAAATAATGTAGGACAGGTAACAAAAATCAATGTTTGTAAAACAATATTCTTACTTAGTGTACACACGCTTGGTATTCAAAAAAGAACTGTTTACACGGTCGTTGATAAGTATAATAATGGTAAACAAATAACAGACCTACGGGGTAAGCACGCAAACCGACCTTATAGAACAACAAATGCCACGGAGCAAAGTACTAAGCAACTTATAAAATCATTCCCTTGTATTGAGTCTCACTAATTACGGCAAAAACAACCCGACAATATTTATCACAGAACTTGAATATTTCAAAAATGCACCGATTATATAAAGTCTGGGTTGCAGAAAACGAAAATTTTCAAAATATAAAAGTTGCAAGTGAATACCAATATATTCAAATATTTAATACACAATTCAACCTTTCTTTTTTCAGACCAAAAAAGGATATTTGTAAAATATGCAGTGAATATGAAAATGCAACGGAACAGGCTAAACTCCAGCTCCAGCAGCAGTACGAAAATCATATTAAAAATAAGAATATTGTTAGAGAAATAAAGAATAAGAAAAAGATTCAGCAGACCCAAAATTAAAAACTGTAGCTGTATTTGATTTAGAGAAAGTACTAAGTCTACTTCAGTCAAATGTGGGTATTTTCCATTGTAAAAGAAAATAGCCAGCATAATATAATTTTACTATATATAATTTAATTTCATGACAGGGTTATTATTTCTTATGGCATGCACAAATTGCAAAAAGAGGTGCTAATGAAATCGCAAGTTGCTTATATAAATTTTTTCAAGCCGAAGCTTGTAGAGGCATAAAGTCCTTTTCGTTATACTCCGACAATCGTTCTGGCCAGAATAGAAATAGATATGTTTTTTCGATGTATCTATTTGTTTCAAGTACATTAACACTTATAAATTTTTCACCGATTTTTATAGATAGGACACACACAAAATGAAGGCGATTCAATACATGCCTGCATAGAAAAAATATGAAAAATAAAACATATACAACATATATAACTATATAAACCCGATCAATTATATGAAATAATAATGAATGCGAAAATTCAAAATAAATTTATTGTTAATGAATTGACACATGCAATTTTTTACAATTTTAAGTCTACAGTAAAACCTATTAAAAACTAGATGGCAATAAATTCCTTTTCTCAAAAATAAAGGCAGTTAAAGCATGTCCTGAGACACCAAACAAGATATTTTTTAAGTACGATTTTGAAACTCATGATTACTTGGTTTTAGACACTACGAATAGTACCTCATCACGTACACGTAAAACAAATATTAGCCCTCAGAGTTCAAATGAACTTATGCCCGCTTATGACAAATGTCTGACAATTTCCAATGTCTTATTTAAGGATTTAATAAGTCTATGTGATACCAATGCTATACCATTGCATTACCAAGGGTTTAATAGAAATTTGGTGATGCAAAATGTTACACCTAATTTGGAAATTTTTGATACATCGGATGAAGCTTAATAGTTCTTAGTTTTAATAACTCCTACAATAATTGTATTAATCTTTGTAATAATAGAAAAGGTTTCATAAGACTGACTTGATATTCAAGGAGAACAAAATTATTTGTTGTATAATATTAGTTATCTGTTAATTAATTTAAAAGGCAATAATGCAAAATCGAAATTACGTGTGTGTACTGTATACAACTATTTTGTGATAATTGTAGAATTTTTGTGATAGTTAGGTGCTCGAATTATCTAAGGGCGAATCACTGTTACTTTTATAGTTATTTTTTATAATTTGATTAGATAATAGGTATAAGAACTTTAATAGCAATTTAATAATATTTGTTGATGCGCAAACTTTTGTTTTTAAAAATGGTATTTTTTTTTGTTTATTTTGTTATGAGACTGATTTTACACTTTAAAGTTATAATACTTTTTAAGAATTTTTATTACTAAAGTAATGGTGTGTCTTAAATACTTTGATGGTGGTTGTAGAAATGCAAATATATTTTGTTTTGAAATATTTTTGTAACTATTAAAATATATATATATAATTGTCTAAAAAATATAAATAAGCCTTTTTTTTGATTTACCAATATTAATAACCGATTTTGTACCAACTCCAGATATACAAAATATAAATTCATTTCATAGACTAAATAGAGTAGTATTATTGTTTACCAAAGGTCACCTATATAATATACAAATGAAATAAAATGGTAAGCTTAGGTTCACATAATGATTTCTTAAATTTACGCGAACACTACACATTGAATAAAACTATTATTTACGGATTTTATCGCGTTTAATTACATTAATTTATTTTTATTATTATCCTGATGTTTCGGGTGCTTTACAGCGCCCATGGTCACGGGAGGGACTGAGATGTTTGACGTCCCAATGTCATAGTTAGTCCGGCTACCTTCAGTTTTTTAATATTAATTTTTGGTCCGATATACGCAAAACGAGCTTATAGTATCTATAGATCAAATCAAATGCCAAACATCCAAGTCAACGCCAGAACAATAAACAACCGTTCACCATAGACACAAACTATAAACAACGCACTGTCTATAATTTGTCAAAACATACACTGGACGAACCGACAATGAAAGTATTAGCGAAGGGAATGAACTTCGCATTAACTCCGCGAAAAATCCCGTACGAAGAAATTATCTGCAGTGTTGAGGATTTTCTGTTTAAGAATAATATCGGTAAGGAAGATTTGGAGGCCATACGTCAAGATATTTCGTCCTTGTTACGTCGTAGTTCAGTGCCGAAACCAGACCTTCCCAAAGACGAATTTACAGCGCTAAATAACTTACGGAACAGACCAGAACTCACGATTCTCCGCGCGGATAAAGGAAATGCTACGGTGGTAATGGACGCGTCGGAATATAATTTTAAAATACAACAACTTTTATCGGACGAAAGTACATATAAAAAGGTCAAAACAGACCCTACAACTAACACGCTTAAAACAACTAGCGATTTAATAAAGAAATACTCCGAAAAGATTTATTTTAAGTCGAATATGGAATTGCGAATGGCAATTCACGATGCTGTGTAAGTCCTTTAACGTAGTTAGTGGTACCAGTTACCCGACTCTACCGAATCAATAATTCGTTCTCGGGGCAATGTTTACGCTTCTACAACAAAATCCCAAAGAAAATATACATATCTGACCAGCTCAAAGTTCAAAAATTTTATTAAACTAAGTCTTCTATATAATATATTATAGTAGCGTAATGCTGTTATGTATCAAACCAAAGGGTTTGTCAGATATACGAGTATGTATGGATGTATGGATAATAAAGGAAACAATTCCTTTATTATCCGCCGTTTGCGAAATAACCTCCCTGAGCTTAGGCTCTTTCTTCGAGATCGCGAAGCCGACCTCCTCCTCCTCCAGAAGACCCACCTCAGTTCTAAGGTCCTCAAAGGCCTCTCGTCTATCAAAAGATACTCGCTTCTTCGAGATGACAGACCGGACCGCAAAGGCCGCGGTACTGCCATTTGTTACAAAAAGTCGCTTCATTGCTCCCACATCCCCACTCCGACGCTTATCAATATGGAAGCCACTATAACTAGAATAGCGATGACTGGACACCAGTCTATCATCATAGCCTCCTGCTATATTATCTCTAGCGGAACCCTCCCCGTTAAGAGCGATTTCGAAGCCATCCTTGCATTAGGCAATTCAGTCATTATGTTTGGAGATTTTAACTCCAAGCATACTGAATAGACCTGCCTCGCTACTACCAGTAGTGGCAAGGTGCTGCTGAATATCACTCAGTCTCTCGACCTGACAATGATGATTCCAAAAATGGTATATCGACGTAAACCCGGAGAAGAGCTCCGCCATTTGCTTTGAACATAAACGACGCCGTCTCACTGTCATTCCGCAAATCAGGATGTTAGGAACCCCTGTCTCATGGCAAACAAAAGCCAAATATTTAGGCGTCACCCTTGATGCAGGGCTCACTTTCAAGCCCCATATCAAGATAGTTACTCGCACCGCACGATTTTACATGGATAGGCTCAACAGCATGTTGGGCAGACACGGTAAAATTTCCCTCCGCAACAAGCAAACCCTATGTAAGGTCTGTATACGACCTATTATGACCTACGCGGCCCCCATTTTTGCACATGCCAAACCCAACATTATAAATTTACTTTAAATAGTTCAAAATCTCTTCTGTCCTAGGGCCACGAACTCGCCCTCTTATGTCCGTAATGCCGACCTCTACTACGTACGTACTGCCGAGATTTAGAGCTCCCAACAATTCAGCAGTTAATCAAGACACTCTCTGCCAGATTTTTCAAAGCCTCTGAGTCTCACTCAAATCGCCTCATTTGTAAGAAAGCTGCCTATGCAGCCCTTCTTTACACTCACTATAGTATGCGCAGACCGGGAAACTCTCTCTCGGACCCCCTTAACAAGCTTTCGGCTGACCTGAACTGCCTCCTGGCGTCTCAGGCCGAGCCTATTTAACATATCCCTTAATCTACCTTAGTTAGGCACACTTCTAAGCGGCTTTTCGCCGCTTGCACCCTTCTTTCTGCCAAGGAGGGTCGCGTCCGTTTACGGTTTAAACATCCCTTGTCAGATCAGTAAGCCAATCTCTAAAGGTGGAGTTTAGTGGGTAAAAGTCTCCACGCAGCCGGCTGCGTTATATGCTATGAGCATTCTCCATATCCCTCCCCCGTTACCGTAGGGTTGCCCTTAAATGCTTCGGGTCAAAAAAAATTAATGCTGTTGTGTTTCGTATGGTAAGTGTAGAGAACCGGAGACCCTTTTTACTAGAAACGAGGCATTCGAGAAACATGATTGAAAAGAGCGATGAAAGTTACATATGCTCATTCTTTTCATATTTTTATCATTAGTTCTGGCGATTTTATGCCAGAAAACATAATTTACATCGTTTGACAGTTTTTTTAGACAGACAGGTTTTTTAATTGGTAAATAACGGAATAAGTGAATATACGCAAAAATTTTGAAGTTTGTTTAAACGTTATAACACTTATGATATGCATATGTACCGTAAGTTATATAGATAAATAAAATAAATATGATTATGATCTTTATCCGCTTTTCCTTTTTCTTCGCTACGTAATTACACGCGATTATGATGCTCATCCACAAATTAATAAATAGTTGAACATCATTATGTCTACTTACTTCTTTTAACTACGAAAATTTTATTAAATAAGAACAATTACTGCGTTATTTCGTTCGAAAAAAATACATGTTAATCAAGTATGTAATAATACGCCTAAATAATTCTTTAATATATTAGTAAACGTGAATACGTCGGTGCGGGACGAAGGGGCAGAGCGATATTCGCACTCACTCGCGGCGTGTGACTCGCTAGTCGCTAGTGTACGAGTATGCTGTAAGCTTAGAGAGTATACATGTACTATGTTGGACACTGTCAACATTGCACGTGTCGTTTAAGAAAAAATATTAACTGATGATATATTTTAAAAATAACAAACTTAATAATGAGTCACAAACGTAATAGTAGATCAAAAAAGATTCTGCATTTATTAGGTAAGTAGTTAAGCCGTTCTAAAGTAGATAGTATTTTAATTTAAATAAAAGTAGAGATGTTACATTAACATTTTGATAGATTTAGTAAAACTTAGATCGCACGTAACTGAGATTGACCCTATTTCCATTTCCCAAAATTGGTTCTAAACTCGGCATAGGCCCTAAGAACTTCTCGAAATAAAACTACCTACTACCGGACCCGAGAAGCAAATAGAGTACCTCATGCACAGCCGGACATAGTCGCGCTATAGTAGTAAACTGTAAGGACCTATAAAACGATTAGTCTTATATTTTATGAATACATATTAATGTGTTATCTTGTTTGGTCTTATAGATTATCCATAACGTGGTACCCGCTTAAATAAGTAGATGGCCACCTTGTTTCTGAAGCAGTACACGTAATTATAATACATGTACAGTCACGTATTTATGACTCATCCAGCAGCCGTGCCGTATGAATCGATTATTTAGGCTTTTTACTATCAGAATGAAAATAATATACTTATAACTTAAAGTGCCTAAACAATTAAAATTCGATAAATCGGTGGTAGTAATCGTGACTATGGCCGGCTGTGCGTAAGGTACTTTATTCGGTTCCCGGGTCGAGTTGTGTTATTGTAGTTTCAAGAAATTCTTAGGGACTGTGCTGTGTTAAGGATTATTTTTGGCAAAAGGCTATAGGTTCGCTCTCCTATAGCCTTTTGCCAAAAATAATCCTTACATGCGATTTAAGTTCTAACAAATCTGCCTAAATATTAATGTAATACATATTTACTAGCTACAAACGAGGGAAAAAGCCTGAGGATGTTATTTGTTATATTATACTATAATATTTTTTTTTTTGATTGTAATGAGCAAAATCAATTAACTAACAACAACTCAGTGACACATGATAACTTTTACAATGAACCTTCTACGAGTCGCAGTTGTAGACGATCCTCGATAAATTATAGATTGAGCGTGTCATCAAATGAAGAGCCATTTTCGCCAGCAGTCTCTGAATATTTAACACATTCAGATGCAAGCCCTAGTTCTAGTCCGGATCGAGATTTTAACGATCTTATAATGTCATCGTTGTTGAAGGATCTAGCTTACGGTTTAAACGAAGATGCTTTTTTATCAAGCCCATTTACAACCAAAAACCAGAACGATTATAATATTTTCATAGCTTCACCGCCAGTTATTTTTTTACCAAGTCTTCAAAAGTCAATACCTACCACTAATACCATAACCACTAGACTAGAAATAGATAATACCTATAAAAGGCTAAACCAAGATGAAAATATCAACCAATATTATAATTTAGAAGAGTATTACATAGATGGTATTGCACCTTTGCCAAATGAAATTTTCCTAGAGTCAATATCCAATAACAAATACGAGAAAAACCACTCCAATTCTTTCATGTAGCTCTACACCTGTCGCTTCAGCTAATATAATTAATTTTCCTACGCCCCCCATCACCTCAGAAAATAATATAGCCGTAGCTCCGGAAATAGAAGCAACTGTGTCTCAGCCATTATTGGTGACTGAGGGTAACCACAAGCCTAGAAAAAGACAAAGAAACATGGACACGTGGACAAAAGTAAAAAGAAGAAACTTCGAAATATAGGCGCACAGCCACAAAAATGTATGAGAGATCCTTGAGCATGTAAGATGAAGTGTCTTGAAACTATTTACCATGAAGATAGACTGAACATATTTGAATATTTTGGGCTACAGGCTGTCATGACACTCAGTGGCATTTAATTTTAAATAATACAGAAATTGTGGAACCTAAAGTTATTAAAGTTCAGAGACAACGGGAAAGAAATCGAACTTTGATAATATATTATTTGCCAATGAAAAATAATGTAGGACAGGTAACAAAAATCAATGTTTGTAAAACAATATTCTTACTTAGTGTACACACGCTTGGTATTCAAAAAAGAACTGTTTACACGGTCGTTGATAAGTATAATAATGGTAAACAAATAACAGACCTACGGGGTAAGCACGCAAACCGACCTTATAGAACAACAAATGCCACGGAGCAAAGTACTAAGCAACTTATAAAATCATTCCCTTGTATTGAGTCTCACTAATTACGGCAAAAACAACCCGACAATATTTATCACAGAACTTGAATATTTCAAAAATGCACCGATTATATAAAGTCTGGGTTGCAGAAAACGAAAATTTTCAAAATATAAAAGTTGCAAGTGAATACCAATATATTCAAATATTTAATACACAATTCAACCTTTCTTTTTTCAGACCAAAAAAGGATATTTGTAAAATATGCAGTGAATATGAAAATGCAACGGAATAGGCTAAACTCCAGCTCCAGCAGCAGTACGAAAATCATATTAAAAATAAGAATATTGTTAGAGAAATAAAGAATAAGAAAAAGATTCAGCAGACCCAAAATTAAAAACTGTAGCTGTATTTGATTTAGAGAAAGTACTAAGTCTACTTCAGTCAAATGTGGGTATTTTCCATTGTAAAAGAAAATAGCCAGCATAATATAATTTTACTATATATAATTTAATTTCATGACAGGGTTATTATTTCTTATGGCATGCACAAATTGCAAAAAGAGGTGCTAATGAAATCGCAAGTTGCTTATATAAATTTTTTCAAGCCGAAGCTTGTAGAGGCATAAAGTCCTTTTCGTTATACTCCGACAATCGTTCTGGCCAGAATAGAAATAGATATGTTTTTTCGATGTATCTATTTGTTTCAAGTACATTAACACTTATAAATTTTTCACCGATTTTTATAGATAGGACACACACAAAATGAAGGCGATTCAATACATGCCTGCATAGAAAAAATATGAAAAATAAAACATATACAACATATATAACTATATAAACCCGATCAATTATATGAAATAATAATGAATGCGAAAATTCAAAATAAATTTATTGTTAATGAATTGACACATGCAATTTTTTACAATTTTAAGTCTACAGTAAAACCTATTAAAACTAGATGGCAATAAATTCCTTTTCTCAAAAATAAAGGCAGTTAAAGCATGTCCTGAGACACCAAACAAGATATTTTTTAAGTACGATTTTGAAACTCATGATTACTTGGTTTTAGACACTACGAATAGTACCTCATCACGTACACGTAAAACAAATATTAGCCCTCAGAGTTCAAATGAACTTATGCCCGCTTATGACAAATGTCTAACAATTTCCAATGTCTTATTTAAGGATTTAATAAGTCTATGTGATACCAATGCTATACCATTGCATTACCAAGGGTTTAATAGAAATTTGGTGATGCAAAATGTTACACCTAATTTGGAAATTTTTGATACATCGGATGAAGCTTAATAGTTCTTAGTTT
Organism: Parnassius smintheus behrii; assembly: GCA_036936625.1. NCBI lineage: Eukaryota > Metazoa > Arthropoda > Insecta > Lepidoptera > Papilionidae > Parnassius > Parnassius smintheus. Next base: position 2,452,914 of record JAUPFT010000021.1, read on the forward strand.
TAATAACTCCTACAATAATTGTATTAATCTTTGTAATAATAGAAAAGGTTTCATAAGACTGACTTGATATTCAAGGAGAACAAAATTATTTGTTGTATAATATTAGTTATCTGTTAATTAATTTAAAAGGCAATAATGCAAAATCGAAATTACGTGTGTGTACTGTATACAACTATTTTGTGATAATTGTAGAATTTTTGTGATAGTTAGGTGCTCGAATTATCTAAGGGCGAATCACTGTTACTTTTATAGTTATTTTTTATAATTTGATTAGATAATAGGTATAAGAACTTTAATAGCAATTTAATAATATTTGTTGATGCGCAAACTTTTGTTTTTAAAAATGGTATTTTTTTTTTGTTTATTTTGTTATGAGACTGATTTTACACTTTAAAGTTATAATACTTTTTAAGAATTTTTATTACTAAAGTAATGGTGTGTCTTAAATACTTTGATGGTGGTTGTAGAAATGCAAATATATTTTGTTTTGAAATATTTTTGTAACTATTAAAATATATATATAATTGTCTAAAAAATATAAATAAGCCTTTTTTTTTTGATTTACCAATATTAATAACCGATTTTGTACCAACTCCAGATATACAAAATATAAATTCATTTCATAGACTAAATAGAGTAGTATTATTGTTTACCAAAGGTCACCTATATAATATACAAATGAAATAAAATGGTAAGCTTAGGTTCACATAATGATTTCTTAAATTTACGCGAACACTACACATTGAATAAAACTATTATTTACGGATTTTATCGCGTTTAATTACATTAATTTATTTTTATTATTATCCTGATGTTTCGGGTGCTTTACAGCGCCCATGGTCACGGGAGGGACTGAGATGTTTGACGTCCCAATGTCATAGTTAGTCCGGCTACCTTCAGTTTTTTAATATTAATATTTGGTCCGATATACGCAAAACGAGCTTATAGTATCTATAGATCAAATCAAATGCCAAACATCCAAGTCAACGCCAGAACAATAAACAACCGTTCACCATAGACACAAACTATAAACAACGCACTGTCTATAATTTGTCAAAACATACACTGGACGAACCGACAATGAAAGTATTAGCGAAGGGAATGAACTTCGCATTAACTCCGCGAAAAATCCCGTACGAAGAAATTATCTGCAGTGTTGAGGATTTTCTGTTTAAGAATAATATCGGTAAGGAAGATTTGGAGGCCATACGTCAAGATATTTCGTCCTTGTTACGTCGTAGTTCAGTGCCGAAACCAGACCTTCCCAAAGACGAATTTATAGCGCTAAATAACTTACGGAACAGACCAGAACTCACGATTCTCCGCGCGGATAAAGGAAATGCTACGGTGGTAATGGACGCGTCGGAATATAATTTTAAAATACAACAACTTTTATCGGACGAAAGTACATATAAAAAGGTCAAAACAGACCCTACAACTAACACGCTTAAAACAACTAGCGATTTAATAAAGAAATACTCCGAAAAGATTTATTTTAAGTCGAATATGGAATTGCGAATGGCAATTCACGATGCTGTGTAAGTCCTTTAACGTAGTTAGTGGTACCAGTTACCCGACTCTACCGAATCAATAATTCGTTCTCGGGGCAATGTTTACGCTTCTACAACAAAATCCCAAAGAAAATATACATATCTGACCAGCTCAAAGTTCAAAAATTTTATTAAACTAAGTCTTCTATATAATATATTATAGTAGCGTAATGCTGTTATGTATCAAACCAAAGGGTTTGTCAGATATACGAGTATGTATGGATGTATGGATAATAAAGGAAACAAGTCCTTTATTATCCGCCGTTTGCGAAATAACCTCCCTGAGCTTAGGCTCTTTCTTCGAGATCGCGAAGCCGACCTCCTCCTCCTCCAGAAGACCCACCTCAGTTCTAAGGTCCTCAAAGGCCTCTCGTCTATCAAAAGATACTCGCTTCTTCGAGATGACAGACCGGACCGCAAAGGCCGCGGTACTGCCATTTGTTACAAAAAGTCGCTTCATTGCTCCCACATCCCCACTCCGACGCTTATCAATATGGAAGCCACTATAACTAGAATAGCCATGACTGGACACCAGTCTATCATCATAGCCTCCTGCTATATTATCTCTAGCGGAACCCTCCCCGTTAAGAGCGATTTCGAAGCCATCCTTGCATTAGGCAATTCAGTCATTATGTTTGGAGATTTTAACTCCAAGCATACTGAATAGACCTGCCTCGCTACTACCAGTAGTGGCAAGGTGCTGCTGAATATCACTCAGTCTCTCGACCTGACAATGATGATTCCAAAAATGGTATATCGACGTAAACCCGGAGAAGAGCTCCGCCATTTGCTTTGAACATAAACGACGCCGTCTCACTGTCATTCCGCAAATCAGGATGTTAGGAACCCCTGTCTCATGGCAAACAAAAGCCAAATATTTAGGCGTCACCCTTGATGCAGGGCTCACTTTCAAGCCCCATATCAAGATAGTTACTCGCACCGCACGATTTTACATGGATAGGCTCAACAGCATGTTGGGCAGACACGGTAAAATTTCCCTCCGCAACAAGCAAACCCTATGTAAGGTCTGTATACGACCTATTATGACCTACGCGGCCCCCATTTTTGCACATGCCAAACCCAACATTATAAATTTACTTTAAATAGTTCAAAATCTCTTCTATCCTAGGGCCACGAACTCGCCCTCTTATGTCCGTAATGCCGACCTCTACTACGTACGTACTGCCGAGATTTAGAGCTCCCAACAATTCAGCAGTTAATCAAGACACTCTCTGCCAGATTTTTCAAAGCCTCTGAGTCTCACTCAAATCGCCTCATTTGTAAGAAAGCTGCCTATGCAGCCCTTCTTTACACTCACTATAGTATGCGCAGACCGGGAAACTCTCTCTCGGACCCCCTTAACAAGCTTTCGGCTGACCTGAACTGCCTCCTGGCGTCTCAGGCCGAGCCTATTTAACATATCCCTTAATCTACCTTAGTTAGGCACACTTCTAAGCGGCTTTTCGCCGCTTGCACCCTTCTTTCTGCCAAGGAGGGTCGCGTCCGTTTACGGTTTAAACATCCCTTGTCAGATCAGTAAGCCAATCTCTAAAGGTGGAGTTTAGTGGGTAAAAGTCTCCACGCAGCCGGCTGCGTTATATGCTATGAGCATTCTCCATATCCCTCCCCCGTTACCGTAGGGTTGCCCTTAAATGCTTCGGGTCAAAAAAAATTAATGCTGTTGTGTTTCGTATGGTAAGTGTAGAGAACCGGAGACCCTTTTTACTAGAAACGAGGCATTCGAGAAACATGATTGAAAAGAGCGATGAAAGTTACATATGCTCATTCTTTTCATATTTTTATCATTAGTTCTGGCGATTTTATGCCAGAAAACATAATTTACATCGTTTGACAGTTTTTTTAGACAGACAGGTTTTTTAATTGGTAAATAACGGAATAAGTGAATATACGCAAAAATTTTGAAGTTTGTTTAAACGTTATAACACTTATGATATGCATATGTACCGTAAGTTATATAGATAAATAAAATAAATATGATTATGATCTTTATCCGCTTTTCCTTTTTCTTCGCTACGTAATTACACGCGATTATGATGCTCATCCACAAATTAATAAATAGTTGAACATCATTATGTCTACTTACTTCTTTTAACTACGAAAATTTTATTAAATAAGAACAATTACTGCGTTATTTCGTTCGAAAAAAATACATGTTAATCAAGTATGTAATAATACGCCTAAATAATTCTTTAATATATTAGTAAACGTGAATACGTCGGTGCGGGACGAAGGGGCAGAGCGATATTCGCACTCACTCGCGGCGTGTGACTCGCTAGTCGCTAGTGTACGAGTATGCTGTAAGCTTAGAGAGTATACATGTACTATGTTGGACACTGTCAACATTGCACGTGTCGTTTAAGAAAAAATATTAACTGATGATATATTTTAAAAATAACAAACTTAATAATGAGTCACAAACGTAATAGTAGATCAAAAAAGATTCTGCATTTATTAGGTAAGTAGTTAAGCCGTTCTAAAGTAGATAGTATTTTAATTTAAATAAAAGTAGAGATGTTACATTAACATTTTGATAGATTTAGTAAAACTTAGATCGCACGTAACTGAGATTGACCCTATTTCCATTTCCCAAAATTGGTTCTAAACTCGGCATAGGCCCTAAGAACTTCTCGAAATAAAACTACCTACTACCGGACCCGAGAAGCAAATAGAGTACCTCATGCACAGCCGGACATAGTCGCGCTATAGTAGTAAACTGTAAGGACCTATAAAACGATTAGTCTTATATTTTATGAATACATATTAATGTGTTATCTTGTTTGGTCTTATAGATTATCCATAACGTGGTACCCGCTTAAATAAGTAGATGGCCACCTTGTTTCTGAAGCAGTACACGTAATTATAATACATGTACAGTCACGTATTTATGACTCATCCAGCAGCCGTGCCGTATGAATCGATTATTTAGGCTTTTTACTATCAGAATGAAAATAATATACTTATAACTTAAAGTGCCTAAACAATTAAAATTCGATAAATCGGTGGTAGTAATCGTGACTATGGCCGGCTGTGCGTAAGGTACTTTATTCGGTTCCCGGGTCGAGTTGTGTTATTGTAGTTTCAAGAAATTCTTAGGGACTGTGCTGTGTTAAGGATTATTTTTGGCAAAAGGCTATAGGTTCGCTCTCCTATAGCCTTTTGCCAAAAATAATCCTTACATGCGATTTAAGTTCTAACAAATCTGCCTAAATATTAATGTAATACATATTTACTAGCTACAAACGAGGGAAAAAGCCTGAGGATGTTATTTGTTATATTATACTATAATATTTTTTTTTTTGATTGTAATGAGCAAAATCAATTAACTAACAACAACTCAGTGACACATGATAACTTTTACAATGAACCTTCTACGAGTCGCAGTTGTAGACGATCCTCGATAAATTATAGATTGAGCGTGTCATCAAATGAAGAGCCATTTTCGCCAGCAGTCTCTGAATATTTAACACATTCAGATGCAAGCCCTAGTTCTAGTCCGGATCGAGATTTTAACGATCTTATAATGTCATCGTTGTTGAAGGATCTAGCTTACGGTTTAAACGAAGATGCTTTTTTATCAAGCCCATTTACAACCAAAAACCAGAACGATTATAATATTTTCATAGCTTCACCGCCAGTTATTTTTTTACCAAGTCTTCAAAAGTCAATACCTACCACTAATACCATAACCACTAGACTAGAAATAGATAATACCTATAAAAGGCTAAACCAAGATGAAAATATCAACCAATATTATAATTTAGAAGAGTATTACATAGATGGTATTGCACCTTTGCCAAATGAAATTTTCCTAGAGTCAATATCCAATAACAAATACGAGAAAAACCACTCCAATTCTTTCATGTAGCTCTACACCTGTCGCTTCAGCTAATATAATTAATTTTCCTACGCCCCCCATCACCTCAGAAAATAATATAGCCGTAGCTCCGGAAATAGAAGCAACTGTGTCTCAGCCATTATTGGTGACTGAGGGTAACCACAAGCCTAGAAAAAGACAAAGAAACATGGACACGTGGACAAAAGTAAAAAGAAGAAACTTCGAAATATAGGCGCACAGCCACAAAAATGTATGAGAGATCCTTGAGCATGTAAGATGAAGTGTCTTGAAACTATTTACCATGAAGATAGACTGAACATATTTGAATATTTTGGGCTACAGGCTGTCATGACACTCAGTGGCATTTAATTTTAAATAATACAGAAATTGTGGAACCTAAAGTTATTAAAGTTCAGAGACAACGGGAAAGAAATCGAACTTTGATAATATATTATTTGCCAATGAAAAATAATGTAGGACAGGTAACAAAAATCAATGTTTGTAAAACAATATTCTTACTTAGTGTACACACGCTTGGTATTCAAAAAAGAACTGTTTACACGGTCGTTGATAAGTATAATAATGGTAAACAAATAACAGACCTACGGGGTAAGCACGCAAACCGACCTTATAGAACAACAAATGCCACGGAGCAAAGTACTAAGCAACTTATAAAATCATTCCCTTGTATTGAGTCTCACTAATTACGGCAAAAACAACCCGACAATATTTATCACAGAACTTGAATATTTCAAAAATGCACCGATTATATAAAGTCTGGGTTGCAGAAAACGAAAATTTTCAAAATATAAAAGTTGCAAGTGAATACCAATATATTCAAATATTTAATACACAATTCAACCTTTCTTTTTTCAGACCAAAAAAGGATATTTGTAAAATATGCAGTGAATATGAAAATGCAACGGAACAGGCTAAACTCCAGCTCCAGCAGCAGTACGAAAATCATATTAAAAATAAGAATATTGTTAGAGAAATAAAGAATAAGAAAAAGATTCAGCAGACCCAAAATTAAAAACTGTAGCTGTATTTGATTTAGAGAAAGTACTAAGTCTACTTCAGTCAAATGTGGGTATTTTCCATTGTAAAAGAAAATAGCCAGCATAATATAATTTTACTATATATAATTTAATTTCATGACAGGGTTATTATTTCTTATGGCATGCACAAATTGCAAAAAGAGGTGCTAATGAAATCGCAAGTTGCTTATATAAATTTTTTCAAGCCGAAGCTTGTAGAGGCATAAAGTCCTTTTCGTTATACTCCGACAATCGTTCTGGCCAGAATAGAAATAGATATGTTTTTTCGATGTATCTATTTGTTTCAAGTACATTAACACTTATAAATTTTTCACCGATTTTTATAGATAGGACACACACAAAATGAAGGCGATTCAATACATGCCTGCATAGAAAAAATATGAAAAATAAAACATATACAACATATATAACTATATAAACCCGATCAATTATATGAAATAATAATGAATGCGAAAATTCAAAATAAATTTATTGTTAATGAATTGACACATGCAATTTTTTACAATTTTAAGTCTACAGTAAAACCTATTAAAAACTAGATGGCAATAAATTCCTTTTCTCAAAAATAAAGGCAGTTAAAGCATGTCCTGAGACACCAAACAAGATATTTTTTAAGTACGATTTTGAAACTCATGATTACTTGGTTTTAGACACTACGAATAGTACCTCATCACGTACACGTAAAACAAATATTAGCCCTCAGAGTTCAAATGAACTTATGCCCGCTTATGACAAATGTCTGACAATTTCCAATGTCTTATTTAAGGATTTAATAAGTCTATGTGATACCAATGCTATACCATTGCATTACCAAGGGTTTAATAGAAATTTGGTGATGCAAAATGTTACACCTAATTTGGAAATTTTTGATACATCGGATGAAGCTTAATAGTTCTTAGTTTTAATAACTCCTACAATAATTGTATTAATCTTTGTAATAATAGAAAAGGTTTCATAAGACTGACTTGATATTCAAGGAGAACAAAATTATTTGTTGTATAATATTAGTTATCTGTTAATTAATTTAAAAGGCAATAATGCAAAATCGAAATTACGTGTGTGTACTGTATACAACTATTTTGTGATAATTGTAGAATTTTTGTGATAGTTAGGTGCTCGAATTATCTAAGGGCGAATCACTGTTACTTTTATAGTTATTTTTTATAATTTGATTAGATAATAGGTATAAGAACTTTAATAGCAATTTAATAATATTTGTTGATGCGCAAACTTTTGTTTTTAAAAATGGTATTTTTTTTTTGTTTATTTTGTTATGAGACTGATTTTACACTTTAAAGTTATAATACTTTTTAAGAATTTTTATTACTAAAGTAATGGTGTGTCTTAAATACTTTGATGGTGGTTGTAGAAATGCAAATATATTTTGTTTTGAAATATTTTTGTAACTATTAAAATATATATATATAATTGTCTAAAAAATATAAATAAGCCTTTTTTTTTTTGATTTACCAATATTAATAACCGATTTTGTACCAACTCCAGATATACAAAATATAAATTCATTTCATAGACTAAATAGAGTAGTATTATTGTTTACCAAAGGTCACCTATATAATATACAAATGAAATAAAATGGTAAGCTTAGGTTCACATAATGATTTCTTAAATTTACGCGAACACTACACATTGAATAAAACTATTATTTACGGATTTTATCGCGTTTAATTACATTAATTTATTTTTATTATTATCCTGATGTTTCGGGTGCTTTACAGCGCCCATGGTCACGGGAGGGACTGAGATGTTTGACGTCCCAATGTCATAGTTAGTCCGGCTACCTTCAGTTTTTTAATATTAATATTTGGTCCGATATACGCAAAACGAGCTTATAGTATCTATAGATCAAATCAAATGCCAAACATCCAAGTCAACGCCAGAACAATAAACAACCGTTCACCATAGACACAAACTATAAACAACGCACTGTCTATAATTTGTCAAAACATACACTGGACGAACCGACAATGAAAGTATTAGCGAAGGGAATGAACTTCGCATTAACTCCGCGAAAAATCCCGTACGAAGAAATTATCTGCAGTGTTGAGGATTTTCTGTTTAAGAATAATATCGGTAAGGAAGATTTGGAGGCCATACGTCAAGATATTTCGTCCTTGTTACGTCGTAGTTCAGTGCCGAAACCAGACCTTCCCAAAGACGAATTTATAGCGCTAAATAACTTACGGAACAGACCAGAACTCACGATTCTCCGCGCGGATAAAGGAAATGCTACGGTGGTAATGGACGCGTCGGAATATAATTTTAAAATACAACAACTTTTATCGGACGAAAGTACATATAAAAAGGTCAAAACAGACCCTACAACTAACACGCTTAAAACAACTAGCGATTTAATAAAGAAATACTCCGAAAAGATTTATTTTAAGTCGAATATGGAATTGCGAATGGCAATTCACGATGCTGTGTAAGTCCTTTAACGTAGTTAGTGGTACCAGTTACCCGACTCTACCGAATCAATAATTCGTTCTCGGGGCAATGTTTACGCTTCTACAACAAAATCCCAAAGAAAATATACATATCTGACCAGCTCAAAGTTCAAAAATTTTATTAAACTAAGTCTTCTATATAATATATTATAGTAGCGTAATGCTGTTATGTATCAAACCAAAGGGTTTGTCAGATATACGAGTATGTATGGATGTATGGATAATAAAGGAAACAAGTCCTTTATTATCCGCCGTTTGCGAAATAACCTCCCTGAGCTTAGGCTCTTTCTTCGAGATCGCGAAGCCGACCTCCTCCTCCTCCAGAAGACCCACCTCAGTTCTAAGGTCCTCAAAGGCCTCTCGTCTATCAAAAGATACTCGCTTCTTCGAGATGACAGACCGGACCGCAAAGGCCGCGGTACTGCCATTTGTTACAAAAAGTCGCTTCATTGCTCCCACATCCCCACTCCGACGCTTATCAATATGGAAGCCACTATAACTAGAATAGCCATGACTGGACACCAGTCTATCATCATAGCCTCCTGCTATATTATCTCTAGCGGAACCCTCCCCGTTAAGAGCGATTTCGAAGCCATCCTTGCATTAGGCAATTCAGTCATTATGTTTGGAGATTTTAACTCCAAGCATACTGAATAGACCTGCCTCGCTACTACCAGTAGTGGCAAGGTGCTGCTGAATATCACTCAGTCTCTCGACCTGACAATGATGATTCCAAAAATGGTATATCGACGTAAACCCGGAGAAGAGCTCCGCCATTTGCTTTGAACATAAACGACGCCGTCTCACTGTCATTCCGCAAATCAGGATGTTAGGAACCCCTGTCTCATGGCAAACAAAAGCCAAATATTTAGGCGTCACCCTTGATGCAGGGCTCACTTTCAAGCCCCATATCAAGATAGTTACTCGCACCGCACGATTTTACATGGATAGGCTCAACAGCATGTTGGGCAGACACGGTAAAATTTCCCTCCGCAACAAGCAAACCCTATGTAAGGTCTGTATACGACCTATTATGACCTACGCGGCCCCCATTTTTGCACATGCCAAACCCAACATTATAAATTTACTTTAAATAGTTCAAAATCTCTTCTATCCTAGGGCCACGAACTCGCCCTCTTATGTCCGTAATGCCGACCTCTACTACGTACGTACTGCCGAGATTTAGAGCTCCCAACAATTCAGCAGTTAATCAAGACACTCTCTGCCAGATTTTTCAAAGCCTCTGAGTCTCACTCAAATCGCCTCATTTGTAAGAAAGCTGCCTATGCAGCCCTTCTTTACACTCACTATAGTATGCGCAGACCGGGAAACTCTCTCTCGGACCCCCTTAACAAGCTTTCGGCTGACCTGAACTGCCTCCTGGCGTCTCAGGCCGAGCCTATTTAACATATCCCTTAATCTACCTTAGTTAGGCACACTTCTAAGCGGCTTTTCGCCGCTTGCACCCTTCTTTCTGCCAAGGAGGGTCGCGTCCGTTTACGGTTTAAACATCCCTTGTCAGATCAGTAAGCCAATCTCTAAAGGTGGAGTTTAGTGGGTAAAAGTCTCCACGCAGCCGGCTGCGTTATATGCTCTGAGCATTCTCCATATCCCTCCCCCGTTACCGTAGGGTTGCCCTTAAATGCTTCGGGTCAAAAAAAATTAATGCTGTTGTGTTTCGTATGGTAAGTGTAGAGAACCGGAGACCCTTTTTACTAGAAACGAGGCATTCGAGAAACATGATTGAAAAGAGCGATGAAAGTTACATATGCTCATTCTTTTCATATTTTTATCATTAGTTCTGGCGATTTTATGCCAGAAAACATAATTTACATCGTTTGACAGTTTTTTTAGACAGACAGGTTTTTTAATTGGTAAATAACGGAATAAGTGAATATACGCAAAAATTTTGAAGTTTGTTTAAACGTTATAACACTTATGATATGCATATGTACCGTAAGTTATATAGATAAATAAAATAAATATGATTATGATCTTTATCCGCTTTTCCTTTTCCTTCGCTACGTAATTACACGCGATTATGATGCTCATCCACAAATTAATAAATAGTTGAACATCATTATGTCTACTTACTTCTTTTAACTACGAAAATTTTATTAAATAAGAACAATTACTGCGTTATTTCGTTCGAAAAAAATACATGTTAATCAAGTATGTAATAATACGCCTAAATAATTCTTTAATATATTAGTAAACGTGAATACGTCGGTGCGGGACGAAGGGGCAGAGCGATATTCGCACTCACTCGCGGCGTGTGACTCGCTAGTCGCTAGTGTACGAGTATGCTGTAAGCTTAGAGAGTATACATGTACTATGTTGGACACTGTCAACATTGCACGTGTCGTTTAAGAAAAAATATTAACTGATGATATATTTTAAAAATAACAAACTTAATAATGAGTCACAAACGTAATAGTAGATCAAAAAAGATTCTGCATTTATTAGGTAAGTAGTTAAGCCGTTCTAAAGTAGATAGTATTTTAATTTAAATAAAAGTAGAGATGTTACATTAACATTTTGATAGATTTAGTAAAACTTAGATCGCACGTAACTGAGATTGACCCTATTTCCATTTCCCAAAATTGGTTCTAAACTCGGCATAGGCCCTAAGAACTTCTCGAAATAAAACTACCTACTACCGGACCCGAGAAGCAAATAGAGTACCTCATGCACAGCCGGACATAGTCGCGCTATAGTAGTAAACTGTAAGGACCTATAAAACGATTAGTCTTATATTTTATGAATACATATTAATGTGTTATCTTGTTTGGTCTTATAGATTATCCATAACGTGGTACCCGCTTAAATAAGTAGATGGCCACCTTGTTTCTGAAGCAGTACACGTAATTATAATACATGTACAGTCACGTATTTATGACTCATCCAGCAGCCGTGCCGTATGAATCGATTATTTAGGCTTTTTACTATCAGAATGAAAATAATATACTTATAACTTAAAGTGCCTAAACAATTAAAATTCGATAAATCGGTGGTAGTAATCGTGACTATGGCCGGCTGTGCGTAAGGTACTTTATTCGGTTCCCGGGTCGAGTTGTGTTATTGTAGTTTCAAGAAATTCTTAGGGACTGTGCTGTGTTAAGGATTATTTTTGGCAAAAGGCTATAGGTTCGCTCTCCTATAGCCTTTTGCCAAAAATAATCCTTACATGCGATTTAAGTTCTAACAAATCTGCCTAAATATTAATGTAATACATATTTACTAGCTACAAACGAGGGAAAAAGCCTGAGGATGTTATTTGTTATATTATACTATAATATTTTTTTTTTTGATTGTAATGAGCAAAATCAATTAACTAACAACAACTCAGTGACACATGATAACTTTTACAATGAACCTTCTACGAGTCGCAGTTGTAGACGATCCTCGATAAATTATAGATTGAGCGTGTCATCAAATGAAGAGCCATTTTCGCCAGCAGTCTCTGAATATTTAACACATTCAGATGCAAGCCCTAGTTCTAGTCCGGATCGAGATTTTAACGATCTTATAATGTCATCGTTG